>CM067306.1:50336283-50471283 GCA_034231615.1 Meghimatium bilineatum
ACACTGAACAGTATACCTGTGTATGACATACATTAAACAAGTTGATAGGTAGTGTACACTGAACAGTATACCTGTGTATGATATACATTAACCAGATTGCAACTAGAGTTGCCGCGCGTCACTTCAACTGGCTGACTCCTACAGACCCAGCGGGTTGCTTTTTTTTTTTTACTTGTTTTGTTGGGATCGATATTGCATTTTCAGTTTGTGCCAGATTTATTAAAAAAACCATGACCATTACACGGATGCATGGCTTAGCTTCCTCTTTTCAGTTTCAATCGAAATGATCGGGCTTAAGACTGATTTGTTATAAAGTTTTTTTAATTATTGAAGGTTTAGACCTAGTTTTCAAAATGGAAGATATTATTCGTATGTATACTGATGAGACCGGCCGCAGTTACGAAGGAAATATGCACGATGTAGGTAATTTGCGTATCAAATATAACGTGGAAAGTGACAGTGGGTCTATTCTAATGTTTCTGACAAAGAGATGGACATGTGTGGTACTAATTGTGACATCGCGAATTTCGCCATAGCAATGTAGTTTTTCGAGTAGAAGTTGAGAATATTTTACAATACGTTGGGTCTGTACATAATCTTGATGAGATTGCCACACGTTATGAATACTTTAGCATCATTGTCAACAATGAGTTTATCAATTTTCAGCCGATCTGACAAATTTGTATGTAATATAATGCAAAGAACAAACAAGGAAAGAAGACAAATGCTAAACATCTGCAACTGCCATTGAAATAAAACGTCATTTTTATATTTATATTATGATGGACCTGTGTATTCTGTTTGAGTATGAGATGCATTGGAGTACAGATGACAGGTTCAACATTTTGGGCATATCATCTTGTTTGGAAAAAGGGGATTTGAGAATATATCTCAATATTTTCTTCTCAATATGAATCTTCTACTCAGTACCCCAAGGTAAAAAAAAATGTTGCCCACATTATGTCAGAATTTTAGTTTATTATTTAAAACATATACGTATTAAATTATCTTTGATATAGATTTATTCAAGACTATTCATTTTCCTGTTGATCTGCCAAGTCTGAGTGCGATATGATGGATAGTTTCAAAGAAAATGTAATTTTATCATCATCATATCCATAATTTGGAGAAGTTATGGCCCTTGTCTTAGGGAACAGGGATTGAAAATTGGGAAATCTCATAGGGGTGAAAGGGTTAAACATGCTGATAGGTAGTGTACACTGAACAGTATACCTGTGTATGATATGGGTGGTATTGTCAAGCACTAAAACAGCTTGTATTTTTAATTAATTGAAGGGAAAATAATAGGAAAGTGTAAAATAAATTGATGTAATTTCATTTCATTAAAAGTTCTTAATCCCAAGCACTAGATTGTATATAATCCCATCACTGTATTGGATACAAAAATGGTGGTTAGGAATAATACACTTAAAATAAATCAAACATTTTGAGAATTGTTCATCTGTTCAAAAAACCAACACAATGCTTTGGTTTTAACATACTACCGGTATAATCCCTAATAATCTCATTCATTCACTACAAATTCAAAGTGCCATTCATTCACTACAAATTCAAAGTGCCATTCAAATGCTGCAAATGCTTTGATACTGTGGAACTTGTATTAAATTTTGTATCACTATCTAGTGTTGTGATGAAGAGTTGTACATGTTAGAGTAGAGTTATAACCCTTAGAACCCGATATCCTGGGATTTACACAAAATATTGCTGCGCTGAGATGCATATTTTTTGGTATTTCGACTTCACAAAATATGGTATTTCGACTTCACAAAATTTGGTATTTCGACTTCACAAAATTTGGTATTTCGACTTCACAAAATTTTATATTTCGACATCACAAAATTTGGTATTTCGACTTCACAAAATTTGGTATTTCGACTTCACAAAACAGTGCCTTATATTAATTATTATTAATAAATCGGTTTACAAATTTATTTCTATCACAAAGTATGCATTGAATTGTGAAATAACTGCTTAACAAAATGGCGTACACATTTTTACAGTAGAGATAGTATTTTAAACCAAATCGACATGTTGAAAAATCAGGTTTGTTTATGTATTCAAAAACAATTTGTTGAGTTTGTGCTTGATATTTCAGAGAATAATGAATTAGATTTAGATGGTGATTATTCTGAAAATCGATATAGACTAAAATGAATCGCTTGAGCCTAAACGAATATTGCTTTGTAGGTAGGTCTAAAAATTTACAACAGTTGTAGAATAATTAATTAAGATTTTTGGGGAGCTTGTTTTTGTATAAATTTTTTTTTCTGTGGAGCCCAGGAACATGGTTCAAATGGTTAACAAGGCTGACAGTAACAAAACCATAATGACAGTAACATAACTAAAATGACAGTAAGACTGACATGGCAGTAATAAAATATTACTTTCTGTAGCAATGAAAACAATAACCCTACAAGTAATATTTGGTAACAAGGACATAACAGCAAGACTGTGATATCTATTTCATTGCTTGGCTCATTGCCTAACCACCTACTTGATGACATTTGTCTGCTGCCACATGTCGAAATCGCAGAATGTCACTTTAGGAAAGTATGGAGACTCGCTCCACCACTCTTCTTTAGGTTCGTCTGTGACACTGGCTAGAAGGTTGAAGCCATAAAGGATGTACCTAACAGAAGTGCCAGTACCAAGAGTCAGTTTTGTATCAACATGAAAATACAAGGGGTGGTCAAATAAGTTTTGGACTTTGCTAAGAAATCGTAAAGAAAGTCCGGATTACTGTTTATCATATTAAAGACACACTTTTGGTTGACAATTCCTGCACGTTCATGTCTCGCGCAGTGCATGAAAGAGAAATTGATGGGAAACTAGTTCAGTTGTGTATGAAGTCGTGTCATGGATAATACGTAGTCTCGCTGCATAATCAAATCCTGCACTTGCAGGGTAAATCTGCAAAACAAATTCATGAGGAGATGTCTGCCCTATATATGACACTGTGAAGCACTGGGAAAATACACTTTCAAACGGGACACATCAGTTTTCAAGATGAGCCACACATAGGCAGGCCGTCAACTGCAGATTATGCAAGTAACATTGCAAGAATTAAGGTCCTAGTCCACTCAGACAGACGCAAAGCCGTCAAGGAAATAATGGCTGAGATGGGACTAAGTTATGGGAAATATATAATACCACATTGAAGATTTTACATTAACAACTTCACATGTGAGTGGACATGTGAGTTGACATGTGAGTTGACGTGAGTTCACAGTCTTATAAAGCAATCCAAAAGGAGCGCTGAAGAATCCACAAAGATGTTGGACATTTGCAATGCTGACCAAGATGATTTTTTCATAGATTGGTTACTGTGAATGAATGTTGGGTGCATCTGTATGACCCAGAGACAAAAAACCAGAGCAAACAATGGAAACATTTCTGTTTGCCACCACCAGATATGTCAAAGACAGTTCCCTCTACGGGGAAAAGTCATGTTCACCATGTTTTGAGACTGTCACGAGGTATACTACCAACATACTACCACAGCCTTCTAAAAAAATTATGAGCACAAATTAAGTGCAAAAGATGCGGGATGCTGTCCAGAGGTGTTCGTCTGCTTCAAGACAATGCAGCTCATGACTCAATTGTCTTTGCCCAGCAGTGCAGGTATGAAGTCATTCCTCATCCACTTAACTCACCTGATAGCACTGAGTGACTTCTTCCCGTTTCCAAATATGAAGAATCTGCTTTGTGGCTATCATTTTTCAGACATCTAGGACTTGATTATTGAAGTGGAGACATGGTTTCAGGCCCAGGAGGAGGTGCTCTATAATCAAGGCATTAGGAAAGTGAAGAGATGGGAGAAGTGCATCGCCTTGAGGGGGTGAATAAATAGAGAAGGACTAAAGTTCACACCAATTTTCAGGCGTCTTGATTCCTTCATACTAAAGTGCAAAACATTTCAACCACCTCTCGTAAATATTGTAAATATGTCTTATAAAAAAACTACTACTAATAATAAAAATATAGAAACAATTATAATGTATTTAAAATAATAAAAACAATTGATGTTTTATCTAAGATCTTCAATCACCATTACGAACTTCAATGACCCCCCATCAACTTCAACGATGATCATCAATAAAACTACTACTACCACAACAATCATCAATAAAACTACTACCATCACAACAATCATCAATAACACTACTACCATCAAAACAATCATCAATAAAACTACTACCATCACAACAATCATCAATAAAACTACTACTACTACCACAACACTACCACAACAATCATCAATAAAACTACTACTACTACCACAACAATCATCAATAAAACTACTACTACTACCACAAAAATCATCAATAAAACTACTACCATCACAACAATCATCAATAAAACTACTACTACTACCACCACAACAATCATCAATAAAACTACTACTACTACTACCACAACAATCATCAATAAAACTACTACTACTACCACAACAATCATCAATAAAACTACTACTACTACCACAACAATCATCAATAAAACTACTACTACCACAACAATCATCAATAAAACTACTACCATCACAACAATCATCAATAAAACTACTACTACTACCACCACAACAATCATCAATAAAACTACTACCATCACAACAATCATCAATAAAACTACTACCATCACAACAATCATCAATAAAACTACTACCATCACAACAATCATCAATAAAACTACTACCACCACAACAATCATCAATAAAACTACTACCATCACAACAATCATCAATAAAACTACTACTACCACCACACTAATCATCAATAAAACTACTACCATCACAACAATCATCAATAAAACTACTACCACCACAGCAATCGTTAATAAAAGTACTACTACCACAGCAATCGTTAATAAAACTACTACTACCACCATAGCAATAATCAATAATCATCAGTTATCATTATTCTACAAAAATGTCATCATCACATACAATCAAGTAGCACTACCTCAACCACCATCACTCAACTTCCTACCATCACCTCAACAATCATCACTAAAACAACCATCCTCAGCTGATCACTGAGCAGAGAAGCGACTGTACCAGTTGCCAAGAACACGCTGAAGGATTAGGAAAACGACAATATCAATGACAACAAACAGGAACTTGGTCAGCAGATAGAGGCCAGTCAGGTATGTCCCAAACCTGGTGAAGAAATTACCGTATCATTTACGTATCTCTGGAAATCTCTATATTACATAGTATTTTACTTAAGTAACTATCTGTAAGTAACAGTATTAGGTATTAGGTCTGTTGATTATCCTCTTCGCACACCGGACACATCCATAGGTGCTCCGATCTCCGCTTCAGTAAATCTCTCGGGGTATAACATCTGATGGTTCCAGTTCTATGTTTGTTAAGTAACAGTAAATAAATCTGTAACTATCTGCTGTAAGTAACTGTAACCAAAAGGGATATGGTAACTCTGTAGCTACTAAATTTGGGTTCCTAACCAGATGGTCCAAGATACTGGCTCTAGTTCAATGGGAAATATTTTGAAATCACTAATTGTTTTTAGGTTGACCGAAGAAGATGGGTCACATATAGAAGATGTGAATATATATAGAAGAATAGGGAGAACTTCATACAAATAAAATGAACAAATAGATTCTAACAGCAGGTCATATGAAAGTAAAACGATTAAAAGAAATAAGGATCAAATTAACAAAGTATTATAGACATATTAAAGAAAGGACACATTGTTGAAGACCTTACTTGAGGGTAGAGTTGGGGGGGGGGGGGTGGTGATCAAGGGATAGGTAGAGATATAAGCAGTTGGGAAACATTACAAAGTAGACAGATTACATTCTAGCAGAGTGCACCACCAAAAAAAAAAGACAGATGTTGGAGGTCCGTTACAGCGGTGGCATTTGATGATGATGATTAAGAAAATGGGTACCAGAGCTTGTGTGAAAATACATTCGAAAGACACGATGTTGATATTATCCATTGTGAGTATGCCATTAATCATTAACAAATTCAGGTGTAGAGTGTATTTCCCAAAACACATTAATGGTGTAAAAAAAGCAGGAGAGAAGGAAAGAAGAACATTTCATTATAAAGTTTATTTTCACACTATTGAGGTCGGGGCCTATATGTCATCTTCAGTGATCAAGTGGTTCCTGAACTTTGACCCATTGCCTTCTATTGATATTTGCAGGTGTTGTCAGTTGTCCCCTATTATCATTAGATGACGTGCTGACAAAATGACTTCAGGTCAAAATGGCGAGTGAGAATGTATGTGTTTTCCTCGGCGTCAGTTTAAATTGGATGTTCCTCCTGAAAGCAATGTCAAACTACAGAGTATAGTGCCAAGAAATTTTCTACGGATGTGGTGAAGCCCAAGACGTCGTTGGACAAAAGACATTCAGGAATGCCTGTGCATGTCACTGAAAGAGGCAGGACAGCTTTCTCTAGATCGCAGAGAATTCAAGAGATCCATAGGAAAGACTACGTTCTGGAAAAAATATGTCACCTGATGATGATGATGTGCCGACTGGCATTGGCGATCACAGATCTCCACA
This sequence comes from Meghimatium bilineatum, assembly GCA_034231615.1. NCBI lineage: Eukaryota > Metazoa > Mollusca > Gastropoda > Stylommatophora > Philomycidae > Meghimatium > Meghimatium bilineatum. Next base: position 50,342,839 of record CM067306.1, read on the forward strand.
ACTTTTTACTTCAAGCATGTTTTATCAGGAACAATGTTGACTCTAATATTTCAATAACTAGAATGCCAGAAATGTTTCAACAAAACATATACATAGCTGTCAAATATGAGAGTTTTTCAAATCAAAACCTTACCTGTAATTATTTATGTTTTTGGTCATTATATTCTGAAAGTTACCAATGTCAAACATGGCCCTTAACAAAGATAATAGTGAAAAAAGATCAGTGTGTGAAATGAGATGTTTGAAGAAATCTATAAATGTCACCACAAAGCCAAACGGAGAAATAAAGATATCAGGAAATAAATAAAGACAATCTCAATCAAGGATACATCGAGACAGCAAACTAGGTGGTTTGACCACGTCATGAGAATGGAACCAATGCAACCAGTCCTCCGTGCATAAAACAGCAGAAGATGGGCTAAAAGGAATGAGGATGACCAAGAACTAGATGGGTGGAGACAAATTTTAAAAAAGACCTTAGTACAGGTGCTGACCATGACCAATGTGGCCCAACCTTCCCTCCTTGATGATTAATGGCAGAAGTAGACATGACGATAGATAATCTGAAACGGTAAAAGACAACTGCATCTTTGTTCGACTTAATCACCATTCTATTTGATAAAGTTCTCTAGTGCTTATAACATGACTGAGTTCTTGTCTAACACCCCATGCACCAACTGCTGTACCTATTCATCTGAATTTAAAGTTTTGCTGCTGTGGCATTTACCTCCTTGTCGCACCCCCCCACCCATGTGCATAGAAAAAAAGAGCCCAATAGCTCATAGTTTCTGTGGATAGAAACAAAACAAACAAAAAACATACACATGTATATACCGTTTTCCCCAAAAGCAGAAAAAACAGCATCGTTTGGAAAGATATTTCTTGGTCCTGACGACTGCGTTCCAGTTAAACTGCCTGTGTCCTTCCAACCAGCGGTCAATGTATTCTGTAAACACACACAAAACACACATAATCAACATATTGTTATGTCCCTTGTAATAGCAATCAATGTTCTCTATAAGACCAAACAACATATCTAAGAATTTCTGTTTATATTACTTTCATTAGCTAGTTTGTGTTGTCAGATCATCATCACCATACACAGGATACACCATTATGTGATCCGCCCGACATATGTGATCTGGTCTCCCTTTTGAAAATATCCAAAATTACACAGCGACTGGCAATTCTAGTTTTCTGTTGGTTAACAAACATTATTTTCAATCCACAATGAGGATCATTTTCAAGGGTGCCACATTTCAAGGCCAGCTACTATATTCTGGACATGAAATAAGTATCATCACTCATTCATTAACTGTGTTTGTCCATACAGGTTCTTGCAAGACGTTCTATATGTTGGCATTATCCAATGCCTGCCACTCAATACATTGACAGAACTTGTCTGTCTACTCTCTCATTGCCTTAAACACTCAGTACAGTGACAACTTGTCAGTCTGTCTACTCTCTCATTGCCTTAAACACTCAATTCGGTGACAGAACTTGTCAGTCTGTCTACTCTCTCATTGCCTTAAACACTCAATACAGTGACAGAACTTGTCAGTCTGTCTACTCTCTCATTGCCTTAAACACTCAATTCGGTGACAGAACTTGTCAGTCTGTCTACTCTCTCATTGCCTTAAACACTCAATACAGTGACAGAGGCGGCGCCTATGACATAAAGTCTATAGACATCATTTTATGAGTATTAATCATGAAGAATAAGTATAAGAAGGTAGAAAAAGACATTGTACCAAGTACAGAGCTATATCACCTCTAACACACTGGAAGAATTTTCAAAATTCAAGAAAGATGATTGTGAGCTATCATTGAACCAAAGCTTAACAACAAACACTCAAATGAAATTCTGTAAAAACAAAAGCTGTACAGGTGCCATGTATCACTCGGACAACTGGCAGAAAAAAACAACCAAGAATTGTATATCGCGTTTCTCGACCATGAAAAAGCCTTTGATAGAATACACAGACAACAACTATGGACAATACGGGATTCCCCAACACCTAATCAACTTGTGCTGGAGTAATAACACAGGTAGTCGAAGTGTAGTTACAATGAGTGTAAGTCTTTCAGACAAATTTCACATTCACGCTGGTGTGCCAACAAGGATGTGTTCTATCTTCTTTGCTATTCATCAAATATATCTATTGTATATGTAAAATTGCCGACACCAATGAAGAAGACAACCTCCTGAGTGAACTTCTTATATGCAGACGATCAAGCAATAATATCAACATCAGAAGAACAACTACAACAACATATAAATAGACTTCAAACAACATGTAGGGGCTTTAACATGACAATCAACACAGAAAAATCTGAGGTAATATTAATTGCATAAGCAGAACACCATTATTCTAAATGATGACCCCACAACTTAAACAGGTGAAAGAATTTGCTTATCTTGAAAACATCATATCATTGAATGGGAAAAACACCAAAGAAATCCAACATAGATTTAACATAGCATACTGGATATTGGGGCAGATGTCTCCTATTTTCAAAAACAAATATGTGAGCATGAACACCATTACTGCACTATATAAAATGATCATGATACCATTACTATGCTACCAATGTCAAAACATAAACACTAACAACAGAATCCAAATTAAAACTTATTATAACAGAAATGAATTGTCTATGTAGAATCCTCGGAGTAACAATAAGAGACAGAATCAGAAATGACAACATCAGAAGACTAACAAACACAATGCCAATCCTGAATTACATCAGAAGACAACAGATTAAGTGGTTTTTAGATGCTTCCAGACTACCATCAGATAGTGTCCCTTAAAAAGCATTACTATACAGGCACAATGATTACAAAGCCAGGGGGAGACCCTGCAAACGATGGATTACAGAAATAAAGGAGTCAACGAAAACAAACATATATGAATCACACAAAAAAGCTATCTCCAGAGAACTCTTCAACCCTGAAGCTGTAAACCACAAAGGGGTATAAAGCGGGGGGAAAAGAATCATGAAGAAATTAAATTTTTCGAAGATAAGATTTCATGATATATAGAGAGTAATGTAAATCCACTCCTAACGTTTTAATTAGAATTTTGCTTTTGAAATAACTCCTGAGGCTTTCAAATTCATTTAGAAAATGCAAACACTCGTTATGACACATGGAAAGTTTCAAAGCTCTCTTCCATAAGTTCAATTTTATGCAGATTTATAAAGATGTCTAAAACATTTGCAAACACTCTTGATAATGCGGAGATAACCAATCTCTGGATTGATGTGCCAGTAAAGTATTATGTCTCTTGTGAATGAACATGGGGATAGATACATAATAAGAGAAAAGATAACAGTTAACGAAAGGTTTTCTTGAATTTCAACAAATAATAGATTTTCAACTTATGTAAAATGAGTACGACAGTGTTACACATGATAAGTTCTCAGCACCCACCTGCAACTTGTCTCATAGTTTCCTTGGATTTATCAGAAGGTCCAACCTGACTGTTGATAACAAGGGAGGCAACCTGGTTGAGATCCATGCCAGAGTTGTAGCTGAACACTCGCCATAAGAGATTAGGAAGCTTGAAGAGAGTGGCCATCACCAGCAGAATTATTGGTACCTGGAACATTCATCACCAGTAGAATTATTGATACCTGGAACATTTAAACTTAAAACATTTTTACATCAAATTGAAATAGTATTTTCTATAAGCAGTTATAACTGTGGTTCACAAAACAGACATCTATTCTCTGAAGGCCTTTCTGTGACCTGTTGACAGAAACATGCCCATGTACTACCCTATTGCTGAACACTTGGTAATACACCAATGAAGAACACAAAACCCCCTCATGCAATGACATGTAATTGGGTAGTGAGGAGGGGGGGGGGGGGTGTTTATGCAGATTACAAAAAGTCTTTGGAGAGTGGAAGTTTACCCTTAGCTGTGTGGCCCGTCTCTATCGCTGGCCATGGATAACCCAACTTACTTTTACTTATGTTTAAATAGAGAGCCAAGGTAGAGACCAGGAGACTGGTCTAAATAGACCAGGAGACTGGGTCTGAATAGACCAGGAGACTGGGTCTGAATAGACCAGGAGACTGGGTCTGAATAGACCAGGAGACTGGTCTGAATAGACCAGGAGACTGGGTCTGAATAGACCAGGAGACTGGGTCTGAATAGACCAAGAGACTGGGTCTGAATAGACCAGGAGACTGGTCTGAATAGACCAGGAGACTGGGTCTGAATAGACCAGGAGACTGGGTCTGAATAGACCAGGAGACTGGGTCTGAATAGACCAGGAGACTGGGTCTGAATAGACCAGGAGACTGGGTCTGAATTTACTCATCATTGCACATTACAAAAAACACTTTACATTGACTTTACTCTGTGAGCACTACTCGGATGAGGATACAAGTAGTTAGACTATTGTTCTATGAGGAATTATGTGCAGAGAGAGCATAAGGTGGAGATTGAGAAGACTGAGGAATGTGTACAACCAACCAACTACAGAAACTATCCAGTGTATGTGCCCAAAATATGCTACTTTGTCTTTCATGTATCCTTTAACTATCCAGTTTCCATTTTATCACCAGTATCCAAGTAAAAACTGCATCTGTAGTGGTACTGGCAAAAGTCTCTAGCAATGGTGGCAGTTTTATCATCATCAATGAAGAGCCATCTCTGCATCAATGGTTGGCTGTAACAGACCTCCATCCTGCCTCTTACCTTGGTGGTGCACTCTGATAGACTGCAGAATCATAAGTTATAGCATCACCTGAGATTTGCACAGATCCAAAAGGGAACTAGTTATACCCTGAACTGTGACCTGCTATGCATAACATAAGAGAAGAGGATGTTGGGGGGATGGCAGTTGGTTGTCCCACCAAATACTGAGTCAGTGACCCCAGAAGTCCTGCGGAAGTAGGAAGTGTCAAGATATGAAAGGTGCCATGTAATTGCATCAGTTATAACATTACTAGTAGTAGGACATATAACTGCATCAGTTATAACATTACTAGTAGTAGAACATATAATTGCATCAGTTATAACATTACTAGTAGTAGGACATATAACTGCATCAGTTATAACATTACTAGTAGTAGGACATATAATTGCATCAGTTATAACATTACTAGTAGTAGAACATATAATTGCATCAGTTATAACATTACTAGTAGTAGGACATATAACTGCATCAGTTATAACATTACTAGTAGTAGGACATATAATTGCATCAGTTATAACATTACTGGTAGTAGAACAAACAACCACATCAGCTATAACAGTACTATTGTCCGGCTCTGTGGCGAAGTGGTACAGAGCGCGTCTGTGACGGCAAAGGTACAGAGTTCGTTCCTCACCACAGGCAATTGTGCATCCGGACCATTCAGAAAGCAATGGCAACCTACTGAACGTATTTATATTGCCTAGAAAATCACCACAGCCAACAAATGCTGGGTTGATAGCTACGTCCTGGATAGGATATGCTACCAATTTATTTATTTTTTTATCGGTGCAACAAATAACTACATTGGTTATAACATTACCTAGCTCTAGAACAAACAAGTCTAGGAAGAAACAGCACAGTTAATAAAATCAAACATACCCATTGGTAGTACGCTATCTCCTCTGAAACTCTTTTAGTTTTGTCAACAGGGAATGCAACTCCCGGTGCCACTTTATAGGTGTTCTTCAGCCAACAGTAAGTTCTGGCATACTCTCTCTTAGCAATATCAAACTCTCCATCGGCACAGAAGCACTCAATAGCGTTACCTAAACAGTAAGCAAGATGGTTAACTTCAAGGAGTAAGATAATACTTAACTTGAAGTATTCTTGCTGGAACACTAGTGTTGATGACAACCATAGAACCCTCGGGAGTATAAGTTTGTCACTTGTTCCCAAAATGTTTTTTTCTTTAGGGCGTTCGTTCTCAGACACTATGATGTTGATCCCAGAGTTACCATCTGCCTCATGGTTTGTTCATTTCTCATATATTTATTCAATCATAGAACCTTATTTCTGTGGGGGTCATGGCACCTGTTGTGATGTTACATATCCTACATATATTTAGTTGGACGTGTACCGCGCAGTGGTTCTACCAACACTGCTTTATGCTGCGTCATCCTGGACTGTCTATGCGAGACACGCTCGACAGCTTAACTCTTTTCATCTTCAGTGCCTACGAAACCTCATTGGAGTACGTTGGCAGGATCGTGTACCAGATACGGAAATTCTTCAGAAGTCCCGTATGCAAAGCATACATGCAATGCTCACTAGGTCCCACTAGCTCACATTGTCCGTATGCCAGACAAGCGCCTTCCAAAGAGATTATTCTATGGGGAGTTGTGTGAAGGTAAACGTTCAATTGGAGGGTAGAAAAAGCGCTTCAAGAATCACCTAAAAAGCTCTCTCAAGAACTGCAGCATCGATCCTAGCTCCTGGGAAACTACAGCACTTGATCGCTCAGCCTGGTACACCCAGATCACTGCTGGCATCACGAAATTTGAAAAAGAAAGAACACTGCGGGCAATCCACAAGCGCAAGAAGCGGAAGGACAAATCCGTAAATTCTCCTACCCCGAACCTTCAGCACTCCTGCATGCACAGCAATGGAACTTTCTGTGCACGGATCGGACTCAATGGACATCTACGAGCTCACAAACCAAATTAGTTAATTACCAATTTGAATTATTATTATTATATATGTGTGTATATATATATATATATATATATATATAAAATTTTCATCGCATTTAATGTTTTTTTTCATGCCATGCTCATCTTTGCTTGCGAAGGAGGAAAATCATCATCTCATATCCTGCTTATCAAGCAACTTGGCTACAGTTCATACACAAAACAAAAGTGATTGACCCAGCAATCATAAAATAGGTACTACAACTAATGCTCTGTCATAAGAGGTGGCTACGGAGGTTTTGGGGCACAGCTGGCTATCCCATGGAGGATCAAAGTGACCCATACGCCGAAGTTAGATGTGTCAAGTCAAAGCGTAGATATGTCAACCAAGCTGTAAATCATGACACAACAAATTCCTACTCTAGACTATGTCTTGCTAATCTGCAAGAGTTTTAAACAAATGCATAAGAAGAAGGTATTCAAGTATGGTCACTTATTTGTCTCCAACTTCTGAACATTTGTTATTTTTTCTGACCAGCTAACTCTTTGCATGATGTAAATAGCATAAACATGAAGATAGATTTAACCCCTTCTATGCTGGAAAAAAATCTGTCAAACCAGCAGCGCAGTGAGGGAAGATTTTACAGGTTGCACATTTTTTTTCCGTAACCATTTTGCTCACCACAATTCTCACGATCAACAATTTGAATGTGTTATTACTGTATACTCTAATTTATACATTTACAAGCATAATTCTTCTTTATATTATGCAGGAGACATAGAAACCATTAATATGCATTTGTCGTGCAAAAGAAAACATTATTTCCAAAAACATTATCCTAATTTCATACAAATATACAGAATACTGTACTCACCAATTGACTGGAAGTTCTGCTTCGTATGGTAGTCTTCAAAACATTTGTGTGTGGGACAAATATAGACACATATATATATCACAAATATGCTGTATAATATTATCATTTGATACAGATTCAAAAGTGCTTAAGTTGTTTGCATGATCAATGTTTTGAATTTTTATATCATCATTGCCCCAAAAATGGAAATGGGGATCTTACTGTACCACATGCTTCTGTCCCATAATTTGAAACGTGGTATACGGATATACCCCACTCACTGCGGACATGGAGAGAAGATTACAGGCTTTCGAGTATAAATGCTACAGAAGAATTCTACGAATTTCCTATAGGGAACATAAGACCAATGTGTACGTAAGAAATAAAGTAGAGATGTGTGCAGGTGTCCAGGAGCCATTGCTTTCAATAGTGAAACGACGAAAACTAGCATGGTTTGGACATGTATGCAGGCACGATTCCTTGTCAAAAACAATACTGCAGGGAACAGTCGAGGGTGGAAGAAGCAGAGGAGGTCAAATAAATAAAGACATGGAAAAACAACATCAAGGAATGGACAGGGCTAGATATTTCCACACTCATCCGCATCGCTGAGGATAGAATTCGCTGGAGGACTCTGTGTGCTGAAGCATCCAATGTGGTACCCCTACGACCCTGAAGGGTTATGGGTTTATTGATTGATTGATACGGATATCATCTGAATCTAATTCTATATCCTCCGAATCACTAATATTATCACAATTCAAATGAACACTATCTACATCAGATAAATAATGCTAGAACTATCGGAAGAACTTTCTTCCAAAAGCTCATAAATCTCTGATTCATTGAGTTTTCGCTTCACCATATTTGTAGGTCTATGTATGCTGGTTACACAAAAAAAGTACCTCTCAGTCCACTGACAAGAATTGAAATGAAACTTACTCGCATACCCAATTTCAAAGCCTCGATTTGAAAATGACCTTTAGATAGCCTGCACTAGCCAATTTAAGTATTTGATAACACTGAGGTGCTTTTAGGGACAAAACATACATACTTACCTAGCGCTTCTTAAGGAGGTTTCCGTGAAATGGTGATAATGTTTCTTCGTATCCTTAAGGCTGCCTCTGCAGGGAAGGGGTTACAGCAGGCAGATATCAAGAGAGTAATACAAAATGATTTGTACTCAAAACTCACAACAGATCTCTCTTGTAGCAGGACAATGGTCCTACTAGATTTCCAACACGATGTAATCCAGAGAATGGACATGCATTGTGCCACCATTTTATTTACGTCAATGGTCTAACACATCCAACTTTAAGAGTATATAAATATATGAACAAACATACCAACATACTGTTTTCCACTGACAAAGATTGACAGAACAACTAATAGCGTCACAGTGTAGATATGATTAAGTCTATCGATGGCATCATCATCATTTGAAGACTGCAAGCGCTGGTACCGAGCAAATCCCCCGATGATGTAATCTAGCCTGTAAACAAAACAAAAGATGATATATAATTATGGGTATGGCATTAAGGTGGAATTATGGGTATGGCATTAAGGTGGAATTATGGGTATGGCATTAGGGTGGAATTATGGGTGTGACATTAGGGTAGAATTATGGGTATGACATTAAGGTGGAATTATGGGTATGACATTAAGGTGGAATTATGGGCATGTCATTATGGTAGAATTAACCAAAGAGTTGATATATATTTAAAAGTGGGATTATAACAAGCAGTGGTAATAATATTTGCCAGTGCTACTTGTGTCCATGCATCTGTGTTGAAATATTTTGAGTGCGCCCTTTATGTTCCTGTAGCATTTGAAGTCATCAAAAGTTTCATTCAGACTATCTATGCAGTCACTGGCTGGAGTCAATTATGAATGTGCTGAAGAAAGTAACCTTTATTATTGTACCTAGACACATGGAAGCTAGGGAAATGAAAGAGAAGACAGACTTGTCATTGTGGCTGTTCAATGGACCATGATATTGTGAATTCAATCATGGATTTGGACCAGCTGGAAGATATTGGGTGTATTTATTCTCCCATGTCTATCATTAGAATGCAAAACCTGGGAGCGAAGTGTGGTGTTGCAAGAAATGAGCATATAGGAATCACAAGAAGAATTATCAATCAACACAGAACCAGTTACCACATGCTGAAGAACATACTGAATATGAGATTGGAGCACCTATGGACTTGTCCAGTGTTATGATGATGATCTGATGACTAGATAGCTAAAGGTAAATCACGTTTCTGTGTGGCAGTAGGGCATATAGGAGAATAGACTAATACGCGACAGCATGAGAGATGTGATAATACGGAATGTGATATCAGAACAAGATGTTACAGTAAAAAATGATAGCATGACAAGACATGACATTATAACAGGACGTCACAGTGCAAGATGTAACATGTGACAGTGAGGATGTGATAGTATAGCAATAGTGACAAGTTTTCCAATGAGTGATATTGTATGCATGACTTAGTCTGGAGTGCTATGGTGATGACCTAACAACTAGCTATGCAGAAGCATATACTTTCAAACCCAAGACCAAAAATTTGTTCTAGTAGTGGAGTGACAGCTATCTATAGGACATATCATTTACAGAACGTTGTACTCACTGCCACTCTGTAAGCCTCTCGGTTCTGTGCAAGCTGTCCGGCCTCTTCCAGCGTCATTTTCAGAAAGTCTTCGATATCCTAAGTCCACCGTAGCCTTGGTCTCCCTCTTGTTCTCTTTCCTGGCTCTTTTCCCTAAATGATTAATCTTCGTAAACCATTGTCTTTTTCTGTTCGAAATACATTATGTTGCAGTTTTTCATAGTTTTGAGGAGCCAGTTTCTTCCATCTTCATGTCTGTGCAGACAACATGTGCATGGACATGGAACACGTGTTAAATTATACCAAATATTTTAACAAAGATAATTGTAGGTTCAATGTTACAAAATAGAGGTCATCATCATCATCAGGTAGCATATCCTGAACAGTATGTAGCAGTCATCACAGCCTTTCTAAACTTCTGTCGATCTTGAGTAATTTTTCCTGCTTCTGTTACTGTCATGTTCAGGTGGTCTTTGATATCTTGAGTCCATCTTCTTCTTGGTCTGCCATATGTTCATCTCCCTGGCATCATTGTATAGTAAATTGTATAATAATAGTCTATTGTCTGTCCCCAGGTGAACGATGGTTGATCGTATTCACACTTGCCGTTAGGGAATGTAGGGGTGGGAGCTCTCGTTCCATGGCCAGATATGTTGCCTTGGTTGCATTGAGTCTATGTTTGTTCAATGCTATCTTGATGTTTTCTAACCCTTGTTTACTTGGTCTACCTTTGGCCTTATGCCTGTATATTCTTTTATTATATATGCTCTCATTGGTATTTGGTTTGGGCTCATTCTTTTAAGGTGACCAAACCATTTTACTTTCTGTCTTTCTCAATACATGATACTATACCAGCTCTTTTCCTAATTTCTTCATTTTGTAACCATTGCAGCTATTCTCAAATAATAATAGTACTACACAAAACAGAAGATTCATTTTTGCCTTATTTTTAACTAGGGATCAATCTATTTTACTTATATCAGGTACTTATATTTACTTATATTGCAATTTTAAAAAATGTCAAAGTTCAGGTTATCCTACCACATAGACATGGTAGAACTTATTTCTAATCAATTCTTTGACCCATGTTCTTGCCTAGCAGAAAGTACAATGGAATCCTGTTATAACAAATTGGTCCAGACCGACAGGATATGTATGAACAATATACAATAAATATAATTGGGGATTTTGAATGAAAAGTGGTGTTATATAGGAAAATGTGTTATAAAAGGATTCACTATAGGGGGGATCCCACTGTACCACCATTTAAGTGATATAAATGATATTGAAGATTATTAAAATATGTGCTGTGTTGTTCGTCCATCACAGGTGATGATGACCATTTGTTACATCCACTTTTGAAAATTTAATTTGAGTTATGTCTTTGATTATGAGTTCGTAGATGGCTAATGAGCCCTATTCAAGCTGCAAAAGTCATTATTAAAATATAATCAATCTTCAATATGGAAACAGTATATTATGTGAGAATATAACATATACCATTAGATAAGTTACAAGATAAGCTATTTGAATATGGAACTCGAACTGGTAACTTGTTTGAACTTCACAACTCAAACAAGAACAAAACTGCAACTATTAAGAAGTTGTTTCCCCTTACCTGTGACAGTACATTTGTTCATTAGGTTACTGCGACACCATCCACTTTGTCGGACACCCTCTGACCATTTGGTTACCGGTATTTATATTTGACAGTACATTACCTGCAGGAGTTATTCTCCTTGCTCTTACCTTTTGAGACAAGTGTTCTTGTTAGCAAAAATCTACAAAAAATATCACAAACGTTGGCGAAAGTCACCTGTAAACATACATAATTAATATAACCAAGAGATAACAGTTTTATCAACAGATAACAGTTTTATCAACAGATATCAGTTTTATCAATAGATTAACAGTTGATAATCAAGATGGCGTAGTAAACAATCTTTCTCGACTCTTGAGATGTGTATTTCATGTTTACAATTGGATTAGGCTGTTATATGCGATTCTTTAGGATTTTTCTATGACCAGAATAAAGAGTACTCTACGACAGACCTAGCGAATCGGTAGATGATTTATTCTGTTCATAACAAGTAATTCGCTAAAATAAATTTCTTGTGGAGAACATTCCAACAATGGCGGGCAGTGATGTTAACAACAAAGGCCATACTTCATAATAGATATACAAGCCTCCAAAATACACATATACGAAGAGAAGAGAAGCAGAAAGAAGAGCCAAGGGTAGACCTAGAGTACGCTGGATCGACAACATCAAAGAGACATTACACGAACACCAAATAACATCTGAAGCTGCCAGAAGATGGAAAACACGAAAATTGTATCTCCCTCGACACCCGTAAAGGGTAAAAAAGGAAGTAAAAAAGAAGAGATAACATATTTCTTGCATGTTGAGAAAGGAATAGGTTAAGCTACTGAGCAGCTCATTTGTCCACTGTTATATAGATAGTAAGTTATATATAGTAGGGGGTCAGAGGCAACGAAAGAGCAGATTCGTTGATAGTCAATGCTCTGGTTGATGGCACAGTATTGAAAAGAGATAAGGAGATAAACGCAACCTAATAAGGGCCGTTACTGATTTACTACAGCGTGAAGAAGCTGACACTGGGGATGACCAGGGGTAGGGGAGAAGTGTGCCCTATCTGGAAAGATCTGAAGATCACATAGTCAACATATGACTGGGACCTTGAATGGCTGCTGACAAGGAGAGCTGAGCACTTATGGATTGCCCTGTGTGCCATGATGGTGACTGCTAATCAAGACCCATGTCTGTGTTTGAAATTGCATGTATGTTCATATCACATCATGGTTCATCCATACACTCTTCCGCATTTGTTCTCACATTCCTGTTCCTAAGCAGGATGTAGCCCATGGAATAAATGCAATGTCACTCTGTACAGCTTAGTGTGATATCTGCATGTTTCCACCAAACACATCCAACTTCTGCATGGCTTTTGGGTCATTTTAACCTACTGTATATGACAGCTAACTCCAACCACAAACCTTTTTTACTCACCTCTTACAACATTCTAAAGGGTTGAAGTGTCGCTGTTCTTTACTCCCCTTTCTGGCAGGCACTGGCAACGTATATAAGTATGTATAAGTATACATAACAGAGATCCATAAGTGTTGACAGATTTGTTGACTCTGTTGCTCGTTCATCCTATGATGATGACCATTTGCTACATTCACTTTATGAATTTCAGTTAGAGTGTCCTTGATGCGTTCGTAGATGACTAGTAAACCCTATTCTGGTCTCAAATGTCTTTGACACGTTTGGTCATTGGATGACCACTTTAGATGGTTTTTTGTCTGCGCGTTTCTCTCTCTAGCTACTCTTCACTGTTGAGCTGCTGCATTTCTCTTATTTTCACAAGATGCTGCCCTTTTTTGACTTCAGAGCGCCATGTAGCTATGTTTTGAAGATTCTCTACAAATGGTCAGGAATCACGGCAGTATAAGTTACATATGGACTACAAATCCCTTAAACTGCAGATTCTCTCATGGCTAATTCTGATTTTGCAGGGGTTGTTTTATAAACCTGGGCAATAATGCATTTGCACATTTGTCTACACACACAAAACAGAGAAAGAGGGCGCACAAGACGATGGTTCAGTGATATACCAGATTGTTTAAACATGTCTAGCTGCGGCAGGTCTACTCGCCCAGAATCACGGAGTGTTTTGAGAATCCTTAAGGAAGACGATGTCCTGGAAAGAATGTCACATGATGATGATGACACACGCGACATGCAGGATCGTAGATGCATCTTCAGTAGGGGGATTAGGTGATAGTTTTATATTTCTTGAAACAAGGGTCACTACATGTATAAATCCTTCACGTTCACATATTTTTTTGGCCCTTTTTGTAAAACTTGGAGGGGGGGGGGGGGGTGGTGTGTGTGTGTGCGTGTTTTCTATTACTAAAGCATAAATCATGTTCTACATTCCTGTGAGTCTTTGATTTACTACAGAGTGACGCATGTGGTTGCGTCTGTGAGTCTCACCAATGGCCCACTAGAAAAACCACCCAAGCAACAGAAAACCTTAGTAGATGCCATGCCATTATATTGAGGTTATCATCTTATAGAAGCTTCAAGGCACGTCATCTATACAATTACTGGGTATGCTTCTTATGCTTTTATTTTGTTGTTGAAATGTGTTTCATATCTACTTGAATATATGTATGCACCCTCTGTGGTTGGGAGGGAGATGTACTGTGCAGCACTGGGGAAGAGGAAACTGACAGCACTGTTATTTCCTATGGCTGAGACTCATCATAGAGGCACAGTGACTCAGGACGTGACAATCCTTTTGATTTTAACATGTGGTTGCATGCCTGGATTAATAGAAGTTCGGCATAACAAGTAGTCAATTGGTGGCGGGGAATGAGAATCTTATCTTTACTGCTGTGGCTCGGAGCAGTGCATAGGTTGAAACCTACCTTTCCAGAGGTGTGATAGTTATTCTCTGGCTCTGGACCAGGGTGGGCCGAAAATCCAGACTTCTCAGCAATAATAATGCCATTTAATGGCATTGGGTCAAAGGGCATAAGCCCATGGACCGTTGGATCAGCAACCAACCAACTACAGAGTGAAGAAGTGGATGACCAGGGGTGAGGGGAGAATGCATGTCATCTCTGGGAAGATCCAAAGATCATGTAATCTACATCTAACTGGGACTTTTGAGTCTGTATACTCTTGGATGATTGCTTGGAAATGAGAGTAGAGCACTTATGGGAATGCCCCGTGTGCCATGATGCTGGCAAAATGACAGGGGGGGGGGTGTTATACACAGTGGGACAACAGATTATAATTATGAAGGGTTATATCCTCATTGTATATATCTGTCCATCTCTGACACACATGACTTTCTCCCACCATAAAACACCCACTAATAGCAGCTATAACACAACCTGCAAATAAGTGGCTTTGTGATTAAGTAGTTTATTTCTCATAATCATTACTGCATAAAAGTATACAAGAAATATTGTGTACATCAGGATGCTCTTCTATCTGCATAATATATTGATTTCTATTCATTATTGACACTAGCATTTACGGTCCAATCAAAATACAATATAATATTTGACATTAGAATCAAAAAACAAAGTTATTGATGATGACATAATTTAATAAAATAACAACCAATGGAAAAAATGTGTGACTACTTAAAAAATATAATTTATTAACAAATTATATTTTGTGACTGACTGCCAGATCAATGAAACCAAAGGTGTGATATTTTAAGAAATATCATTTATGTACAAATTAGCTAATATAATTGACAGCTGAAATTGCAACCAATTAATGAATACAAATGTATGATACAGTAAAAAATATAAGGATATTCACATACACATATAAAGAAAAAACAATTTTTCGCCTACATTGAGAATCAATAACAAAATGTACATACGAAATGTTAAAAGTAACAATCAATATAGTTCATTTCAAAACTCTTTCCGATGTTAATAAACCTGCTACTTTAATGTCAGGGCAGGATTAGGGATATCCCAACATACATATTTATAAACACATTTTTTCAATAAACATTCACAACAGATTTTCTATATGTTTATTTTTTATTTTTTTTAAAATGGTAATATATAAGGATGTAGCCTTCAACCCAGCATATTTTGGCTGTATTGATTTTTTTTAAAATGGTAATATATAAGGATGTAGCCTTCAACCCAGCATATTTTGGCTGTATTGATTTTTTTTTTAAATGGTAATATATAAGGATGTAGCCTTCAACCCAGCATATTTTGGCTGTATTGATTTTTTTAAAAATGGTAATATATAAGGATGTAGCCTTCAACCCAGCATATTTTGGCTGTATTGATTTTTTTTTTAATGGTAATATATAAGGATGTAGCCTTCAACCCAGCATATTTTGGCTGTATTGATTTTTTTTTAATGGTAATATATAAGGATGTAGCCTTCAACCCAGCATATTTTGGCTGTATTGATTTTTTTTTAAATGGTAATATATAAGGATGTAGCCTTCAACCCAGCATATTTTGGCTGTATTGATTTTTTTTTAAATGGTAATATATAAGGATGTAGCCTTCAACCCAGCATATTTTGGCTGTATTTATTTTTTTTTAAATGGTAATATATAAGGATGTAGCCTTCAACCCAGCATATTTTGGCTGTATTGATTTTTTTTAAATGGTAATATATAAGGATGTAGCCTTCAACCCAGCATATTTTGGCTGTATTGATTTTTTTTTAAATGGTAATATATAAGGATGTAGCCTTCAACCCAGCATATTTTGGCTGTATTGATTTTTTTAAAAATGGTAATATATAAGGATGTAGCCTTCAACCCAGCATATTTTGGCTGTATTGATTTTTTTTTAAATGGTAATATATAAGGATGTAGCCTTCAACCCAGCATATTGTGGCTGTATTGATTTTTTTTTTAAATGGTAATATATAAGGATGTAGCCTTCAACCCAGCATATTTTGGCTGTATTGATTTTTTTTTTTAAATGGTAATATATAAGGATGTAGCCTTCAACCCAGCATATTTTGGCTGTATTGATTTTTTTTTAAAATGGTAATATATAAGGATGTAGCCTTCAACCCAGCATATTTTGGCTGTATTGATTTTCATCATCTTCTTATGGTCCATGCCATATGGCGTTGGTTATCCTGTCCTTCCACAGCCTTCTATTTCATGTGCTGTCAATCATTTTTGATACCGCTATTCACTGATGCCACAAAGCTAACATGTCAAACATCATCTCGCTTGGTCTTCCCTATACCCCTCTTGTTCTTCAATGTGCCGGTTGTTACGTGTTCCATTGATTTTCTAGGCAATATACTTACGTCTGGATATACAAATTGCCTGCGGTGAGATTCAAACCCGGTACCTTGGTCGGCAGACTCATTCTGTACCTCACCGCCACAGAGCCAGACATATCTTAATTACACTATATAAAACAACAAGACACACTATCATCATGTATGGAAATTAGTACATTTACACTATCTTCAAAGATTTATTTTGAAGTACACTTTATTTTAAATGTGCGTAGTTTTGTGTTTTGTTAACTATTGTAATTGCTGTGTGATATTTCTGACATATTCATACAGCCAATATTAAACAACAAAAACAGTTCATATTTGTATTCTCACTTAAAACAAAAGGTGGATACATTATAATTTTAAAAAATTATTAAATATTTAAACAATGTACAGTGATTCGAAATTTCTAGTAATTTGTGATGTCACTCAGTCA
The DNA here is from genome assembly GCA_034231615.1 of Meghimatium bilineatum. Taxonomy (NCBI): domain Eukaryota; kingdom Metazoa; phylum Mollusca; class Gastropoda; order Stylommatophora; family Philomycidae; genus Meghimatium; species Meghimatium bilineatum. The sequence continues at coordinate 50,360,184 of CM067306.1, forward strand.
CCCGCTCAATCCCAGTTACAAAATGGCTGCCACAATTATGCTGAACTTGCCTTCGACAAAGATGCAGTATGCTTGTACAGTTGCGAGGAGTGCTCCCGGATGTAAAGATATGTGCACAGGGATATACTATGACCTTATCCTACTACACTGGGGGAAGTGCAATGTTAAAAAATCACCATCAGTGTTAACCTGTTCTATGCCATGCTGGAGCAAATGAGCACCTGCCTAACCCGTCTTTTCACACCCATAAAACCTTCCTAAATAAATCTCCACCATTTCCTGTCTAAATAAAAAATAAACATTCACATGTCTCCGACAATATAGCCAAGGGAAATAATCCAGGATTAAAAGAACAACAAAATTTTGTAGTTGTGTCTCCCTTTTGAACCTGTATTTCATTTCACTCTCTTTTTTAAAAAAAGATTGACATTTTGGGATGATGAAAAAAAGTACTTAAATAAGTAAATAGCAATAACTGGAGAATTTCAATTTATAAAATTGTGGATATTTCAATGTAAGATCACATGCAAAAAATGCATGTCATTGTCAGCACAGGTTGTTGAGATGTTAAATGAAAGTTTGATTGAAAACATTTTGAAACCAACTATAGTATGTTGGTAGAATATCCTATTTAGGATGTAGAGATCAACCCAGCATTTTTTGGCTGTAGTGATTTTCTTGGCATTGCTTACGTTCAGTAGCAAGACAGCTTTCTGAGCAGCCCTGATGTACATTTCCTGCGGAGGGATTCAAACTATGTTCCTTGGTCGTCACAGAGTTGAACCACTATAGTTAACGCACTATAAGTCATCAATAGATTATTAGATGCAATGCAAATAAATTAAGAGACTACTAAATGTACGGTAAAACAAATGTCTAATGCATAAGGTAGATGCACTAAACAAAAGTAAAGATACATGCAACTGTGTTGACAAAAAGTTAATTATTTTTTTTAAAGAATAGTATCAAAATCAAAGCTGATAGATTTACAACTGGCAGCTATTAATTATCAGGGTCAATGATTCAGACATGATGAACCACCTCCTCCGTGTGATCCTAGATAACATGGATAAATCACTATTGCCAGGGATTATACAAGCAAAAAATATAAGGGATGTGGCAAAACAGTGTAAATGTGAGTATGAACGGAAATAGGTGAATTAAAGTGTTACCAATAGTAAACATGACACACTAACAGCGAAATAGAAGATATACAATGTTGCAACTAAACGTTTTCATCATGAGAAAAAGACTTTTTTTTTGTAGCTGAAACGTTATCTGCTATGCTATTAAAATGGTTGCTTTTTTTAAAAACTTATCCTCCTTATATGCATAATTTAATTATCTCCGTTATGTGAGTTAAATAGTCTCAAAAGGGAATAACACTTAACTGAACTGCTTTGTGTAGAAGTAGAAGTGCATGAGTACCTAGTGTTTCTGTTTATAACATGTTTTATCCCATAAATAATTTATAAAAGTCCTGACCCTACTGAGTTTTATATCAAGCGTTCTCATGGCAAGGTTACATGTATACCAACCACTCTAAGATAATAAAAATACACAATTTATCCAGTTTTAATAGTTAATGAGATCAAGGATGTTTAGGAACACATACACAAAATTAATCTGAGACAGCCTGGATATAACCAACTCCAGTCTGAGGTTGATAGGGTCATATCTGTATAAGAGACTTTAATCAAACACATAAACATATAAATAAAATAAAATATAAAAGTGAAATTAAATGATGAGGTGGGACGCAGTTAAGTCTTCTGTTCTGCTCATTGTACCAAACACATAACAGATAAAACTCATGAAATTACATTTAAAAAATGGTAAACTCTGCAAAAGAGCGCCAGCACAGCAACCCTTAACAATAACATCTCATTCAAACATATGAAAGCCTTCACATCATACACCCATAACAGCAATGGAGGGTCCAGCTTGACATTAAGACTCATATGGAATACAGATGTTAGGCAGATATTGCTCTTTGATTGTCAAGAGTTCTGTCGTCAGCATCACGCCGGCTAAGTTTTACATCAGTGACCCATATGGCCGCAAAAGATCAGAATTGACCGTGGCAAAAATGTTTATCCTATCAAAAAAGTTAGCCTGCTGTGTAAGCTGTACAACAAACAGACAGGCCTATTTGCAATATTGCTTCAGACATCACAGTTCAGTAGAACTGGTAAAATATTGAAAGTGTATATGCCAATGCCAAAAAATTATATTTTTGGCCATTTGAGCAGATGTCATCAAGAGACCAGACAAATGAAGAAATCAGGAAATAAAGACCATCTCAAGTCAAGACTACATTGAGAGACATCAAACCATGAAGTTTGACCACATCATGAGAATGCAACCAATCCTTCGTGCATACAACAGAAGATCAGGTTACAAGAAGACCTAGAATTAGATGGGTGGAGACAAAGAAACCTTAGAGACACAGTCTGACCATGGCCAATGCGGTCCAAATGGCCAACTCCCAACTTCCAACTCCCAAATTCCAACTCCCAAAAGTGCTTAATGACACAAGTAAGAAATGACAATAGATTAGCACATAATAAAACTAACATCTCATCTTGTAGTGTCATCATCCTGCTACAAGAGAAATTCAGCGGGAGTTTGAGAAAGAACAATTTACAAAATTCTGCTACCCAAGATTTGAGACTGGGTCACAGTGAGCTGTTGAGATTGGAAAAACCTCCACCTCAACTGGTGATTAAACCATGGATCACCATATCAAGAAGTACACAGTAATCTATTGCTGATCCACATAGCAAATATAACATGTTAATCTTAGAGGAATGCATGTTTTTTGTATGGTATGTCACAAGTGATAACATCAACATTACAATTTATCAAGAAAACAAATGAAACAATCTGAAATTGGGTAACACACACAACAACCGTTTGGTTATATCAATGTTATATACATCATGTGACATACATATTCTTTCCAGAACGTAGCCTTTTTTATGGCTATTCTGAACTTGGGACAGAACTCTCCACGAACTTGGGACAGCTGATCTGCCACTGCCAGAGCCATCTTTAAACATTCTGATATGTCTGTTGTTTATCATCTTCTTGGTCAACCTGTTACAGCTGAGCATGCCTTCCATTATTAATACCATTAAATCTCTTGATATTTCCAAAGAAACGCAGCTTTCATATTATAATGTTATTAAGATGCTAATCCTCTTAAACCTTCTCACTTCCTGGTGTGATTACTCTCCGTCAAAGATAGACCAATGTCCAATAATATCACACAAAAAAACAATGTTACATAAATTTAAAATTTTACAAAATAAGAAGCTGTCTCATTCAAATATTACAACTTCTGAGTCAACAAATGATCAATGATACTCGTTATAAAATTTTAGGATTTATACTAGAATATATTTCTGAGATAATCACAGGTTGGTTAGATTTTTTTTGGTCATCAATGCACATTGGAAAGAAAATAAGGTGATCCACATTTTTCCAAAAGATGACAAGAGAGTTGCATGCTTATAGTTCCTGTAGTTTAGTGGTTGAACAAATGAGACATGCTTATTGTTCAATTGAATTTTACATTTTTTTAATAAATACTTTTCTCAAGATACAGACACCTTTTGCAAACCACTTGATGCAATTTGTAAAGGTATAGATGCAATTTGTAACGGCAATGGTGTAAAGGCATAGACTCAATTTGTGAAAGCACTGAACAATTTGTAAAGGCACTGTCATAATATGTAAAACACTATGCCAACTTGTAATGAGAAAAACCAAATCAGTACAGACAGTGACCAAATGTATAAAAAAGGCACTAAATTTGTGATGACACTGATTGAACTGTCAAAGAAATGCCCCAACTTGTGAAGATTCTTGTCCTTTTTGTAAAGGCACTACAATAACAATGACAAATTTTAAACACCAATTTAATTTGTAGTAACATTGATCCAAAAGTAATAATATTCACCCAATTTATATACACTGATTCAATTTGTATATACACTGATCCATCCAAATGTAATATTTACTATATTTGTATAGACACTGATCCATCCAAATGTAATATTTACTATATTTGTATAGACACTGATCCATCCAAATGTAATATTTACTATATTTGTATAGACACTGATCCATCCAAATGTAATGATATTTACTCAATTTGTATATACACTGATCCATCCAAATGTAATGATATTTACTCAATTTGTATAGACAATGATCCAAATGTAATATTAACCCAATTTTTATAGATAATATCCCAATTTGTAAGAGTTATCCAATTTGGAACTATATTTACTCTTTAGTGCCAGTGAGTTCCTGATCAACTAGTCATTGAACTCATGAGAGCTCATCCTTCAAAAGATGTCAGTCACTACTTGACTTTTCCCATGACTTTCATTGGTCATTTTTTATATATACTTTGTGTTGGCACTCACTCAATTTTTGAACGATTGATGATGAATGAGATAAATATGAACAAACTGTCACAGTTATCTGAGATTTTATCATCATAATTAAGTAAATAAATATATCTGTTTCTCCAACAACTGAAAGATAAGTTTAAAGGAACTGGCCAAAAATAGTTGGATGCAAATGTAGAATGGAAGACAATTTACTTGTCTGAGATTTTATTATCATAATTAAGTCAATAAATATATCTGTTTCTCCAACAACTGAAAGATAAGTTTAAAGGAACTGGCCAAAAATAGTTGGATGCAAATGTAGAATGGAAGACAATTTACTTTTGCGCAATACATTAAAAACATCAGCAGCAAGGAACACATCAACAAGATTTGATACATGCAGCAATAAAATATGTACAGTAGCTGCAACCATGTTGTGTATCACAAAACAATTATGTTAATTAAAGATTAGAGGAAGGTATAGATCTAGCTTCGAATCAATGTTAAAAATGTGTGTTGTGATTGAAATGAACATTCATTTGGTAATCGAACTTTCCCTTGATTGGTGCTATGGCTGATCATGTATTGATGGTTCAACCAATTCCTTATTGGTGATTTAACTAATTTCTTGCAGATGATACAGCCAACCCCTTATTGCTGATTCAGCCAATCACTACTAATTCAATATATCACATAGTATTCTTCACAGGCCTATGGGTACTCATATTTTCCTAGAAAATATTGAATGGTAAGTATCAAGTCCAGTAGATTTGGTCTTTAACACCCCCCCTCCCCCCTCCCAACAAGAACATGATATTTTAGCAAAGACCAACCACCAAATAGTATATGAAATAATTTCTCTGGAGCAGGAGGACATTACTTTTTTGTAAACGCCCCCCCCCCCCCCAAATTAAAGATTATATCAGTCCTTGAATTATATGCTTATTTCCTGTGATACCCAAAAATGTGTAAGAACTTTTCCCCAATCCTAACACAACAGTTACAAGTAACATCTACTTGAAGATTTTAAAGTCTAAATTAAAAAAACAAAACAAAAAAGTTGCCTACTGCTTACTCATTAACTGTGAACATTACGCAATTATAAATAATATAACATTAACAACAATTGTGATTGTTCTTCCCATCAATTATAAATGTATACTTAATATTTACACACAAATTTAAATGCTAATAAAAATTTGTAAACTCTGTCTAAAATAATCAGTATTTCAGAAATTCAATACCTTCTTCCATTAAATTTTCTACCCACTGACTTCCTTGACACTATAAATAAACATTCAAATAAAATCTATTAAAAAAAATGTTCCCCTGCTTCTTTCTTTCAACATTTATTTGTAGAAGGGATGGTCTTATAATTGAATAGTGGTGTAGACATGAACTGTGTCCCCTAGTGTGTGTTGATGAGTTAGGCAATTTAGTCTCACAATCCCAACTCAATGATTAATTCCAGATCTGAAATAATCATATTGGGATAGTTGTGAAACTGGATTAAAGCCCCCATATAAAAATGCTTTTTAAAAAAAAATGTTGAAAAATGTTGACATTTGTTCTCAAACTCTTGCAGATTACCAGAACATAGTCCAGAGAACTGGATGATTTATGTCAAGGTTTACAGCTTAGCTGCGATATCTGTCTTTTGGCCTGACCCATTTGACTTCATTGTGGCGTCTGGGTCACTTTGACCCTAACTGGGATGGAACAGCTAGCTCCACTCTAAACATCCTTAGTTGCTTCTTACGAAATGCATGGAAAGGTAAACAGTGTCCCTATTCTTTGCCCCCCATTTTTGGACCCAGCAACACTGAAGCTAGCAGTGGTTCTCAATGTGGGTCACATGACCACTGACCAGGATATATGCTGTACAGGATATGACCAGGATATGCTTGAATGATTAAATGGACAACTTGACAGGTGTCTCCCATTCCTTGGTTATATAGCATTCCATGGGGATTAACTAGGTGTGATTTAACACCATGTAACCAACAAGAGCTCAAATCTCTTTCAGCGCTTTTTCTCATAATTCATTGGTTGTAAGCATTCATCAATCCTCCACAAAATCTCTTCCTACTGCACTTCCACCAAAGATTCCAACAGGGATTAGCTAAACAGGAATAGTGATTGTCTGTAATGATCTAACATTCAGGGCACTCATAGATGATATTGGGAACAGACTGCCATCGGCACTCATAGATGATATTGGGAACAGACTGCCATCGGCACTCATAGATGATATTGGGAACAGACTGCCATGGGCACCCATAGATGATATTGGGAACAGACTGCCATCGGCACTCATAGATGATATTGGGAACAGACTGCCATCAATAAGATGCGAAAACAGCTACTCACCATACATAGAAATAAGAAGAGGTGTAAGACAATGGTGCATTTTATCACCAAGCCTATTTAATATCTACACATAGACTATCTTTAAAAACCTTGGTTGCAGAGACGGCAATTGATGATGATCAATCTCTTTCAGCAGATAGCATAACCTATGCTCATTTGTATTTAATCATCAGATCATCATCATGGCACTCCAGACAAGTCCCATATATGCTTCCATTTCATGTTCAGCATATCCTTCAGCATGTGGTAAATAACTGTTCCAGTTTTGTGTTGGTTGATAACTATTCTTTTGTTTCCTATATGCAGCTTCTTTCTGTACATTAGTAGTTTACACAGCTCACTTGCAGTACTTTATTCAGTATTCACTTACTCCTGCCCTCCCTGCGAACAATTCTTAATTAGCAATAACTTGGACCAAGTCTCATTGCTTGTAAAAAAGTAAAGTAACCCATAGCATTTAATAATGCTGTAGGGGTGTGAGATGTTAGCGATCTCACATTTCAGAGGCTCTGCAAATGAGGCCGGTAGCCATCTCCTCTCCCTCGCAGTCTTTACTTCGCGGATTAATCCGGTACCCATTTAAGGCTGGGTCCACCTGGGAGCCGTTGCGATCTGAAAAACATTTCCGCCTCAACTGGGGAATGAACCCAGGACCCCTCATTTGCGAAGCCAGTGCGCTAACGACTGTGCTATGCGGCTCCCTCATTGCATGTATCCTCCATCCAAACAGTGCCAATAAATAAAATGAAGGATGTCTTTTCTATCCATTTACAGAGGACTGACCAGATATGCCCCAGACAGAAACAATGTATAAGGAATGTTGGGTTGTTGTTTTATGTTTAATCTTGTCTACTGTTGATGCAGGTTAAAAAATATGGCAGAAGCTCATAGGAAAACCTGAAAGACTGATTTAAGTTTGATCCTTGTTTGTGAGTCCCATTCATACACTGTTATAACATTGCAGAAATGTAAGGCACTATAAGTGCATAGTTTTATTTGACACTGGAAGACATAGGATTATTAGTTGTACTTTCATTTTTATGAAAGTCAATACAAAACAAATGGAAGATTAAAAATGTGGGGAAATAAACAATATTTACAAATAGATACAAATTAGAAATAAGAATTTTTCAGATGCACATATAACATTCTGTTCGTACTAAGTTACAGAAACAACACATTAATGAAACTATTCTTAAATCAAAATGTAGGCTAGTGTCTCTTCCTCTGATTTCACTTTCAAGCTCCCACTGCATGTCTCTTATAGCAAGCAGGGACAATAATCCTACTAGATTTAATTCTTCCTTCTCAAGCTCCCGCTACATATCTCTTATAGCAAGCAGGGACAATAATCCTACTAGATTTAATTCTTCCTTCTCAAAGCTCCCGCTGCATGTCTCTTATAGCAAGCAGGGACAATAATCCTACTAAATTTAATTCTTCCTTCTCAAGCTCCCGCTGCATATCTCTTATAGCAAGCAGGGACAATAATCCTACTAGATTTAATTCTTCCTTCTCAAGCTCCCGCTGCATGTCTCTTATAGCAAGCAGGGACAATAATCCTACTAGATTTAATTCTTCCTTCTCAAGCTCCCGCTGCATGTCTCTTATAGCAAGCAGGGACAATAATCCTACTAGATTTAATTCTTCCTTCTCAAGCTCCCGCTGCATGTCTCTTATAGCAAGCAGGGACAATAATCCTACTAGATTTAATTCTTCCTTCTCAAGCTCCCGCTGCATATCTCTTATAGCAAGCAGGGACAATAATCCTACTAGATTTAATTCTTCCTTCTCAAGCTCCCGCTGCATATCTCTTATAGCAAGCAGGGACAATAATCCTACTAGATTTAATTCTTCCTTCTCAAGCTCCCGCTGCATATCTCTTTTAGCAAGCAGGGACAATAATCCTACTAGATTTAATTCTTCCTTCTCAAGCTCCCGCTGCATGTCTCTTATAGCAAGCAGGGACAATAATCCTAAATTTAATTCTTCCTTCTCAAGCTCCCGCTGCATGTCTCTTATAGCAAGCAGGGACAATGGTCCTAATAGATTTCCAGCAGGATGTAGTCCAGATAAGAGAAATATGTTTTATCACAATTTTGTTTGAACCAATTGTTCCCAACACATCCAGCTTGGCTGGATGGCTAGTACACTATGTAACGCCTTTAGTTATCCTTGATCTAGACTATCCAAACCTTTTTCCACCCATGGGCCCCATTTTGGCACAAATGTTCTTTTTTGTTGTCCGGATTCATAAAAAAAATTTGTTTCAAAGTCATTCATTTCTTTGACTAATGCTGTTTCTGCTCTACATAAAATATGCCTTGTTTACAGTTTATATATAGGTGGGATCACACAGCTACAAAATACCTCCCTGCATCTCACTACCGGGAGACATGCAATATTTGATAGTTTTGACAGTTTCTAAGTCTACACTTCAGTTTCAAGTCTCCTCGTTGAGTGATATAGAGTTAATTTCATTGCTTAAGTATTGTTCATGTATTGACACTGACAATCCAGTGTTGGTATCAAGATTGTTTGAATTTATGATTTGTCACCATTTGGTTTTCACTGGGATTCATGTTCCAACATTGGGGTAAGTTTATCATTGACAAACTGCCCCCCCCCCCCCCCATTCCATGTGTGGTGTTTGCCTCATGCTGGGAAACACGGTTCTAGACTATATAAAGTGTATTCAAAAAACTGATACAGTGAAGAAATATGAACAATTTCAAAGCCTATCTTTTGTGTGCCTAACCATAAAAATATATAATTTGTGCTTTACATTTGTTGAACTGACTAGTCTCAATCTTTTTTCCTAAAAAAAATAATATGGTCACACATTTTTTTTAAATGGTTAATAAAAGTGGCAAAAAAATATACATAAATTAGAACCGATTACAAATATAAACATCCAACTAATCTGACATACAAATATAAATAACCAATACAAGAAAGGGTAAGCAACAACAGGTTTGGCTGTTCCCCACAGACGGAGGTCAAGAGATACTATATTCTATCAATTGTTTGATTCATCTCAGTAATAACCATATAACTTATGTACAATGTATTCATATCATAACTATTTTAGTAGAAACCATTGTTGGTTTGTCTTTTGTAGTACTGAATTTCTAGTGCATCTCACGGCAGATTTAGTGGTGGTATCTTTCAGTTGGTTGCTGATCTGGTTGCTGAGCGGTACATGGGCTCATGCTCTTTGACCCAATGACATTGTGTGATATCTGCATGTGTTTGTGAGCTGTTGTTTTCTTCCATATGGCCATTTATTCAGCTTTTATGGTGTTTCTTTCAGTAGGTTGTGGAGGGTATGACTAGGTCAAGGAAAGGAGTTGCTAATTACACATTATATATGCTTTTGAAGATGGTGACTCTATCCAATTATTCTTGGAGGGGTCACTGTCCATTCAACCAGCACCATCCGTCAGCAAATGCATTTTATTTACACCACATGCCAATATATGCATAATAATTGAAATTTGTGGGCAATACGCTGTTTGCAGTGTATTATATATGCAAGTCTGATCTATAGTAGACCAACAAACAAAAATTCCTACTGATGGTTGCAATAGTGATTGGATGTCTGCAAACATAACGGCAGAACATGCTACCTACATACTTATACAGACAACAACTGAGTAGGGTTGCATTATCTAAGGCCTTATCCTGGATGTCTGCTTATGAATTTTCAGCATATTAATTTCCTATAGGCATCTATGTTTTTATCCCATCTACAAAATCACATTACATGCCTGGCTATGTTTTTATCCCATCTACAAAATCACATTACATGCCTGGCTATGTTTTTATCCCATCTACAAAATCACATTACATGCCTGGCTATGTTTTTATCCCATCCACAAAAATCACATTACATGTCTGCCTATGTTTTTATCCCATTCACATAATCACATTACATGTCTGCCTATGTTTTTATCCCATCCACAAATATCACATTACATGTCTGCCTATGTTTTTATCCCATCCACAAATATCACATTACATGTCTGCCTATGTTTTTATCCCATCCACAAATATCACATTACATGTCTGCCTATGTTTTTATCCCATCCACATAAATCACATTACATTTCTGCCTGTTTTTGATCCCATCCACATAAATCACATTACATGTCTGCCTATGTTTTTATCCCATCCACAAATATCACATTACATGTCTGCCTATGTTTTTATCCCATCCACAAATATCACATTACATGTCTGCCTATGTTTTTATCCCATCCACATAAATCACATTACATATTCATCTATATTTGTATCTTATCCATCACTTCAATCATTTCTATAGCATCATAAATATGTATTTACTATGCAAAACTTAAATCCAAAAAGTAAAGTACGAGACCGGGTAATGAAGTTTTGCCACACACACAAATGTGTGCATAATTATGTGTTTCCACTGATTAGCAAAACTTCATTAACCTGTTCCAGATGTTACCTGTAGTATCTTAAATGATAAATAAGAAATGCATAACTGACATCACACATATTAAATCTTTATCCTGTAATACCAGCGCACATTGTCAAATAGTAAAACGTTCATACAATAATGTTATGTCCCGTGTATTTGACTGAATCATACAAGTCCTTATGGTATAAACTACTTTAAGAAACTGACCTGACGCTTCTGATCATGCTCCGGTGCAGTATGTTTTTAAATTTGATTTTTTTTTGCTGTTAAATAATCCATGTGGCATCTCCAGGTTATGCTTGGGAATCGGCACCATAATTCTCATTATCAGCTTCTCTACTTTTCTTAACGATAGGCTTTTCCTTGTATATATTCCACATCTTGCGTAGGATATCAGACAAAAGTATGTCGTTGGTGTTTCGGGCAATGAGACGTAGAATGAAGACACCATCATCTCGAAGATATTGGTCGGCAAATTTGTGTACCAGCTTCTTGTCCTCCTCTCCATGGATTTGATCCAACAGTTTCATGTATTTCTTGATGTAGGCCACACGACTTGACAGGAACAATGCTCTCCATATCCAGAAGAGGAAATTTCCGCATGTGCAGACAGCGACAAAAACAAACCAAAACCACAGAAATATAAAGATTTTTTCATTAAACATATTAATCGGCAGGACACACTGCACAGTGTGAGTTTGAATGTTCTGAAGCTGACGAATTTCAAAATCGCAAAGAGTAATTTTTGGGAACCGTGGGGAATCTCTCCAGTAATGATCATTTGCTAGCCCACTAAGGACTTCAAATCCGTACATGTTGTACCAATCTCCCATGAAGGCGTTGAGAAGAAAGAATTGGACAATGACATTAGTGACGTACAAGATCTTGACAAAAATATAGAGTCCTGTGAGGTATGTGCCATCTCTTTTAGCGCAGAAGAAACAGAAGAACCTGGAGGCTTTTTGTCGAAGTCGGACGAGGATGTTCCAACGGTACTGTCGATGTGCTTCTAGCCATCTGTCCATGTACGTGGCAATGTGGCTAACAGTTTCTTCTCGCTTGTCAGCAGAGCCAATCTGGGTGACAGCTGTCATGGTCACAATTTTGTCTATGTTGATACCAGAACCTCCATTCAACATTCTCCAAATTAGAGCTGGGAACTTGAAGAGGAAAGCCATGAACAGGAGAATGATGGGCACCCACTGGTAGTAGGTCAGCTCCTCTGAATCTCTGCGGTCCTTCTCTACAGGAATAGGTGAATCTATTGGAATGTAGTATGTGTTCTTCACCCAACAGTAAGACTTTGTGTATGCCACAAATGAGCCTGTGAAATAGGCAGGACACCAGCATTCTATTGGGTTTCCAGCAAACTGGTTTGTGCTGATGAAAATGGAAAAAATAGCCAGCAAGATGACCGTATACAGATGGTTGAGCCTGTCTACCCAATCATCATCACTGCTTGATGTTAGTTTGGAGTAGGAAGCAAACCCTCCCAAAATGGCTGTCACGCTGTTAAAAAAAAACATAAATTTTATGTTAAGAATATTTAGCTTTACACTATACATGTATTTTGCTGGCAAACTTTTGCAAATTAGCAGAATCTGTTCCAGAGAATTGTATCATGGATTAGACAGCTTAGCTGCAATATCTGCAGCTTTTGGCCTTATACATCTGCCTTGGTGCATGGTATATGTGCCACTTGTGCCCTCTATATCTATCTAAAGCATGGTAATTTTGAGTCTCTATATTTATGAAACAGCCATGTCCATCTCTCAAACTTTCCTTAGTGACCTTTTACGACATGTATGTATGGATTGTAAGTGTCGATATTCTTTGCGTCCCTTTCAGGACCCCATTAACACACGGGTGAATACATATTTGAAACATTGTTTCATTTTTACTTGACACTATTAGCAATTATAAACCCGAGATCTACATACCGATTAATCTGCACATTTTTCCTTACACTGCAACCATTTCAGCGATATTTGAGTTATACATGTATCAGTAACTTCAGCAATATTTGAGTTATACATGTATCAGTAACTTCAGCAATATTTGAGTTATACGTGTATCAGTAACTTCAGCAATATTTGAGTTATACATGTATCAGTAACTTCAGCAATATTTGAGTTATACATGTATCAGTAACTTCAGCAATATTTGAGTTATACATGTATCAGTAACGTAACATTTTTGAGAATTATCACATTAAAAACTTTCTTCACAAAGAATGAAAGATCTATATCCCACATTGTAAAGTTTATTGTAATGATATTAAAGAGATGGCTTCAGTATACTCCTAAACAACAATATCCATGATAAACAGTTACAATAACATGATATTTTTACTCATTAATTATATATTTTTATTCATGTAGTGGTGGATATATTTACATCTAGTGTATCTTCTCCATATTGTTTTTCCTATTTCTGCAAAGTTTTTTTTTAAATTGCAACCTAAAACTGCCCTTTAACTAGCTTATTTGGCAAAAAGAGATTTTTTAAAATCTATTTAGTGGGCTAATGGTAAAACTGAATGAGCTCTCACACCTATGCAACATGCTTGTGGTATAATATAAGTTAAGGACATTCTATGTATTATGTACATGTGATCATCACTGTGACATGTATGTACCTTAGAGAAAGTAAAACAATCAATATTCATACTATTCAAGAACTGCACAGAATAGCTTTGAACAGAGAGAATTGGAGATATCTGACCTCTGCCCTATGCTCTAACTTCAACGAAAAAGGAGAATAAAATGAATGACTGTATGTAAATAACTCATTAATTGATGTATGCAATACTTTTTTTGTTCGTTCTCAAACTCCCACCAGATTTCTCTTATAGCGGGACAATGGTTCTATTAGACAAATCAGAATTTCCAGCAGGATGTAGTATAGAGAATGGAAATGCGCTGTGTTGCCATTTTATTTGCACCACTGGGCTGACACATCCCATTCAGTGTGTCCAATATAAGACTAGAAACCTAATGATTTTGTGTAAGATAAAAGTAAAAAATTAGGTGATCATTTGAAGAAGTGAGAAATAGCTAACACTATACACAACTCCTACAACAAAACTAACTCAAACAACAAGAATAAAATCAAGGCAGCAAATAGGATTTGAACCAGGTTCATTCAGATAGTACATATTTGCCTCACAAATTGAAAATGTTTTCTGTATTCAACCAATCTGCATAAATTTTAAAAAATGTGCTTTTAGTCAAGACTTCCAGCATGTTTTTATCAAGCAACTATGAATATGCACCTGACGATCAACACACGGAGAACAACACAAACACTGCAATGCATATAAATTTCTCGAGAACCACAAATATTTAACAAGTAAATGTAACACATTTGACTCTACAGGGGTATTAAAGACAAGCTAACAATGATGAATCAATATAACAATAATGAACCAAAATAACAAACATTGGCAAGATAGCAGTAAAAGACATCACTGACAGCAACAACATGATAGCAGGTGAAGACATCGTTACATGAGAGTAACTCTTTTATCCATCTGTTTCCCTGACCTATTGTAATATGTTTACAAGTCTCTGAACATTGACGGCTGGCGTATCTGCACAGCTGGTTGGAAAAATTAGTTTGCCGTAACGGTTTGTCAGCACAGCTGGTTAGAAAAATTGGTTTGTCTTAGCAATTTGTCTGCACAGCTGGTTGGAAAAATTGGTTTGTCTTAGCAATTTGTCTGCCCAGCTGGTTGGAAAAATTGGTTTGTCTTAGCAATTTGTCTGCACAGCTGGTTGGAAAAATTGGTTTGTCTTAGCAATTTGTCTGCAGAGCTGGTTGGAAAAATTGGTTTGTTTTAGCAATTTGTCTGCCCAGCTGGTTGGAAAAATGAGTTTGCCGTAGCGGTTTGTCTGCACCGCTGGTTGGAAAAATTAGTTTGTCTTAGCGGTTTGTACAGTTGGTTGGAAAGATTAGTTTGTCTTAGCGGTTTGTCTGCACAGCTGGTTGGAAAGATTAGTTTGTCTTAGCGGTTTGTCTGCACAGCTGGTTGGAAAAATTAGTTTGTCTTAGCGGTTTGTACAGTTGGTTGGAAAGATTAGTTTGTCTTAGCGGTTTGTACAGCTGGTTGGAAAGATTAGTTTGTCTTAGCGGTTTGTACAGCTGGTTGGAAAGATTAGTTTGTCTTAGCGGTTTGTCTGCACCGCTGGTTGGAAAAATTAGTTTGTCTTAGCGGTTTGTACAGTTGGTTGGAAAGATTAGTTTGTCTTAGCGGTTTGTACAGCTGGTTGGAAAGATTAGTTTGTCTTGGCGGTTTGTCTGCACAGCTGGTTGGAAAGATTAGTTTGTCTTAGCGGTTTGTCTGCACAGCTGGTTGGAAAAATTAGTGGTTTGAGCAGTTTACCGGAGATAGAGAGTTGAACAGAATTATTAGTGTGTAGACAGATTTCAACATGAAAGAGGTATGTTAGCGAGAGAGAATTTGTAGCGAGTAGTACACAGAAGAGTGGTACCATGATAATAGTAGAGAAAATAACGGTGAAATGTATCTGCAGGCATCAGTTGTTTTTATCATTTAAAAAAATTATCATTCCCAGCAAAGACAATCGCCACCGCACAGCTTAGCTGTAACTCAATCTGATTCAATCAATGACATACATGTTCAATCCCAAGTACCCACTTTCTCCAGTCTACTCATGTGTACATGAAATGAATAACATTCTGTGGGTATCTGTGACCAGGTCGATAGTGACCCTGACAACAGCAAATGAGAAACTTTAGTGCAGATAGCATTCATGTTGGTGAAGAAACCATTGCGCGGTGTGAGCAAACCTGATAAACAGTTTGTGGCACACTGCTAAACTACAAACATTATAGTAATGGACATCCAACTATTCAGTGTAATTGCTCAAACACTGAACACATGAGATACTACCAAAATCAGATGTGTTGGGCCACTGATAAAAAGAAAGTAATGACACAAAGCATAGCTGATCTCTAGACATAGTATGATATATACTGGAAACCTTTGTTGTGCCATGAGGGAGGGAGAGTGAGAGAGAGAGAGAGAGACCCAGTGTGAGAGCACACCTTAAATATCTAACCACCAACTTGTTGATGTATGGTTGTTATAGCCTTATTTCCAGTAATAAAGTATATCATCAAAAGTTCCATTAACAAGCAATGGAACTGAACTCATCAATACAGCCAAAAGGACGATGCCATCCACAAGTTTGAGAACAGGTTGTGATCACACAACAGTTCCCTTTCTATCTATCTATAAACCCATAACCTTCAGGGTCGTAGGGGTACCATATTGGATACCTCAGCACAGAGTCCTCCAGTAAATTCTGTCCTCAACGATGCAGATGAGTGTGGAAATATTTTGCCCTGTCCATCCCTTGATGTTGTCTGTCCATGTTTTATTTGTCCCCCTCTGCTTCTTCCACCCTCGACAGTTCCCTGCAGTATTGTTTTTTACACGGAATCGTGCCTGCATACATGTCCGAATCATGCTAGTATTAGATTATCCATTGTAGTATTTCAGTGGGCAAAAGGTTTAGCTAGTGGTGCCCATCTCCTCTCCAGCTGTCCTTATGATGTGGTTACATGGATGTGTTTTCTCTCTTCATCTCCATTGCACTTTGCCGATGTTGACACTACATCACGTTTGAACTTCGCGCTGAGCGCATAACACTTTACTAACCCCCGTATCAGCATCTAACTTCCACCGGGAAACAGAAGTTTGGAAGAAAATGTGCAATCAATGCAAGGAGTTATACTATGGGTAAACTGACTGAAAAATTCTGTACATCTATGGTTTCGTGCAGGATCTTAGTTCATTGAGGTAACCTAAGTTTCATGATTGTAACCAGTTGTTTATTGTATCAAGCCGTGCTTTTGTGGTGAACTAGTCATAGCAAACACAGCACCCTGACAACAAGCTCGCAGCCATGAGGAAAACAAGGACACTGCCGGCCTTGTGTGACATTCTACCATGTCCTGACCGGAAAAAGAAACAAGGGATAGTGTTTACAAGTTGTGGTCCTGTTGACCGGGAGCAAACGCAAACGGCTTTAGGGATAAAATGTGAAATTTGTCAAAACACACTCACTGCCCATGCCCAAACAACAAGATGGCTGTCGGTTTTGTGTTTCCACAAGTTCTGAGTAATAAACAAATTAACGCAGTAAACATTATAATCTGCTACATATGTTCTGGCAGGGCATGACATAGTTACACCACAACCGACCGTCCAAACTAGGTGGCGGCGACACGTGGATCGCCATCTACCTGTAGAGAACACATTTATTAGATCATCAGCACTATCTAGAGATAGGTCTTTTAATGTAAAACCTTACATCTCACCTTACACATGATCTGAGAAGATGTACGAAAAGGGGCTGATGACATTTTTAAAACTTTACTGAAGATGTATCTACGGCCATGTGTATTGCTTTTAACTACAAGACCCTCGATTCCCGTCGCCCGAAGAATGAGAATATGATTTTTAGTAAGTTAGCCAAAAGATAACTCATTTTCTCTTCTTCCCTTCCATGAACGAGAATCTCTCTGGCGTAGTGGCTAAGATGCCCCCTTTGTGGGTCAAGGGGCTGTAGGTTCAAATCCCGCTCATGACATATTACTTATAAATTGGATTTTTCGAAGATCTCTGTGAATTCTTGATTAGGAACAAGCGTCACAACATTGGTGGCATTCCCATTTATGCTCTGCTTGCCGTTCCGTCAGCCGTCTAAAAGTGTATAAGCTTAGTGTACATGTTCTTCTGATCTTTATGGAAAGGGAACACTTTCTTCCATCACCTCTAGTCACTCACATTTCTACCATTCTCTGAATATGTACATTGTCACGTCCGATTTCCTCCTCGTTTTCTCGTAGGTTATCCATGACTGCTCTAATCAATTCAATCCTGTCTCTTCTTGTCTCGGTGCCGTTGATCAAAGCCCTACTAGCCAACACATCTGCTCTTTCGTTTCCCCTGACCCCAACATGACCAGGACAGTAAATCCATGTAATGCTCTGCGCATTATCGAGAAGAGTGACCCATTCAGTTCTGATCATACACTTTTATATCTTGCGCAGCATACTTTGAGAGTCCGATAGAATCACTGAGTCTGTTGGTGGTTGCATCGCCAGCCAGTCTCTGTGAATTGTTGTGTGACGCTATGAACCTACATGCTGTAAGTGGTACTCTCAATTTCTTTCGTTCTTCTGGAACGTGTTTATATCGGAAGTTTTGTCTCTTCTATAAACTTGACTGTGTTTTGTAACTCATACAGAGGTTCGTATAGTTTTTCTTCCATTGTTGTTTCTCTGTCAGTGTATTTGTCTCAGCATTTCATACATTCATGAATATGCTCTGCTGTCTGTGCTGCTTGTCGACATGGCTGTGTTGCCAATCTTGGATTATGTATACATGTGGCTGCGGAATCGGTTGTGTCCTGTTCCGAGGCGCAAATGACAACTTGGTCTGTTCTGTTCATAATTTGGTGTCATCTTGTGTTGGAGTTGGCTTTCTAATTGCCTTGATCATCTGTTTTTTAATGGTACATTATTAGCACATCTGGTTGATCATCCGCAGTATTCTCAATAATCGGTATGCTGCTCAGTTTGAGAGGGACATAGTACATATGAGGTAACCTATACGGACATAGTACATATGAGGTAACCTATACGGACATAGTACATATGAGGTAACCTATACGGACATAGTACATATGAGGTAACCTATACGGAAATAGTACATATGAGGTAACCTATACGGACATAGTACATATGAGGTAACCTATACGGACATAGTACATATGAGGTAACCTATACGGACATAGTACATATGAGGTAACCTATACGGACATAGTACATATGAGGTAACCTATACGGACATAGTACATATGAGGTAACCTATACGGACATAGTACATATGAGGTAACCCGAGTACAATGAAGTAAATCGTCTACACCTGTTGAGTTATCCCTGCAGAAGGGAGACTATATGATCAGCATCACTTTCGCTTATATTCACATAGGATAGGATAAGTCGTCAGATAGAAATCTGAGTGCACTTGCCACTAAACCACCGCATCTCTCATTGATCTAGATTAATCCAGCTAAAGTAAAGATTATTTTCCGACAAGATAAATGTTTATTTCATTTGTGGAACTATTTCTTCTTCCCATTTTCGTTCTCAAACCCCTGCACATTAGTATTATGTAGTCATGAGAACGAAATGCATTGTGCCGTTGTTAACAGCTCTTACTGTGATGTCTGCACCTTTCGTCCTAACACATCGGATTTTAGCGTGGCTACCCGCCACTTGAAACCTATAAGTGATGGGGCGACCAATCCACCTCATAACTTCCTTAGTCGCCTCTTTCGACATGCATGGTAGTAAAGCAGTTCCCTTTTCAGGCCCCGTCAACACACGTGGGTGCTTTGTTTCAATCCCAAATAATTATGACCAATAGAGTTCTTGTATCAGTGTGCAATGAGGTTTCTCCATAGCTTATCTCATCCCCAGAGGACTTTAACTCTCAGCGGTTGACTGCTTTGAATAGCCACGTACTCTATGAGGGGACTAAACTTGTGTAATACTTTAAAATAAATGGGTAAAAAGTCTTGTATCTAAAGCAGCAAGACATTCTTTATATAGTATTCGAGTGCAGGCAGGTCAAGATATATTTCAATAAAATTCAGTTTGTGAACAACTGAACAACTAGAGGGTCAAGCCTGTATTTTCTCTGTGCGGCAGTTGTTTGCGAAGTGTCAACAGGAGAGCATGCATACCGGGGTGACACGGGCATGTCCTGGTGAGAAGATGATGAGTCTATAGACACAGGGGACATCACACGCTGTCTGTGATGTGTACTTACCGTAACAAACAAACAAACCTTTCTGTCTTGAAATTCTAGGAAAGTCCTCGGATTATTATCGACGTCTTTGTTGGCATTCAACCAGGTCCTTATCCAGAAGCTTGTGCAAATCTCACTACATCCTCACCTATTTTGTGTGATGCAGCTGATCGCTTCTCACTGCGTAAACTTTGATCCGACGGCCAATGAAAAGCACTGGAGAAGCCGGATCAGCCAAGATAAGTGACTATTCTGGGGGACTTGATCCAACGAAAATGACATTTTGATAAGGACACTAACCCTACCCGCAAGGCTATATTTAAAAAATTCAGACTAAATGCTGCCAGATACTTTTTCGAAGCCTAATTATTCGGAGCCTAATTATTCGCAACAAAATTGCTGTGTCATAGCTATAATAACAATATTACAGTGTCGTCGCTATAACAACAATATTACCATGTCATTGCTATAACAACAATATTACTGTGTCATATAAAACAATATTACATGCCATTGCTATAATTTCAATATTACCATGTCACCACTATAACAACATTACCACGTCATCGCTATAATAATGACATGATATGACATAATATATAATGACTATATATAATACCATGTCACCACTATAACAACATTACCGTGTCACCACTATAACAACATTACCGTGTCACCACTATAACAACATTACCATGTCACCACTATACTAACAATATTACTGTGTCTTTCATGAGTGAGAACATTAGACAAAGAAGCGGCACCACCTTAATCTTAAGAGACAACACATCAAATGGTTTGCACAATTGAGCAGACTACCATCAGCCAGCATACCACAGCAAGCTAGGCTACACAGACTGAGTGAAGGCAGACCTAGAGACCGACCACAAAAACGATCGACCACCGAAATAAAAGAAACGACATATCCCACAATATACTCAGCACACACGAGGGCCATCTCCAAAAAACTCTTCTACGCCTGACGCTGAAAGACAACAAAAAGGTATTCTACCAAAAGATAGAATAGATTCATTATCCAATCATACACGACATATATATATATATATATATATATATATATATAATATGTTCGTGTGTTGAAATTATCCATATCTTGAAGCAGACGTAAACCTACTAAATTCTCTTAAAATGATTTTTTTTAAATATTATCTTAAAGTCAATAGTAAATAAATGGACAAAAATAATCCCCACCAACGATCTAATGTAAGAACCCGTACAAGAACAATATGAACAAGATATGAAGAAGCTTTTCTGAAGTCATTATTCTTCTGCGTTCATTCTCAAATTTCTGCAGATTCGTAGAATGTACTCCAGATAATGGAATTCGTTGTGTCAAGGTTTGCAGCTCGGCTGTGATATCTGTGACTTTCGGATTGACACAATGTCTTTCAGCATGGCCTATTGGTCACTTTGACCGTCTATGATAGAACAGCCAATTCCACCCCTAAACCTTCTTAGTCGCCTCTCACGACATGCCTAGCAGGTAAGTGTTGCTATTCTTTGCGCTCTTCTCTGACTGCGGCAACACACAGGCGACGTTATTAAAACCAAAAAAAACTACCCTCTGTGCTAGGGGAAGGGGTGTGCTGATGTAAGTTTGACAAACCTGCAGCCATATCATGTTTTATATTAGAAAACCTTGGTTGATGTAATTGAGGTCTAGCCAATTTCTAAGTTTGCTAGGCTCATGTGTTGGTTAGAACAACGAGAATTTATATTAGTTCGTTAGCTCATTACCGGAACAATTTTCATTTCTGTTCTGTCTGATGTATTTGTTTCTCTGCTCGCCCGATTCACTCTATGGTAAAAAGTAATGCTTCTCAAACTGTTGAAACTAGAAGCGGGGGTGATGGAATTTTGCTAATCGCTGTACACACACATTTATATTTCTACCAAAACAAAACAACCAATATCAATAACACATTCATAGAATATACAGAACGAGAAGACATTGTAATGCCCACGTTTATGTAACAGATAAATATGATTTTCGTATGTATCCAATCATTAGTAAAAATCGCATCACACTGTTTCCTAAATTCGCCTGTTTGATTTCAGATCTGTTGCAGCTAATACCTATTCTCGATTTTCAACCTTTGTGAGACAGCGCCGATTCGCCAACAAAAATAGTTTTAAAAAGACAATGGCAAAGTGGAAAAAAAATTCTATACACTCATAAATAACTTTGCAATTCCAAAACAAGCTTTCGTGGCACAGCGATTGAGAAGCACTGTTATAGAAAACAGTATAGGGTAGTTGTGTGTTGGAAATATAAACCTAATCATGGGAGTTCTTGTGTCAAAAAGGTTAATGTCATATGTAGCCAGCATGTGTACAAGAATTTAGTCAGTAGCGCCATTCATTTGGTGGTGGCACTACGCCCAAAATATAAATAAACACTAGGCTTAGATCTCTGGTCGACTTCGACGTAGCTAGCCACAATGATCGTTAACCGCATAACACTTTCCTGACTTCAATTATCCATGCAAGATAGTGCAGGACGGTTTCTATTAGCTGTCATGAATATAAGGGTGGATTTTTTTTTAAAGTGGTACTATCCTGTTATCGTAGTTGTTGTTGTCTATTTCTTTATGTATCTAAATCAGTTGTTCTTAACCTTTCTTTATCTTTGTATATCTAGATCAATGTTCTACCACTTTTATCTGTGGACCCCCCCCCCCATTTTTTGTATGTCTAGATCAATGGTTCTCAGCCCTTCTTTTATCTGTGGCCTCATTTTGGAACCCATTTATTTTCGTGACCCATCAGTGTCTACAAAAAATATTGACTTTCTGTGCAGGCCACCAAGATTTCTTACCCTCTATCTATATCCATAATCCATATTGTTTGTTTAAATGTCCCCTCCCCCCCTTTCTCATGTCACCCGCAATTTCCAATTTTTCTCTGTGATCCCTCTGCAATTCTTCATGGTCCGAAAGGAGACCTTGTGGTCTACGTTGAGAACCATTGATCTAGATTTCTATGGTTCGACTCTGTACAAATGTCAATTACCTATTATATAGGTTTAATACAAGTACGGAACTTATGGAAGTTCTGCTTGTTGGTTGGTTGTTGATCCAGCGGTCCATGGGGTAATTCCCTTTGACTTAATGCCACTGTGTGATATATGCATGTGTTTGTGAGCTTTGTTCTCCTCCATATACTGTGTTCAATTTATCTAGTCCTGGAGGGATAAGCATTTTCCTGATGCCATCCAGTACTGGACATTCAAAAAGTTGATGGTCAACAGTTTAATAGTGATGTGTGCACAGTCGACACCCTGGAATGTGTTGTGGTTGTATTCTGTTCATGTGATTGTTAAGCTGTACATGTGTGTGTGTGTGCAGTCGAAATAGGTTGATGTCTTTAGAATGTGGGTTGGTCATATATTTATAGATTTCCCTCACAGTGTTTCCCATGGCTCATATGTTCATCAATTTTTCTTTGTTCACAGATTTCAACATTATTTTAACTGTGTGCATGCTTGTTTGTGTATATGGCTGATCTTGTCGTACGCCCTTCTTAGATAGTCAAGCAAAATGAATTAAACAGGTTACTAAAACGCTTACCTTGCCTATTAATAAAAATATATTTTAAAAAGTATATATATAAAAAAACATACAATAAAACTAAACAGGACAATTCTCCACGTATCGGCTCAAATAAAACATTTTTCAAGAGACAAACAACAGAAAACAACAAAATAAAAAACAAAATAGATGACTAGATTTCATCAAGCCCATTATTTATATCCTTCTTAGATAGTCTTGTCTTGTCATTGTCAGGTGTGTTTGAGTGGCCAGGAACCAACTATGTTTTTGCTCATTTATCATGTTTTGCCTTCTTCACTATTAGTTTTACTTTAGCACATGTTTCATTGTACAGGATTTTTGCTTCATGTGAAGGTCTTATCTCAAGTGCTTCTCTTTCTTTTTTCCCTCTCGAGTATTCCAGCTAGCATTTCTGTATTATAAAATGGTTTGCAAGATTTCCTACTGTCCCTTGTGATGCTTTGTGATGCTGAATTGAGGATAGCTTTTGTTACCTCAGCAGTAAATGTTTCTACGTCTGAGTTGTTAATATTACAAAGCAGGAAATCAGATATTTCTTGGAATAGTTTCCAATCTGCCTTGACAAAATTCCAGCGAGTTTTCTCTTTGAAATATTCTTTGTTGGGTGTAGTTTTGGTGGTGAGAATTTGTCTATGGTCAATTCCTGTCATCAATTATTTCTAGAACATGAGTCTATTATATCAAATTAACAGAGAGTCAAGTTAGGTCGACTGAGAGATAGATGGTCCCTATGCACAAATGTTAGTACAGACATTGCATTTTGAAGGACAGACAGGTTTGTTGTTTCACAGAGCTCCTCTATGTATCTTCATGTCTTATTGCGGTTCTGTTTACCCAAATGGGGTGAGTGGCCATTACAGTCACCAGTAAGTATTATTATGAGAAATTGTGATGTATGGATTTCCGATAAATTGCATGTTGTCTGAGGTGAGCTGTGTATATGTTGTGGATTGTGTACTTTTATCCAGAGTGCCAGAAGGTCACCCTCTGCATGCCTGTGGGATGGACTGCTAGCTGGGTGAAATGTCCGTGAATGGTTTCCTGATATAAGTAACTATGCCTCAGCAGTTGTCTTTGCGTATAGTCTCCTGTAAGAGAGCCACCTGTATCTTGTGAGTGTGTAGTAAATTAGCAAGCTCTAGTGTTTCTTATACCACAGATGCCCAGTTGTAGGATGTTAAGCGAAGATTTTGTTTTATGAGTCTTGACTCTGCTGATTCTCCCTCCAAGGTTTTCTGGGTTTAATGTTTTTGGTACTTGTGTCGATATTGTTGCTGTGTTGTGTATTGTGCATGTCGGTGTTTCTGTTTTTTTTAAGTGTTCCAGTAATTAATTTCTAGGCCAGGGCAGTCTGGTTACCCACTGCCAGTCGCGGACCTTGATAACAGACGCGACATCCGATCTCGTTTGTAAATACTATTTGCTGTACTTGCATTACATTGCTGGAAAGTCTGTAGATTTTCAGCCCACACAGGGCCAGAGAATAACTATCACACCACCAGAAAGGTAGCTTTCTACATATGCACTGCTCCGAGCCACTGTGGCCAAGATAGGGTTCACTGTGCTCATTCCCCGCCATCAATTGACTACTGGTTATGCCGAACTTCTCTATTGCTCCAAGTATGCAACCAAATGTTCAAGTCAAAAGGATTCTTATATCCTGACTCACTGTGCCTCTATGATGGGCCTCAGACATAGGAAACAAAAGTGCTGTGCAGTACATATCTGGCTCCCTCCCAGCCACAGAGGGTGTATGCATATATGCAAATAACAAAAACACATTGCAACAACAACATAAAAGCATGCATAATTGTATAGATGACGTGCCATGAAGCTTCTATAAGAAGATAACCTCAATATAACGGCATGTCATCTACTAAAGTTTTCTGTTGCATGGGTGGTTTGTCTTGTGGGCCATTGGTGACCCACAGATGCAACCGCAAGCGTGGAAGTCAAGGTAAATTTCCCCAATCATCGATTGTGCTATTTACAAAATACTTGTAATGTCATCACCTATCTCCCCCCCCCCCACTCGCGGCGCCGAATACCTATTACGGTTGAATATACAATAAGAGAACACGGGAGGTTGTTCTACAAAGCATAAGTAAAAGGGACTAAATCGACGATAAAGACACAGCCTTTATCCATATCTTAGAACATACTGATGTTTATTGTTAATAGCTGCTATCCTTTCACGTCATCATGTGTCATATTCGGCTGGCACAGAAACTACCGATTGACTTACGAAATGGCAGCGAGAACAATGCTCTGTAAAGAACGCACACATAAAAGAACAAAAAATACTTCGCTTGAATTTAACTCTAATTTATAAATGGCTTATTTGAGCTCAAATAGATGTTTGATTCTCCCGTACTTGCCAGGGAAAACGTCACACCGACCGACCTTCTGCAACCTGTGATAAAAGCCGCGCGTGTTATGTTAAATGTTGTGTTTATCTTTCATAAACTGTGGGGGAATCTGATTATGAACGCCCCACCAGTTGTAGCCAAATTATGATATCTCAAGCAGCGCCGTGTTAGTTATCACTGTTAACATTTAGTTAGAACTTGTATACTCTCTCAGTGTGTGATACCATACAAACAAGAATAGGTTACACTAATACGAGCTGTGCGCCTATGGGGTGACAGATGTTTGAGAACACACAGTTCCACACAATAATATAATTTAGAATGTGATCCATTCATATAAGTAAATGTACAATCCAGCGGTTTGGGAGCCAATCCTCGAGCCTCGTTCATTCAGACAGCATATTAGCAGTAATATTCCCTGCCTCATCTAATGTCTATCCCCAGGTGAATGATTGTTGATCGCATTCACCTTGCCGTTAAGCGTAGGGGTGGGAGCTAAAGCTCCAAGGCCAGATGTGTCGCTGTTATTGCATTTAGTCCATGTTTGTTCAAGGTCATCTTGATCTTTTCTATCCACCGTTTCCTTGGTCTACCTCGCCTCATCAACTTTCCATTTCTCTAAATCGTACTGTGACCGATAGATTGCCGATGATACATGGGGTCAATACTGATAAATGAAAGTCACTAAGAGAGTTCTTTAGAACAGCGTCAGCAATGATCATCCCCCTTTCTCTCCCCCCCCCCCCCCAAAAAAAAACGCCAACATTTTGTATAGAGATTAGATAAATGGTATTTGTGAAAATAATTCTAAGACTGCAAAAAACATTACTGTTCGAAAACCTGAAAATAATTCTAAGACTGAGAGACTGCAAAAAACATTACTGTTCGAAAACCTGAAAATAATGAGAAAGTTCATTATCAGTATTATCAACATAACCAACCATCCTCAATATCTGAATGAGAAATGAAACTCCAAATAAAAAATGAGAAATAAACCACCAGTATCAGAATGAGAAATAAACCTCCAGTATCAGAATGAGAAATAAACCTCCAGTATCAGAATGAGAAATAAACCTCCAGTATCAGAATGAGAAATAAACCTCCAGTATCAGAATGAGAAATAAACCTCCAGTATCAGAATGAGAAATAAACCTCCAGTATCAGAATGAGAAATAAACCTCCAGTATCAGAATGAGAAATAAACCTCCAGTATCAGAATGAGAAATAAACCTCCAGTATCAGAATGAGAAATAAACCTCCAGTATCAGAATGAGAAATAAACCTCCAGTATCAGAATGAGAAATAAACCTCCAGTATCAGAATGAGAAATGAACAATATCAGAATGAAAAACAAATCTACAATATCAGAATGAGAAATGAAACTCCAGTATCAGAATGAGAAATGAAACTCCAGTATCAGAATGAGAAATGAAACTCCAGTATCAGAATGAGAAATGAAACTCCAGTATCAACAGTATCAAAATGAGAAATGAAACTCCATTATCAGAATGAGAAATGAAACTCAATTATCAGAATGAGAAATGAAACTCCAGTATCAGAATGAGAAATGAAACTCCAGTATCAAAATGAGAAATGAAACTCCAGTATCAACAGTATCAAAATGAGAAATGAAACTCCATTATCAGAATGAGAAATGAAACTCAATTATCAGAATGAGAAATGAAACTCAATTATCAGAATGAGAAATGAAACTCCAGTATCAGAATGAGAAATGAAACTCCAGTATCAAAATGAGAAATGAAACTCCAGTATCAACAGTATCAAAATGAGAAATGAAACCCCATTATCAGAATGAGAAATGAAACTCCATTATCAGAATGAGAAATGAAACTCCATTATCAGAATGAGAAATTAAACTCCATTATCAGAATGAGAAATGAAACTCCAGTATCAGAATGAGAAATGAAACACCAGTATCAGAATGAGAAACAAATCTCCATATCACTATCATCATCAGGTAGCATATTCTGAGCAGGATGCAGCAATCAGCAGTCTGCCAAAATTTATGTCCATCTTGATCTTCCTGCTTCTGTTACTGTCATGTTTAGATGGTCTTTGTTATCTTGGGTCAATCTTCTTATTGGTTAGCTTCTTTTTGTCTCCCTGGCATCATCCCCTCTATGATGGTCTTCTCTGGGCTGTCATGGCGTTTGACTTGGCCAAAATATTGTAGCTTTCTCGAAAAAACCACGCAGGTTGGTATTTTTTTTACATTCATTTCTCTCAGGATGGCTATATATGTGATCGTTTTGGTCCATGGTATTCTGATGATCTTTCTGTAACATTGTTTCAAATGGTATTTTATTTTTCACTTTGTCGGTGACTGCCCAGGATTCTCACCCAAATATTGCCAATGAGAATTTGCAAGATCTTAGGAATGTTAATTTTGTAGAAGCTCAGCCATATGTTTTTCCTTTGTATCAGCTTCTTTGAGGCGATAGCAAACATCCTCCAGACTTCATAACAATCGCTGCTACTGTTGATAAGAGAACTACGGTATTCAAATCTGGTGATTCTTTTGTAATTCACTGTTGATACTCAGAGAACTTGCTAGTGGTTTTGTCGCTTATCCCAATCTTAGTTGTTTGGGTTTTTTTTCATTCAGAAATAGGTTTTGTTTTTCACTCTGTTCTTTAATAGAGTTTATACGGTGATCGAGACATGTTTGACTGTATGCCAATGTTTATTATCCGCATATCTTAGTTCTGATATCTGTTGACCACCTATATTGAGTGGGTCGAAGTTGGTCATTTCTTACATTCCTCATTATGTTCTCAGCATAAATTTAAGATGTATGGTGATAGGACACATCCTTTTCTGACTCCTTTCTCCACACTGAACCAATCAGATGTTTCACTTCACTACCAACTTCTCGGCTGCTTGCTAGTCTTGATATGTTTTTATGAAGCGGTTTAGATGTAGCGAGAAGCTCATGTCCTTCATAATATTCCAAAGTTTTTTTATGTTGTACAAAATCGAATTCTTTGGTGTAGTCAATAAAGCATGTGTAGATAACGACATTAAACTATATGTATTTCTATATGATGTTTCGCATATTGAAAATATGGTCTCTGGTGCCTCTACCATGTCTAAAGCCTGCCTGTGCTTCATTTAACTCTTCTTCCAGGTTATGCTGTAGTCTTTTCATGATGACACTAAGTAGTATTTTGCTGGCGTGACTGATCAGTACAATGACTCTGCAGTTGGTTCAAAGTGTTTTCCCTTCTTCGGTAGCGGTATGTAGACTGATCGTGGCATTACTTGGGCCAAACTTCACTTTTCCAGATCTTCGTGCTGAATGATGGTGGTGGTTTCTCCTCATGCCTGGATCATTTCAGCAGTTATCCAATACCTCCAATATGAGAATACAAATCAACCGCCAATATTACACGTGAAATTATCCTCGAATATTGAAATGAGAAATTATCCTCTAATGTCAGAATAAGATAATCATCAAGCGATTCACTGAGAAAGAAACAAGCATAATAAGAGTGTGTGTCAAGTTATGTAGGACATTGGAATTACATCAATCGTGTACTTTGTAATGGATGAAAACAGAAGGCAACAGAAGGCTGAGGGTAACAGAAGGCTGAGGGTAACAGAAGGCTGAGGGTAACAGAAGGCTGAGGGTAACAGAAGGCTGAGGGTAACAGAAGGCTGAGGGTAACAGAAATGTAGGTCGCCTCAAAGAAATAAAACAAAGCCGTGCAATCAACAGAAAAAGCTCAATATTTGATATAAGCACTACACACAAGAACTACAACAACTTGCAACAAGACGCTCAAGATAGAAAGACATGACTACTATCCCATAGGTTATAATTGGTCCAAAAGGAACTAACCAATTAGCTAGCATCATCAAAACATCAGAATAAGACAACGATCATGTAGTATGAGAATGAAACAATCATGATCGATTACGCCAGCAGACATGACACACAAGGATAACTTGAGAACTACAGACATGACACACACGGATAACTTGAGAACTACAGACATGACACACAATGATAACTTGAGAACTACAGACATGACACACAAGGATAACTTGAGAACTACAGACATGACACACAAGGATAACTTGAGAACTACAGACATGACACACAAGGATAACTTGAGAACTACATACCCAAGTACCAGCCGGGTCGACAAGAAAGCCACATACATTGAGAAGTGAAACCCGTTTCTTTCGAGAGCGAAGCAAGCGATCTAACAATTGTATGCCATCCATTCTGTATGAATGTCTGTGGGGCTCACCAATAGCCGTTCAGACCAACCGCCGTGTAAGAAAATAAATTATAGGAGTAACGATAGTGTAATGTTAAGTCATTCGTCCACCGACCAGTAGATACGGGTTTCAGGCTCGCGCGTTATTCATAATTTGAACTAAAAATTATTCCCGTGGTTCAGTAGGAAAACTTTCATGTGGACCCTCTGAACAGGTCTGTACCCCTAGCCCCAAAAATAAATTGTCCCGTTGCTACCATGAGTGCCAGAACGATAACCACTATAGACTATAATAATAACACTTATTATTATTATTATTATTATTTTGAGCTCGCGTGACATTTCAAGCCTGGTCAGAAAAAAAGGGCAGACAAACATTACATAAGCGATAACATTGTTTCACTGGAGAGGTATTCTGCTCAAGAAATCTTATTGTGATATGTAGATATACAGAGATTCATCATGCACGTTTTATATGTAAACAGTTATTCCAAAGATTAAATAAGGATAGTGCAGGAGAAACACACACGTTGTGGTGACGTAGAGAGTATGGCGGGTAAGAGATGGAAGCGAGACGTTTCTCCGGTAACAGACCTTCGAGCTCCGTAACTGCGCGTCACTGAAAGACTACTCAGCGCTTTCCGTTGGCTGACTGCACAAAGTATAGGGAAAGTGACCAATAGAAAGTTTGGAAAAGCCTCTCGTTGTGATGGGATATCAAGTTGTTATTAGGGAACTGTCGTATCTAATCTTCATGATGCAACGCATACGGACAGTTTATGTTGTTGTACTCAGACTAAATACATGAATACACATATACTTCATTCTTGGATTATCGGATTTCGAAAAGGGAGCAAAGAATAGAAACACGACTACCGGTCATGTGTGTAGTAAGAAGCGACCTTAGGACTCGCTACCACAGATTAAAAGAAAAACACTGGAAAGAACTCATAAGACATGATGACAGAGTGGTTGTTGGCTTACATTTGGGTTTAGAAACGTACGACCCTCCAGTCCAAATTATCAAGCCCGTCACTCCTTCAACCAAAAATCGTTATTATTTACTTGAGGTATTGGTAACAAAAAAATACTTATTTTTAGTTAGTTAATCGTCTGATCATCATCACTGCAAACTGGACACGTCCATAGTTGTTCCGATCTCTCTTTGCGTGTATCCGCCATTACACTTCTGCTGACAGCACCGGTCTCATGCTGGCTGTCCATCACTCCAAAATGTTCACCCCCAGCAACACCGCATCCCAATCCCTGATTTTTGGTGTTGTCTAGAACCACATAATTATATCACTAAATGTCGTACATTTATCTGTATCAAAATATACATTTGACAATGTCCATTAGTTTTTAAAATATGTATGTATAGTTAGTAACATTAGGTAATTATGCTTTCATAAAAGCTATTCTTTTTCTTCCGACTCACGACCAGCTGTGTATTTTGGTACCCGACCTTCTGACCAAAATAGGTTACCTACGCATAGACTTTTGTGTTCCTCGTTTAATATTAGACAGAAGAGAATGTTCAAGCTCGTGTAGCTAGCATGATTGTTGATTTATTTAAACTGCAATTAATTTCTCTTGTTACTACTGCTACAGATGGCGCCACTATGTATACGCGTACTGACAAATATGCTTACAAGCACGTAGTTACAAGGGAAGGCAGGGGGTAGTGTGTTTGAAACACCCCTTCCCAAACCAATACACAAAAAATTCAAAGAAAATAAAAAATACCGTAAGTCTAGTTTCGTCATTTTGTCACATATATGTCTTTTGAAAATTACACATTACCTTAGTATAAGACGACTGCTTAATTCTGTAGTGAATATATTGCAAAAAGTATCATCTTATACTCTGTGATATATGGGGCATCCTTTGGCACTATGCTAACAGTTTACCTAAACTTCAAAGATTCCCTTCTAAATATAAAGTTATTTGATGTAGTTGACACGAACAATTTGCCCGTTGGGCAACATGACTCTGACGTTGATTGTCTGTTGAGCGTCTTCATAATAAATGATTTTACTTTCTGGCACCAACAAACATCAATGTAAGCTCAGTTTTACTTTTTGTCCCCGCCAAACATCAATGTAACCTCAGTTTTACTTTCTGGCACTACCAAACATCAATGTTAGCTCAATTTTACTTTCTGGCACTACCAAACATTAATGTTAGCTCAATTTTACTTTCTGGCACTACCAAACATTAATGTTAGCTCAATTTTACTTTCTGGCACTACCAAACATTAATGTTAGCTCAATTTTACTTTCTGGCACTACCAAACATTAATATAACATGAATTTTACTTTCTGGCACTACCAAACAGTAATGTAAGCTCAATTTTACTTTCTGGCACTACCAAACATCAATGTTAGCTCAATTTTACTTTCTGGCACTACCAAACATTAATATAACATGAACTTTACTTTCTGGCACTACCAAACATCAATGTTAGCTCAATTTTACTTTCTGGCACTACCAAACATTAATATAACATGAATTTTACTTTCTGGCAGTACCAAACATTAATGTAAGCTCAATTTTACTTTCTGGCACTACCAAACATCTACGTAAGACTGTTACATCATTCAGTACCACCATAGATAGTGCATGAAACGGCATTGCATACATCAACAGATATCTGACGCCATTATCTAGAAACTGCTGTCCTATGACACAATGACGTACATATATAACCCAATGGATGTTTATCTCCAGGCACGAGGTAACCAACGGTATTCACATCACGCTTCCAATAAGATACTACGAAACAGGCATTTCTCATATCAATATTATATACCTGGCAGTAATTCTCTCTTACACTATCAGAAAAGTATTCAAGAACTTCAATCATAGGACGCGCAGCTACCTCCGGCAAATGACATTTAACAATGATGAACCTGTTTTTATTATGACTTGACAATATCGGTTAGTTAGTTACTAGATGTTATAATGCACACAAATAAGCAATCGCGAATATCCGATTTTATTTAATCGCGTGTGTGTTGTTTAGGCGAGAGTGAGAGAGAGAGAGAAAAAAACCATCTAAGTCAGGTATGCACGGTAGAACACAACAGAGTAATTATATTGAACAAGTAAATATTTTAGAAATAACTACCACTACTAATATAAATATAATGAAAACAAACGTAACGAAAAGAATAAGAACCACAACAGTTGACGTTTCGATCAGAAGATCGTCTGAACAAACGTATAATAACATTACAGCAAATAAAACAAGAGAAAAAATAGTAAATTTCACAATACACCTAAGAAAACAAAACACAGTGCGTGTAACAGCTGGCAACGTCAGTGAATATGTTTTGAAATGGGTTATTGTGTTTATGTATTATTTATTTATTGTTATATATCTGTTCAGACGAAGGTCTTGGTACATACATTTTCAACCTCCAACACAGACTGCTAGATAGAAGGAGCAGAAACGCATCACACAAGAGGCATTTCCTTTGGGATTTCTCGTGTTGAACCAATTCTCCTTGGTATAAGCTTGAAAACATGTACTTCATAAAAATATAATACAGAAGCATTGACGATTTATTAATTCAGGAAAAACAGGATGTGAACCAAATTCACTGTGATGACACACACTCGCCTCGTAACTCGAATAAGTACGTTTTTCCGTCTTCGACCACGCCGGATCTCTATAAAATATGCGAAAGGCAACTTCCAGGAAAATGTAGATAATATGCTCTACTGAGTAGGTGTCTGAACCTGAAAACCTACATTGATAAGCTGAAGAGATTCACATAATTGAAGCTATTGTTGTTTTTAACTGAAGAACTAATGACGAGAATGCAGAGGTTAACATTCCAAATATATGTGACTATATCCTTGATCTAGTCTCCTCGGTAAGAAATAAAGCTCAGAACAACCACCCCCACTTCACATAGGAAGAAAATCGCTCACAATTCCTGGGGTTCTCAATTCTTGATCTACATCCAGATTATGATTCTACACTATCATTAGTGTCCAGCCACCAGCAGACGTGCAGAAAACGTTATACGATATTAAAAATATGAACAAATGGCAAGAATTATAGATTAGATATGAAGCTGGCACAACAATACATACTGTGTATACAAAATTAGACCACTTAAAATAACCACATACTGGATTCCGTCATCTGACACGTGGTTTGTATTATTCTGTTTCCTGTACTCTTTCTATGTATGATATGAATGCACTTGGGGCAAGATGTCTGGCACAAGAAGAAAATAAGTGGTGCCTCGAGGGATTCAATATTTGCACACCCAAAAACACTTGAGACAAGTGGAGCAAGCATGCGCTGAACAAGACCAGTGCATCCATAAACAAAAGGGCACATGTATAAGATATCTCGAATAAATAAACTCGGTGGTTGTCAGTAATGGTTTCTATGGGTATCAGATGACAGTCTTAATCATA
The DNA here is from genome assembly GCA_034231615.1 of Meghimatium bilineatum. NCBI lineage: Eukaryota > Metazoa > Mollusca > Gastropoda > Stylommatophora > Philomycidae > Meghimatium > Meghimatium bilineatum. The sequence goes on from CM067306.1 coordinate 50,394,901, forward strand.
TTCTTCTTTCGTTCTCAAACTCCTGCAAAGTATCAGGATGTAGTGCGGAGGACGGATTGAGTTTTGTCATGGTTTACAGCTTTGCTGTGACATCTTGAAACATTTAATCCAGTTGTTCCTTAACTTTCTCAATCCTCTATTTCCAAGAGGGTTCCAGACAATGATGTACAGTGGAATCCCGTTATAATAACTTGGTTCTTGACCGGCAAAATATGTATGTAATAACAGAAATTCCCTAAGTGCAATGCTCCCCGCTTCATCTACTACCCACGGGTGTTCAAACTCAAGGTATCAGTCAAATTGTGACTACGTGATCTTCGGATCTTCACATGGAGGACACATTTTCGTCTCTTGATTCAGTGCGCTCATTTCTGTCATTCTATGTAAGTATACACCTCTACATCAGACATCTTCATTCTGTACCAACTACACAACTGTCCAAATAATGTTTCAACAAAGTGCCTTCTCAGAAACGTCCGGTCCACAACAACTTTACACTAACTAATTAGTCTGATCTATCGTTATCTCTGATCTGGCCTGCGTATGTTCCTGGAAGTATATCCATGCAATTAAATAAATATTTATTATGAAATAAGTACAACTAAATCCCGTTATAACAACTTAGTCCAGACCGGCACAATATGTATGCAATAACAGAAATTCGCTATTTGCAGTATAAAAACAATAACTATACTTGGGAATTTTGAAAAGTATTGCTAAATAGGGAAATTTGATATAAAAGAATGTGCTATAGAGAAAAGCTCTTACAGGGTGTTATAATGACCAAAAATCATCTACAGTGGTCACCCGATGCCAGAATTGTCCAAGGACATTTGCGACCAAAATAAGGATTACTAACCATCTACGAACTCAGTCAAGAACATAAATTATAACTGAATTTCAAAAGTGAATATAACAAATGGTCATCATCACTTGTAATGGACGAAAAACTAATGTCAGACAAACGACTTCCAAAGAGACTGTTCTATTGTGATCAGTACGCAGGTAAGCGCTGACGCGGAGGCAATAAGAAACGATTCGCTGATTTCTTGAAGACATCTCTCGAAAACTGTGGATTTGACCCAAGCTCTTGGGAAACCACATCTCTTGGCCGTCTAGTCTGGAAAAGTCAGATCAGAGCAGGAGCTTTGATCAGAGCAGGAAAGGTTTCAAATATTAAAGATACAAAAACGAAAGGAGAGAATATACAATTTCTCCTCTACTCAAGAGCAACTAAATTCCTGCTCACACTTGCATGAGGTCTTTCATGTGGCCATGATTGGATTCATCAACCATCTAATGACTCACAATTTAAAAAAAAACTTGAATCTTCTTAATGCCATACTCATCTTCGCTTGCTAAATTATGCCAGAATTATCAGGTACATCATAGTCTGGACTACTGTCATATTTTTGTTGTATCTAGTTGCAAGTTTGTTTTATTGACTAATATAAGTAAGACGTATACCTATTTCTGTTCATTTTGATATTTGTCTGCGTTACCGCAGCAGCCCCCCCCCCCCAGTTTCAGGTTGTTTCCCGACACTAGAACTTTATCTTTTCAAATTCTCTACGATTCTTCCACTATAATAGACACGCCCACTAACATCAACAAAAACGTCTATTTCAAACCACATGTTAGGCTTCAAAGTCAGCGAGAAAGATATCAATATGAACATACCGGAAAATTGATTTCAGCTAAAATTTAAAAGCAAACATCATCGAAAGGGAAACTAACGTCGAGGATTGGAAGAGATGAAATAAAAACAAGAGCATATACATGTTATGATATGGGGATAGCCATTAATATAACCCAACACTGAGCAGGTGTTACAATATCGTAGAACTGCAACTGGGTAACTGTATTTAGATAGTATGCTGGGTAGACCATGTTCAAACCGTGGGTAAACTAAACTTCCACAATGTAAATACTCATTACCATACATTCACGGTTTAAATAAACCACAATTTCTCATTTCTTATGTGTGGGGGTTGTTTTTGGTTGTTGTTTTTGGGGGGGGGGGGGGGTTATAAATACTACTTTCTTTGCCCTTATTCCCTCGTCTATTATACAGTCCTTGTGCACTTGTAGTGGATCACCCTTCACAAGTGACGCTATTTGCCTATTCCCACGATTTTCATTGGTTATCAACACGAAGTATATACTATGTACACATCTTACAACCCATATATATATATAAATTGTCTCGCAGGAAATATGTCCGTGACGAGTAGGTTAGTAAGATCAATGACATGATAAAAACTGGGGGGGGGGGGTGGGGGGAAGAGAGAGTTTAAGAAAGTGCCGAGTTTCTTATTCTTCTTTCCTATGCCAGCTGGTGTGATGTTTTACTTTGAACTCAATGGTGGAGTTACACCGACTTTTTTTTTTTTAATGAGGAAGTTCTTTTTAGAGCATTTGCAAGCCCAGGATCACCGTTCTACTAAATGTGGCGGGTGCAATGTCAAGAGCTGGACTGCGGCCAATGACCATATAAAACATAGCATATCAGAATCAGCTTTTTTTCATGTCATGTCTTTCGATTATTCCCGTCCATTTTGTTGGTGGACGACACCTAGGCGACACTTACTTATCCGATCCCAGTGGTTGCGAGCTTTCACACTTTCTTCCTTGTGTTAGATGGTGGTAGGTGTTATCTTCTTCAGCTGTGTTGTATCCACAGCGTTAGCGCAGTGGTTAGCGTACTGGCTTCGCATATGAGTGGTCCTGGGTTCATTCCCCAGTTGAGGCGGAAATGTTTTCAGATCGCATCGACCCAGCCTTAAATCCGGGAAGTAAAGACTCTAGGGAGAGGAGATGGCTACCGTCCTCATTTGCAGAGCCTGTGAAATGTGAGATCGCTAACATCTCACACCCCTACGGCATTAATAAATTATATGGGTTACTTTACTTTTTTTACTATCCTTATTAATGGTGTTAGTGATGGAGGGGTTTGGTGGTAACTGTTGTTTTCGTAGGTCTTGTAGTGCAGGGCATTCTACGAGTATAAGGCGGTGTTTACTGTTTCCTCCTATTGTCCGTTGCAGTATGATGCATAGTCTGCGGTAATCCTTTGTAGATGTTTGTTAAGTTGAACATGTTTGTTCGCAGCCTAAATATTGTGGTTTGATCTTTGCGGTGTTGTCTATTATGTCGTGTGGATTTGGATGGGACATATTTGCATATACCACTGCAATTCTTCCATCGTTGCTTACATCTGTTGCGGATGTATTGAGCTGTTCTAAGGTTAGAGGAAATTCCCGGTTGGGAGCATATTTGCTCCCTTTTTTGCCACTTTATCAGCACTTTCATTGCCGTGGATACCTGAGTGGCCTGGTATCCTGTGTAGTGTAGTATTGATGCCATAAAATGTAAGTATGTTTGCAGCTTCAAGAATGCTGCAGAACTCTCCACATGGAGCAGAAAACCCTATTGATGTTTTGTCAAGGAGGACTATTAGAGAGGCATATCCTGCTCTGATAGTGGCTTTGAAGACTGACCCATTTGTGTATGATTTCATCTAATCCTTGAGGTAGGACTCGATAGTCACTAGTGCAAAAGTGTGTTTTGGTTTGTTGCCTTGGTTACTGGCTTGCCAATTAGTGTAGTTTATTTGCGGAAGTATGAGCGATGCATTTGGTGGGATACTGGATAGTTTTTCAGATTCCTCTTTATCTTCAGAAAGGTAGTGTTTCTAGTTTAGTTCTTCTAGTTGTACTGTGGATTTTTGTTTTAGTCTTATTTTGCGTATCCATTTGTTGACTACTTCTATGTTAATGATGGTTTTGTGGCAGTCGTTTGTACCCCCGTGCGACACACAGCATAGGCAAAGTGACCAATATAAATCATGGGTCAAGTCACGACGCGTCACATTTGTAGGATGCCTCCGGACTGTATAATTGACGAGCAACTCTGATATATAAAACTCATGCTGCCAGGACGTATGCATGTCCAGAAGACAGCTAAGGAAGATTGAGAATGAGTTTACTATTCCATTATATAGAAAGTGTCAAAAGATAACCATTGAAATCGGGTCGCAAACATAGTCTACTTTTCCGTTCAACGCTGGATTAAAACATTTTATATAAGTAATTTTTTTGTAAATTGTTCTTTTCTTTTATTATACTCTAGGTCATTTACTTTTACATTCTTCTGTTCTACTTTCTCCGGTCTTCTTTTTCTTTCTCGCATCTTCGCTCATTTATTATATGCTTTTGCCCCTTTATCATACTATATTCAATTTTATTTTGGCCACAAGGAAGAATTTTAAGTCGAAACGTATTCTTGTTTTTGTTGATGTTTTTAGTATGTTATGGGCTTTCCTATTGGCAACATGTCTTACTTATTTTCTTTTCCTTGATATTGCAAACGAAGTTATAAACCTCAACGAGACCCATTCCATTATTCAGATTATATCCTGATAATTGGTAGAGTATGAGATTAAACATCGGGAGAGAGAAAAAGATTGAATGACGGGGAATGAGTAAGAAAGTTGTCAAAGATATAAATTAGATAATTAAATGTTCGACACGGGGTCGTAGATAATACTTTAGGGGAAAGATAGGAGAATGTTGTTTCCCCACAATTTTTATTTTAAACTGGCTGTCTCGTTGCGATACTGAAATAAAAATGGGTATTGTCGGTGGAGAATCAATGAAATGTAGGTTTTCATCATTGTTTATCAATTTATAATACTCGGCCCCCATCGATGCAACTCCTTGGCATGGAGATGGGGCATAGTCTAGCCATCAGAGACTCAACTAAGACTGCCCAGACTCCCCTACATTTGGGCAGCTCCACCGGCTTGTATAGCAAGTAAAGTTACTGACGTCAGCGACATTTAGCCAGAAGCCACGCCGAAACAGAATGTCATGCATTATCGCACTAGCGAACGAAAGAAGAAGAATAATACTCGGTGCCGAGTTACATTTTCCTAAGGAGATGGGTTTGAACCCTACAATCCCACCCCCCCTAATATATATGAAACCGCCTTTGTGGTGTTCTAATGTTAATCATCACACATTTCCCGGATTACAATGTGGTGTGAATGAAATCAATCACAAACCTACATTTATGACAGGCTTCTGTCAACAGGTGGGGCACATTATTTCTGCTAATCAGCGGGCACCTAGGGAAAACATGACTTTCCCTAGACAGAATGACCTGATCACGTGGCACATTACGAATAACTTGTCTTCGACCGTGGCAATAACAGATTTTTTTTTCAACAAATCAATAATTCAATCATTTAGGAGAGTGTGAAATAAATGAAGGAAGCAGACGTGGTCTTCGATGACAAACAGTTAAGAACGTATATAATTATTTTTTTCTTTATTAAGAAAATACAGTAATTCAAACCCCTGCAAGTGTTTGAAATTCTATTGTAGTAGTTTACAAACTTATCATCATTCTGTTGCTTGTTATCAGGTAATAAAATTGATGGCTCCATTCTTTGTTCCTGTCCTTTAGTCAAAATGTTAATTCTGTGTATTGCTCCACGTAAAACTGATATTTAACCTTCTTTATATGATGTTTTCTATATTTACTTACTCTTTGGTGCATAGTTTTTATAGCAGTCTCCCGTTCATTCAATTTTTCGCTAGTTAACAAGCTGCAGCAAAACTGTAGTCCGACAGGCGAAACTAGGAAACGGTTAATGTTTCGCTTTTCGATTTTTAAAAAACGGTCTCTATCAAGAAAAGAACACACGACGAGTAAGTAACGGCAATCTCACTATAAGTTAACAGCTTCCTACTCAGTGGTTGACCAGAACCCTCCTGACTAGTTTTCTATAATATTAAAATAAACGAAAATATGTATCATTGTTGCCAATATGTTAATAAAACATACTAGCGACAGACGTATGTTTCATTTACAAATATTGGTAACACGTGTACCTATTTCCGTTCGCTTTCACATTTGCCGTGTGTTACCTCATCCTTCACATTTTCAGTATCGGATAGTTTACGATTGAGTTTTATCTATTTATTAGTTTTCCACCGCGCTTGTTCTGTAATATTATAGTGTACTTCCTCGAACTTCCCAGAGCATGAGCGCTAGTACCCTACTTGCTGGTGGCTGGTTAACCATGAGAGTAATTTCCTTTTTCAAACCGCGAACAACGAGTTAACGCGAAACCTGGATCTACTGGTCGGCGAATGACTTAACATTACATACTATTACCGATGCTAACACATGTAACAAATAACAATCATTGTACACGCCTCCTTGCCGTGTCCTTTATCAATTATAGTTATGTGGGCTCATCCTTCTGAACTTACGCAATTCACTTTACCAATTATTTTCAGTGGTCACTATATACTTTGTGGCGGTCGACATATAATACGGGAAAAGTCGACTATGTGTCGTTCGAAGGACGATTCCACCTTTAGCCCAAGGGTCTTATATTTTCGATTGTCATGTTCTTGGTCTACTTATCTACTTCTAGTGGTGGAACTAGTTTTACATGTGAAATCCTTAAAATTCATATGTAAACATTTAAATTCTGGGGGCTCAATGGTCTGAAGCTTATATCTACCTACAGTTAGTGTTTATCGTGGTTCTTTCTGAAGGTTATTGTCACAGGCATGAATCAATTTATTCAGATAACAGCGATAGCCGGTGTGTATTTGTACAGCATGTCAGTGCTTGTCAGAAAATGTTGGTGCACTTTCAGCAAGGGTGCCGTCTTGCGTAGTTTGTGAGAAAAAGGTAGACATAGATACAAGTGGGAGGGAAACATCATGAGACGTACGGGGTACAGTCTAGCAGAGTGCACTACCGTGGCTTTTTCGTCTGCGTTCATTCTCAAACTCCCGGTGGAATTCTCTTGCAGCACGACAGTGGTCCTACTAGATTTCAACAGGATATAATCCAAAGAATGGAAATGCGTTGTGTCGCCGTTTTATTTGCGCCAACAAAACCATGGAAGTTTCCATAAAATCCGTCTTCGGTAGGACTACCGAGGCAAGAGACAGGTTCGTTGCAGCCAACCTTCATTCAGACAACAATGATGTTGATGTCGTTTTACTAGTCACGAAAATGGCAATCTTTCCCGATTCTACGGAACTTTTTAGTCCATGCCCAACGAATCATACGTCGTTTTACTAAAGCCAAGAGTGACGGACAAGATGTGGTCGGAAAACTGAAACCGTGTGTTGATAGGGGTCTTAGAAGGGAGTAGAGAATAGCAACACAATAACATATGTCGTAGAAAGCAACTAATCTGGTATTGATGTGAAGTTGGCTGTCATCCCATAGATGATCAAATCAACCCAGAAGCCATGTTCAAGTCGGATATGTCAGCCCGAAAGGCGCAAATATCATGACTAAGCTGTAAATCTTGGTACAACGAATTCTGTTCTCTAAACTGAGTCCTGCTAATCTGCTAATTTTAAGAACAATCGTACTTACGTACTACACAGGTTAATATAATCGATTCAATCAGACACGACAGACTATCTAAAACTAGTGGGGAAATGTGCACACACAAAAAAACATAATTGTCGTATCGTAATTTTAAGAACGAACACAGAAGAGAAATGAACAGAACAATTAACCAACTTCACGAGTCCAAGATCAAGTTCAGCTGAGCTGTGACTTTCAACAGAACACCTACCAACAGAATTCAATCAAGCTGTGTGGGTCATGTTTTAGATTATTCCCGTGAATTTCGTTGGCATGCCACTAAACGTATATACAAATAGTGACCAACGAAAATAAAAGCAATAATCACAAACATCACACAAGAAGGTTGATTCTGCTGTTATGTCTTAATTTGCGATTAGCGGCGCTATAGACCATGGCTGTACTAACGATATGTAGTAAAAGTACAGTAACCCATAGCATTTATTAATGCCGTAGGGGTGTGAGATGTTAGCGATCTCACATTTCAGAGCCTCTCCAAATGAGGGCTGTAGCCATCTTCTCTTCCTCGATGTCTTTACTTCCCTGTTTAATCCAGTACCCATTTAAGGCTGGGTCGACCTGGGAGCCGTTGCGATCTGAAAAACATTTCCGCCTCAACTGGGGAACGAACTCTTGATCACTCATATGCGTATATTCTGTCATATGATCTGTGTGCTGAAAAGTAACCGACTTTGATATCACCAAAATGTTGCAGGCTTTCGTGAGATTGTGTGCACAACAAAATGCGAAAGATGTCAACATGTACACATAGAATCCTACGAGTAGGAAGCTTCTATATCATCACATTTCGCTGAGAGTTGGGATTGCTAGGGTGAATACAATCTCTGTATAAACATTTCCCGCCCACGGAAAGTACACAGAAAAAAAATTTCCTCGCTGGTGTAATTCCTGTGGAATCAAACAAGCCTCAATCAATCAAGCCACATGCCAAGTGCTGTAGATGATCACGTTTCTCAACAAATGTCCTTTGTTTCGGTAATAAGTTCAGTTGGTGGCGTTCTCTCTTATACAGTGACAACTCATCAAGCAAATTCTTTAATTTGCCAGCATGTATCTTCTCCCCGTGATCTTACCGGTGGCTACCAAATGTTTAAGTTGTGTTCTATCATCACATGCGATGAAAGCGCTAAATTATAAAATCTTGACTGTCTCCTAATTATTTTTTACTTTCGGTTCGCGCCATTGATCAAGTTGTATTTGTTACTTGTGTAGGCAATGAAACCCACTGGAAATGTAATAAAAGTTGCGTTAGAAGGCACCCTAATGCGTCCACGGGTTGTATATTGTCGAGTCAACGGTGAAGTCCAAATTTGTCAATAGCAAAATAGCACTATTTGGTAACAAAAAAGCCAATTTTCGTTTTTTAATTCGCCGTTTAATTAACTGATTTTCAAAAATAAAATATATTTTTTGTAATTGGAATTGCTGCCCCGTCTTTCAAATATGATCGGACACTGCTGGATAGAGATTTGAGAATCATTGCATAGTAAATAAATCGTAGATTTAAATAGCTACGTGAATAAAGATTTACAAAGTCAGAGATACGAGATACATAGCTTTCTCTTGAGTTTACTGTACTTGTACCTGCACACAGGTGTGACTGGCGTGTAGGCAAGCCAGTTGACCGGTGACATTGTGTTTGTTCCACAATGTCGACAAACTGAAGACGTGTTGAGATTCTGTTTTTAAATGTCTAATTCAACTGTCGAAACTTGGAATAGGATAAGAAGTTTTGCTATTCACTGGCTAACACATAAGACACATAAATTGACGTTTCGTCCAAAAGGATTTAATCATGGCCCATTCACAACACAATGACGAGTAAGAACGGCACTATCCACGCTCAAATGACAATGAATCAATAATATGTAACAACATGATATGACAAATTGCTTGTACATCGCAGTTAGACTATAAACCCTGACACAGCTTAGTGCACTCTCTAAACTACGTTCCTCTGACTAGCAGGATTTTGAGAATGCAGAAAACATACTGATATAAAATAAATAGCTAAAAGATCGAATGCTAAATTTGAATTGTATATTCCAGCAAATTTGGAGTATGGTATCCTGCTTATCACTCGGTAATTCCAATTTGGAGTATGGTATCCTTCGTGCTTATCACTCGGTAATTCCAATATGGAGCACGGTATCGTTCGTGCTTATCACTCGGTAATTCCAATTTGGAGCATGGTATCGTTCGTGCTTATCACTCGGTAATTCCAATATGGAGCAGGGTATCTTTCGTGATTATAGCTCTAACTCCAATTGTCTGATGGTATTCTGTAACTACCTTGTTCTGAAATAGCATCCAGCACTCCCATTACGAAATTTTTCTCAGAAACTGTCTCGCCAACAAGTTCAAATTGGTGGATTATGATGCTTAATGGACGGAGCCTACTGACTGATCCCATTGACTAGGTCAAATGCAACTCTTTTTCTATAAACACAAATATTTGTTTTATAAATATAAAAAAATGTGTAAAAACATGTCATTAGTTGTATATCCTTGCTCGTGGTACAACTCATTTTCACAAACACCCATGTCTCACTTTCAAACACGCCCTTCTCCAGATAGTTTCATGCGCTGATCCTAAACAGCTTCACTTATCTTGCATGATTCTGTTTTAATTTTTCATTGTGGCGACACAAAGTATATGCAAAGTGACCAGTCGCGTCAGCCAAGATCAACTTTGACGTTTGTCATTCACTCGTGGGACTATTCAGAATTATGACGCTGACGTAATACAAAAACGAAATGTTAATGTGAATTTCCGAGTCACTTGCTCACAACCGGACCTGACGCATGTGTCAGCCATATTTAGTGTCACTCGTAATGGGCTGAACAATGTCATAATGGATTTGTCAGACCTGGACTATCCTACCATTAAATGTATCCCCGTGTATGTACAATACATCACAGACATTCATTCATCTACATTCTTTACAGAAGATGGGTGAAAGGACAGAGTGAACGAAGTAACAATTCTTCTGCTGCGTTCACTAGATTTCCAAACGGCCAAAAACGTATGTCGGGCCATTGGTGCAACTGAAATGGCGAGACACCGCATTTCCTGGACTAAATCCTGCTGCAAGTCTAGTTGGACCATTGTCCTGCTACAAGAGAGATTCAGTGGGAGTTTGAGAATGAACGCTAGTAGATTTCCAGCAGAATTTAGTTCAGAGTATGGAAATGCGTTGTGTCCCCGTTTTATCTACGCCAATAGCCCGACACATCCGTCTTCGGTGGAGGCAATAATTCGAAGGCGCCAGCTACATAAAGTATGCGCATATACCATTCTTGAAACACAAATCTATCTTGATGGAAACCAAAAGGCAAATCATAAACTCAATCTTCATACCAACATAGTGTTATTAACGTCAGACGTGGACACCAAGAAGAACTAAGAAGAGAGAAAGCTTATTACGTGAAAAATTAGAAGAAATTTTTTCCCAGCGGCAACATATGGATTGAGATTTTGACTCTAAACAAACAACAGCCAGGAGAATAAATTCATCTGAAATAAAGTGCTACAGAAAGATCCTAAGAATATCATGGACAGAGAACATTGAAATTTTGAAACAAAATGAAGAAGGGTGGTTTCTAAACATCATCATAAGTAGAAAGCTACAATATTATGGACACTTAAAGGCTGATACTGAAGACAAGAGTGTCAAGCGAGAGAAGAGGAAGACCAAGAAAGACGATGGATTCGCAACATCGAAGAATGTATGAACATGATTCTGGCCAATGCCGGCCTGTTTTCCCGGGAAAGATAGGCGTTCAGAGAATCCACGACGAAGACAACGTTCTGGAAAGATTATGTAACTAGATGTAAGAAAAGCAGCAAACAGAACCAGAAGAGATCCTGTGAGGAATGAAGAGATTACAAGAACTGATGGAACAACATATGTGGTCAAATATATTGAAAATAGACTGAAATGGTTCTACCACTTAATGAGAATGAATCCATTCTGGCCAGCAGCAACAGCATACAACATGCGAATGGAGAAAATAAAGCATGAGGTAGAGAGAGATCAGGAAGAAGGTGAACTGAAAGAGTTATCAAATTGCTGCATATCAAGCGACTAAACGTGTCATAGCCCAAAACAGACCGTCATCCAACTCTGCGAAGGCACATCCAACTCTGCGAAGGCAGAGATAAGACAATAGACGATATGTACATTCTCGTTCGCAATATAACATTGCTACACAGCGAGTCCGGTTTTCATGATGATTCTGTATTTATAACCACCATAAAATTCCCATAACGCTCTCTGTGGATGTCTGTTTGAGGGTCAGTGTTTCTCCCCAACTGGTTTGGTGGATAGATTTATCTACATTCGGAATGGGCAAAATCCGTCCCACTAAGTCATTTGTATTGGACCCGAGTTCAGAGAATATCAAAGCAACACTAGGGGGCCACTAATACACTCATAAGGAACGAAGAAAACATTTTGTCGCATCCAAGGATATCTAGATACACAGCCAGGGTGCTGCGTCATAAAAACGGTCGGCTGTCAACAAACATTTCCGGGAATTCCCTTACAAGTAAATATGAAGTCCTATTCTACAAGTCCTACGTGCTAATTTCACAGTGTCGCTGATATTAGATGACGCGACTGATCTTTCATCATCAAGTGCCGTCTCCGCAACGAAGGTTGGCTGCAACGTATCTCCAACATCTCCTGTCTCGGTGGTGCACTCTGCTAGACTGTAACCTGTCCATCGTGTAATGTTACTCTCCCACTTGTATCTCTGCCTACCTCTTGCTCGCTTCCCTTTGACTTTACCCTCAAGTAAGGTCTTCAATAGGGTGTCATGTCTTTTAATGTGTCCAAAGTATTTTATTTGCTTGATCTTTATTTCTCTTAGTAGTTCTTTCTTCATATTAAGTGTCTTTAGCACCTCTTTATTTGTTTTCTTCTCTTTCCATGATGTTCTCCCTATTCTTCTATATACCCACATCTCAAAGGCATCAATTTTGTCTTCTAATTGTTTATTTAGTGTCCATGTTTCTGAGCCATACATACATTAATATGGAATAGATGTAGCACTTATAATTCTCTGATCTTTCGCCACTTTGCAAATACTTTGTATTGCAAGAAAAATAAAAGCAGGAAGTCAGATCAACCAAGATCTTGGATAAAATGGTGTTCGTGAGAGATGTCTTCAAGTACACATGAAAATATTTAATTCTGACCTCAACTTGAACGCTTATCTACGTACAACAGTTAAGTAGACTTATTATGTCAATAAATACATGCTGTATAAATAGAAGTACACACCATGTTTTTCTTGCCGCCCGAATGTGCAAAAATTAGCAAAACTTTTCTGCCATGTAGGTTGTAAGAGGCGTGTAAGGAGGTTTGGTAGTAAAGTTGGCTGTCCCATTCTAATCGTCAAATTCAATCCAAATGTCATGCCATTGCCATGTTCAAGAGAGGCGCATCCGAGCGATGGGACAGATATCGCATTAAATTTGTAAACGTCATTCTATTCCAAGTACGAAAACTATCCTGTCTGTATTGATCCGTGCAAGGTCTAACTACGGCGTCAAATTAGCACGAGGTTGCCAACAGTGTCGGAAATTTGTGTCCCTTGAACCAAATTTCTCTTCTGAAGACGGATGTGACAAGCCATTTGCGCACATAAAACGGCGACACAACGCATTTCCATTCTCTGGACCTAATCCTGCTGGAACTCTAATAGGACCATGGTCCCGTTACAAGAGAGACCTAGCTGGAGTTTGAGAATGAACTCCGAAGAAGAACCAAATTTCAATAGTGTGACAATGTCAGCAAATGTTTGTCACGACCCGCTAATTATAATATCAAAAAAACTGTAATCTCCTTCTCCACCCCCCCCCCCCCCACACAATTAAGCAGAAAACGTACGCAAAAAACTGCACGATTTTTACGAGACATCTAAGAAAAATGTTTCAAATTAAAACAATTGTTCATGTGTGCCCGCAGTTTTATTGGTGTCATATTTTTTTGTCGCCCCATCCCACTTTTGCGAATTTATGGACAACCTCCTACTGCTAGAATATGCATGAGCATCGTACAAGCCAAGTACTTCTCCAGGATACCATGCGAACTGAATTCACATAGTTACTTATTTCTTTATCCGATGGTTTCCGTGCATTTCATTGGTTGAGGACTCAAAGCCACACATAATCAGTCAAGGTGAGTGATGATGTGTGAGACAAGCACGCAACACTAATCTTGGAAAGGATTTGGTAAATATGTACTTGACGCCCATTCTCGATATATTGTGGATTTTTTTCCCCGAAGATTCCTTGGGATTATCACTTGAAGCAACGGAGTTACGTGCTATGAGTGACACTCTTGACAGGTGGCGTGCTGCTTTGTTGAGAGGGATGCAGCAGTCCTATTGGGTAGCCCTAGTAGAATAAAGTCCATTCTTTACGACTTTTCAACTTTCGATGTCTGTTATTGCTACAAAGTCGAGGGTCAAAGGTCATGAGCCTATGGACCAGCAACCAACCAACGTTGCAACCCATAGCTGCAAATTTGTGTTATCTTCTTGTGGAAATGTGGAGAATGTCGGATTGTCACGAGCCTTGTCATTTATAAACTGGACACATTTTCTATATCAAAGTACTTGTCTGACAAGGTATTTCAATCTCAGCTCTCAGGTAGTCACTGAGGCGACTTTTGCAGCGGTTCGAATTGGCTTCTGATCTTGAAACACCTTTATCGCCACTCCAAACCCAACAGGACTGACAGTTTTGTGAACGTAATACAAGCCTACTTCAGATAAGACCTAGATATTAGATTCATAATTTTCTTTAATGTCCTTAACATCGCGTGGCCCAGTCATCCGTTATCAGGTAAGCCCCTACGTCTCCTGTCATCACCACGGGGGAGAAAAATTCCTAACCAGAAAAAAAACCTCGGTTTTAACATTTTGACAAGCTAAGATTATAATTACATATTTTTTATGCTAAAAACAGCGAACCTTAATAATCGAATGTGCAACAAAAAATGAGAAAGTAATGAATAAAAATCAATAAACTAAACCAATTTAAGAGAGTTAAAAATTCACAAAATAGAAGTCTTATCTTATCCAGTTTCAATATTTCTGATTCGTCACAAGGAGGGTCTTGGAATGTTTAAATACAGGCATAGACAAGATGGCATGTTAGACTCCAAGGTACATTAGGTAAACACCTGATGCGTATGTTGGCCTATTCAGGTCAGACTAGCAGAAAGGAGTGGGGGAACGGTGTTCCTGATTCTTTACACATAAAAAAAATAACATTAAAAATTGTTTGAATTATATTTTCTTATTAAAATCTACGAAGAAATGGAAGTGTGTGTGTGTGCGGGAGCGCTCGTATGCTATTTGTTTTCTCAAGTCACTTATAACAAAGCTTATGTTTAAGGAAAGGGTTGCCACATAGTTGAAATTTGTCATTTTATTGACAATATGGATGGCCAAATATGGACAAACTAACTTTTAATAATATAATTAGGAAGCATCCAGGTCATGAATCGACATCATTGCACTCCGGGCACACCCAGATCACACCTGGAAGAGAGCAGGCGGGATTTGAGTCACATTGACCCTTTTTGCATATTGGATCAGAGCACATCTGGCGAATCATGTTTATCTGAGACATACGGGACGCAACCGCACTGGTCACATTACTGATTTAAATATAGAGTAGGTAAATGTCTTGCTTATCTGCGATTGTGATGTTTCTAAAAATTCGTTTTACTTCTGAAACTCGTTAGTGGGTGCATCGTGGGTTCTGTCTGATGATCCTCTTTATGGAATGCAACAGACAACTCTTCATCAGTCGCCTCATACGGCAAGCCAGTTTTACTATTATTCATCCCCCCAGAGGAGAGCAGTAGCCAAAGTTGATAATGAGCTTGCCTACTATCCTACAGTCGGCCCAGTTGTAAATGGGTACCTGGCGCATGAGTTAGGGAAAATAAACAAAGCAAGCAAGTGAACTGGCCAATCCACCTACAGTAATAGTTGTCGCAGCTTAGTATATGAAGAGTTCGCTTCATCCCTAACGGCTGGTTGATGACATTGGACATAGCTTACCTTACCTGGACATAGGCAACACGTAGATGCGGTCATAGCTACATATGCCATCTTACTAATCAACATCAGTAACTGCGTACCCCCATCTATCATCATCAAATCCATAACTCCTCCGGACCCCTAGTGATGCCACTCTGAATACATCATAAAAATCCCGCAATGTCTCTATTCTCAGTTGCCTGTTTCAGTGTGGAGAATATGCACAATCTAATCTTCCAAGCCAGTAAATAAGAGATGGCGTGTTATTCTCCCACCACCCCCAATCAAATCAGAACATGACTTTCAGTTCTACGAATTTCGACAAAAAAGTAGGTAAAACCTCTTCCGTTTGATTTTTATCAAAAAAGTAGGTAAAACCTCTTCCGTTGCGATTTTTATCAAAACAAGTCATCACATTCTCATCAAAAAGATGTTTTAGATTTGTTTGCTATACCCACGAATAAGAAGTAACATGATTTTACTCCCCTATGTGCCGTGGGGTGGTTTCTCGGAGCTTCCTTTCATATACAGGTGACTTCAGCTTTCAAGCTTAGTGCAAAGCCTATTGAAGAAGCCTTCTACTCGGAGAGTGTATAAGGTTTTAGATAAATCATCCTCCTTAATGAAAACGTATCATAAGGCCCTTCATACTTCATTTATATATTCTTTCTTTGTTTCATGTATATTGCACATACGATAACTGAATCTCTAGTGGTCAGTTCTCTAGCCATGCTCAATTTTCGTGACTGTTGACATAAGGTAATAAATTATTACCAGGGAATCTCTCTTATCGGTTGCCATCGGGTTGGAGCAAGTAGTGGCCACATGGGACTTATAGACGACCGCAGAGTGAGTTATGGCGCCGCGCTAAACACATGTGGTTTAACTGGACCAGGAACAAAGAATTCCAGCTACTATGATAGTGGATAGGTTCGGTTCAAAGATAGGTCATGTCTTTATATGTGAATCTTCAAGTTTTCGGCACTGTAGAAGAGTCAATAGTTCAGTACAGGGGTGCACAAAACACAACCGGCAGTCATTTTTACTGGAGCGCCAGGCTGACTTACAATTACTATATAGACTGGCCCCAGAGCTCGGAAAATATAAGATCCCACGTTCATTAAGTCTATTGTCTTTCCCCAGGTGAATGATGGTTGATCATATTCACAATTTCCGTTAAGTGCAGAGGTGGGATCACCAGTTGTCGTTCCAATGTCTGTTCAAGGTTATCTTGATACAAGTTTTCTATCCACCGTTGGCTTTATGTCCAGATATTCTTGTGTTATATGTTCTCATTGCTGTGTGTTCATTCTCATAAGGTGACCGAACTATTTTACTAGTGTGTCGCTCAAATAAATGACATAATACCTACACGTTTCCTAATTTCGTATTTTATCTAGTTTAGAAACCATTGCAGCTTTTTTCAGACACTTTATTTCACATGTAACGATGTTACTGTGTTGCGAGACTGTTCAAAACCATGTTTGACATTGGTAGCAGTGTTAATGTAAAAATTGTAAATATTATGTCTTTTGATTTTCATCTCGATCTTTTGGGTGGAGAAGTAATGGTCAAAGCTGGTGACTGTATTTGCATTCTGATTTCTTGTTTCTGTTTATCCGATAATTAAGGTCAAACTGCAAAGTGTGATGATATAAACCAATAGGGAAGAAATTATTGTATTACATCTTGTATATTGGTAGTTGAAAGTTTTCAGAAACAAAAGGAGAAAGGAAAACCACTGAATAAAGTGAAATAAATGATGAAATCCGATAGATTACTTATGAAGGACTGAGATCGATTCGACCACCGGACTGTATAATTGACCATGTAACTATTTCAGCAAATTTTCATCGATATGACCAATAGTTTCCTTGCAGAACAACCATCAGAGAAACTATGGGTCTCAACAACGTGCAATAATTATAAACTACACACAGTAGTATCACATCGCTAGAACTGGATATCTCCGTCCTATGAAACGTAATCAGCGCTGACGGTAGATAACTAAATTGATGACCTATAACTTCAAATCCTTCCTTTTCGATGAGTCCACCTATCCCTCCTCAAAACCTAACTCTGGACATGCATGGAAAGTCAGTATTACTATTATATGTTCCCCTTTCAGGGCCCCGGCAAAGTTCGGTTGACTATGTATGTACAAGATGGCAACAGAAAGTACCAGGGCCACGAGAACAATTCGGCTATTATCAGACTATAACCCAAAATAACTGGCAACCTCTCATAGTTAATGACGAGGACAGGTAAAAATTAAATTACTTTTCTCAGAGACGCACACAGCATTCAAGGGTGCACGCAATGAGCACACATGATTACACCTACCTGGAGCAACAGTATGTATAATGATAGTGAACGTGTGACAATGCCTGACACTGTGTGTATCTATTACTAGTAATTAAGGGCCCGTTTCTAATGTGTTGAAATAAATTTCTGGCAAAGCCTTCACACTAAGTACAAGTGTGACATTCAACATATAAGACATATTTGCTATGTGAAAACAGCTTTCTAAAATGACTCATTCGATTTTTCGCTGGTCACACCGATTATACATTGCCAATCAAAATCACGGGAAAATGAGTCGGATAAATAGTTTCATAAGCGTATGTCGGACGTATTTGAGCTTTAATTTATCATCTTCTTCTTCAGCGTTCATTCTCAAATTCCCCCTGGATTTCTCTTGTAACAGGACAATGGTCCTACAAGATTTCCAGTTGGATGTAGTCCAGAGAATGGAAATGCGTTGTGTTGCCGTTTTATTTGCGCCAATGGCCCAACACATCCGTCTTCGGCGGGAATTTATCATCTAGAAAGTGTGATCTTGGGTGATACTTAGGGCTGACGGAAATTGAACCACATAATCCCGCCGAAGACGGATGTGTTGGGCCATTTGCATTTCCATTCTCTGGACTACAACTGGAAATCTTGTAGGACCATTGTCCTGTTACAAGAGATATCCAGTGGGAATTTGAGAATGAACGCTGAAGAAGAAGAAACACATAATCGTCTTGCAACTTAAGTAAACAGGTTTTACGTCCTTGACCAACCACACCCCCTCAACAAAACAAAGATGTGATCTTGGCAAGACATTAAACATGGGCACTCAAGTCACTGAGAACGGGCCAATCGAGACAAGGTTACAACAACAACAACGAACTCCCGTACAAGTATCCTCAGGAACACAAACCTATAAACATCCGCATTCGTACTATAAGGACTGCTTATAAACTTAAAACGTATTAACGTACACAACAGAGACCGGAAATCCAAGTAGGCGGCATGAGGAGAAATGACAATAATTCTTAAGACTGATGGGGAATTGAATCAGACCCGTATTACAAAATTTACTTGAAGTTCCTTGATCTTGGATGACGAAATCTCTAAATGTATTAATAATAGAAATAGAAAATATTTACTGCATAAAAATTTCACCAGTTTTTGTATAATTTCACATTCTTCAGAGTGATCTGCTAATTTGCAGGAGTTTGAGAATGAACGCAGAAGAAGATACCAAACAGCGAGGTAGATATAAAATATTGGAGACTTGATTCATATATCTATCTATACGCTGTGTCCATTGTTTGCCTTGCGGCGTCAGGGATGGAAGAGTTCTCTGGAGATGGCCTTCTTGTGCGCTGTTTGTAAGCTATTCATGGCCGTTTAAAATAGAACTACCGGTATTGACTAATGAGAAATCAAGCCTTCTTAATGACTCAGACTATTCCCGAAAGTTTCAATGGCCACTAAGATTATACTTTGTGTGCCAACCAATGAAAATTCAAGAAAATAGTTAAATGAGTCATTTTAGAAGACTGGATTACCCATTAGTCAATAAATCGTATATTGTAGGCGATCATGTCTGACTACTATTTTCTCAAATGGGGTGATCGAGTAGGGAAGGAAACGAAGTGTCAGCAAACCCAGCGTTCATCGTGAGTCCGTACGATCAGAGGATTTTGAGATACATAAGCATTCAATATAGAGATTTTGGAGTGAGAATAGGCGTGACTAATAGAGGACACATGTCTATAGTATATAAGACATTGCTTTTCAACTGTTGAGGAGTAGTAACCACTTATATTCCCTGCCCATTGCCAATGCAACGTGAAAGGTAGGCCGTACCTCATTTAATAAATCCGTATAACTTTGGTAGGTTAGGGATTGTGAGACTAGGTCACTAGACACCGACGTGTATCTATTGTCTTGCCCTGGATAAATGGTGATAGTGCTTTTTCACACTTGTCGTTTAGCGTAGGTGTGTGAGCTTAAGTTTTCGTTCCAAGACCCGATGTGTCGCCTCGGTTACACAATGTTCTGAATGTCTTCGTTCTTATCTATCCATATTTTTTATGAGTCTTCCTCTATAACTGGATTGTGTTTTAATTAATGTATGCCCGTGTAGGGAGTTGGTCGTACTTCACTCTCATAAGTTGTCAGCACCATTGTATTTGTTGTCTCTGGATATATTCAACTCCTGATATAATGCCTATTCTATTTATGATGTAATTTCAACGAAATGTTTAATTTGTTAACGCTGACACCTTTTCTCAAGGAATTCATTTTAACATATCCTATCCAGGACCTTGTCATCAACTAATCATATTTTGGTTGTAGTGATTTTCTAGGAAAAATAAATACGTTCAGTAGTTTGTCGTCGCTTTCTTATAGGTAAGGGTACACAATTACCTGAGGATGTATTCGAACCCGGTACCTTCGCCATCACAGACGCGCACTGTACCTTGCTGCCACAGCGCTGGACACCGTGTCTATTAGACTGTTATTTGTATGTGTGGGTATATATTTGTGGTGTCATGTGACGTATTCTCTCCAGAACGTTCTTTGCCAATGAAATCATTCAAACCATATGTCTTGGGCCATGCGGCTTACATATTATAAGATCATGTTATCTAAGGTCGTCAGTCCATCGTCTTCTTGGTCTGCCCTCCATTATTTGTATTTCTAAACAGTCTATCTTTTTATATGACCAAGCAATTGTAATTTTCTTTTTTGCTAGTGTGTAACCAACACTCTGGCATCTTCAATGTGTTTATAATGAGTTTCTGTAATTTTTTCCGTCCATGATTCTTCTTTCGTTCACTTGAAACATGTCAATATCTGTAATTCTGTCTCCTTAATTAAACTCTTAAAGTCTCTTGTAGTTCATACAGTGGCCCATAGAGCTTTGATTCCAGTGTTATTTCCCCTGGCCAATATGTCTGAATCAGCGTTTCATACCCAGAACACTTTTGAAGTCTAATATGTTTGGCACACATGTGCACATGGCCGTATTGCCAATCTTAAACTTTGTGTACATGTGACGGCGGGGTCTGTTGTGTCCTATTCTGAGGCATAAAAGTACAACTTGTTTTGATCTATTCATAATGTGATAGTCATCTTGTGTTGGGGTTTGTGGTTTTCTTATTGACTTAATCATGTTTTTTTTCCGGATGGTAAGTGATTAGTACATCTGGTTGGTCTTCGGCAGCATCTTCCTTAGCCAGTTGGTCTGATTTTTCCTTCCCCGGTATTCCACAGTGAGAGGGAAATCAATGCATGGTTACCCTATAATGGTAAGACAGTTCATTAAGTAGTTTTCTTTCTCTAGCATTTCATCTCAACAGCTTTGATCTAATTTGCTGATGTTTTACTTAGGCTCCATATTACATAGAGGTATATTGCAACCGGAAAAATAAAATTGCTTAGCATAAGCAGTATCGTTTCTTTTATGTTATTTTTCTATGTTTTTCAGGATGTACTATCAACTAATTAATTATTTTTGGCTGTAGTAATTTTCTAGGCAATATATATATCTATATCTATATATTGTATATATAGTGAATGCGCATATAGTCGTAGTATATGTTTGTCGCCCCAGTGTCTATGTTGTTACTTCTTGTACGCTCCGATACCTACTGAGCCACTTCACAATTGACTTACGGCTAAAGGCGGTGTACATACTATTGTAGCGTAACGGCAACGGTGGTTAAGTGCGTATTTTCGCACACTTCAAAAGTCCTGTGACCTACATCGTAACGCCTATTTCCCCCCCCCCCTTAATACATTATTTAGCTGGTAAACCTACATTCGAGAGCTTTGTCAACATTAGAGAACGCCTGCCAGATCCGTTGGAATAGACCACTACGTGTAATGATGATATTAATAGACCCGCGTGCTGGACACTCGGAATGTGCGTGCTGACAAGACTCGTTCAGGTTATATTTGTTCCGAGCATATTGAAAATGTGTGCATAACTTCCACTATAAATCTCTAGATACAGATACGGCTATTTACACCAAAAACCTACAAGCAGAATCAAAACAAGCTTTCACAGGTGATAATAATTATTACCGTGATTTTTGTTGGTCGCTATATATATATACTTTGTATCGCCAACGTCAACCAACTAGCTTGAGGGAAATAAAAGCACATGAAGTATGACACGGAGCACCGACTTCTGGACCATCTCATGTCTTCTGTCTGATCTGTTTACTAATCTGCAGTCATGTCACATCTAGTATTCCCTGTCACCTACGAGTCTGCCACAAAAGGACAAAGTTGCAATGCCCGCATCCGTCATCCATGGGGATTATTTGATAGAAGACAAAAGTAAGAAATTGAAACAAAATGTGAGAATGAATTCTTCACAGGTTTAACTTTTCACGAGTATTCTGATTTTGCTCCCATGCCGTTACACGATATATGGATAATCATCATCATCATCATGTAGCATATCCTGAACAGGATGTAGCAGTCATCAGAGCATTTCGAAACGTATGTCTATCTTGAGCTAGTTTTCCTGCTTATGCTACTGTCATGTTTAGGTGGTCTTTGATGACTTGCGTCCATCTTCTTCTTGGTCTGCCTCTTGTTCGTCTACCTGGTATCATCTCCTCCAGGCAGTCATGGTGTTTGATATGACCAAAATTTTATAGTTTTCTGGACAGTTTTCATTTACATTCATTTCTCTCAGAATGGATACATTTGTGATCTTTACAGAATACGCTATAGAGGGATTTCACTGTACTGATGATGTTTCTCTTTCGCAAGCGAAGATGAGCATGTCATGGAAAACAATAAATGTGATGAACAGCAGGTGCTAAACAACAACGTTTGTACAGATAATGCTCAGTTAACGCGATAGCCATTTCATCAGGTCACACCTAATGGCTTATCCGCACTTTTAGCTGCTCCATGAGTATATATTGTGTCGTGTCGCCAGCAAATCTTAGATCAACGGGAATATCCAGTACGAATGAATTAATCTCTAGCAGGCTTTGATTACAAATGTGCGGTTGGAGGCATAACTTCTTTTATGCGTGGTCCGTGGACACCCACCCTCCAATTAATATAAGATCAATTGTCTAATGGCGAAAAAAGTGCCTTCTAATATGACATTTGACTATTGCCTTGATTTTAAGTGACTGTCATACAAAGCATAATCATGGCGATTAATGAAAAACATGGAACTAGACCAAAAGAGTTATTAATGAGACTTGTTTTCCTATTATCCAATAGGTATTATAGTGAAAGTTTCATGATGGGTACGTTCGGGAACAGTGGCTGGATGCAGTGAATAATTCCTGTGTGCGTAGAGTGACATTTATGTGCCGGGACACGCGGGAGTCCGGGGTAATGAGAGAGCGGATAGGTTGGCCGTCCACGCTGCTACTATGGCTGGTGGTGGAGCTATGGATCGAGCAGACATTTTTAATGCCTTACGGGAAAACGCACGAACAAATGACTGTACAAGTGACGATGACTCTTGTTCCATGACTAGAATAAAGGAATTTGGTTTGAAATGTGGTGTTGTTAGAACGGAGCGGTTTCGTGGGCGAGAAAGAATGATGGTCAATCAACAACGTGCTGGGACCGTCAGTCAACGTGTAATGGCGGATACACTCAAGGAAAGATCTGAGCACCTATGGACTTGTCCGGAGTGCAATGACGATGATCCAACGACCAACTAACTATTCTATAAAGTCGGTATGCGTCAACTACCCATAAAGTTCATATCTAACAAACCGTCATTTGTGCTACTGTTACAGAGCTCTGAAGCTTTCACTTTCAGCGACCCGAAAAGTATAAAGATACTATCGAACCCATACGTCGTTTCAGACAAGTGCAGTCACATTAACTTAGGCTTGACGCACCAGTTACGGGACGCAGGAACAACAATTGACTCCGAAATTGTATTTTTTAAAAGTAGGTAGAAAAAAACTGCTGATCTGTCAACATGAGGACATACTTTGAAACTCCTACAAACAACATGAGGACATACTTTGAAACTCCTACAAACAAAGTTTATTCTTCCGTGGTAAATCTCCTCATCAAATCAGTTACCAGGATGTATCCCAAAGCAGAAATGTGTTGTCATGGTTCGCAGCTTAGCCATGACAGTGCACATTTTTCGCTACTACGGGGTTGGCTATGACAAAATATGCATATTTTGGCCCGACACATCCGACTTCAGCATGTCTTTGGATCACTTTGGTCCTCCATGGGAGGGGCAAAACCCAAGTCCAGTGCGTCTTTGAAATCTCTTATTAAATTATAATGTTGAAATAAGCTATAGCTATGAGTAGGCAGCACTTTCTCACAAACACTGATTCTACTCAGCTGCGTAACTGTGGCGACACCCGGACTCATAGAAGGTAGTCTCAAAGGCGTTGTGTAAAACGAAGGAAGGGGGAGGGAGGGAATTGATGCATGTTTATGCATTCTATTGCGCCAGTATTCCCAGGTTAGCACGGTCTGCCATGAACACAGCGCACACTTCTGAGCAAACTGTCTCGAATTCCTTACTAGTGATGGTACATCTAGTGTTCTCAGTCACTTAGGAGTCTGCTACGAAAGGACAAAGGCGTATTGTCCACAGGCCTGCACATCTTCTTCATCCATATGGATTATTTGATAGACGACAAAAGTAAGAAATTGAAACGTGACGATAAACTTTTCACAGATGACAGGGTTGTCAGTCTATTCCCCAAACTTTCCTTGGGTGCCTCCTACATGCCTGACACTATTCTTTGCACCCTGAACTAGAAGTCCAGGCCCAGGTTGCCAGACAGGCGAATTATTTACTGCATTTTACGAGTCTGTGCTACTTTCCTGTGTGAAATTTGTGAACGTGTGCAAAATTGTTCTTGGTAAAGGCCTTTTGACCCACACTACGACTCGTGTTTTCCTGTGTCTCTAGACATTTGCTATTACTCCGCGCCTACACTGTTCTATGCCAGCTAAATACACAGCTGTTCTACCTACAGTTACTCGCGTACGTTCCTAGCCTAGACACCCCCCCCCCTCGTTTCTTAGAGACAGCTATTATATTATTACAAATAAAAAATATCAACGTGTAAGCTGCATAAGTGTAGGCTCATATGAGACAGAGAGAGAGAGAAAGAGAGAGAGAGAGAAGACTGAACAAGATTACAAGTCACTGAGAAGGATTTCATCAAGGCAGTAGATACATCTTCCTCAGGGAATCCCATGTTAATGTGATGCAATGAGACGCTAATTGATGCTTGTGAGACAATGAGATGTTGAGGCAATGGGAAGTTGAATGAGGGAATGAAAAGCTAAGGCAATGAGAAGTGCGAGGCAATAAGAAATTCAGTGAGGTAATGAGAAGATACATGAGAAAAATTATATGCTAAGTGAAGCAATGAGAAGGCGAGTGAAGCTATGAGATACTGAGTGAAGCAATGAGAAGGCGAGTGAAGCTATGAGATAGTGAGGCAATGAGAAGGCGAGTGAAGCTATGAGATAGTGAGGCAATGAGAAGGCGAGTGAAGCTATGAGATACTGAGTGAGGCAATGAGAAGGCGAGTGAAGCTATGAGATAGTGAGGCAATGAGAATTTGCTTGAGGCGATCAGATGCTGGAATGAGATATTGAGTTAGGCAGTTAAAGGCTGAGGGAGAAATTGAGATACTGAGGGAGGCAATGATCAACTAAGTGAGACAACATCCAAGTGTAAAAAAAATGAATGGAGAAGACAACAAGAATGGACTACGGATAATGCACACAGAAATACAATGATTTACAAAACTAAAAAAAAAAAAAATTAAGTTCATGAGGGAAGACCATACAAGACTATCATGAACTGTGGGAACACATCCTTACATCAGCTTCAACACTAAAGAATGAGGTAGAGAACACATATCTATCACTACACAGAAACTGAAACAAACATTAAGAGTAACACATCCAAGGGTAAGTAAAATCAATCAGAGACCTTTCACTCATTGAATATTAACCATGAATACTTATAAAAAACACACCCATTGAGTCTTAACCATGAATACTTATAAAAAACACTCTGAGTCTTAACCATGAATACTTATAAAAACACTCATTGAGTCTTAACCATGAATACTTATAAAAACACCCATTGAGTCTTAACCATGAATACTTATAAAAAAACACCCATTGAGTCTTAACCATGAATACTTATAAAAAACACTCTGAGTCTTAACCATGAATACTTATAAAAAACACACCCATTGAGTCTTAACCATGAATACTTATAAAACACACCCATTGAGTCTTAACCATGAATCCTTATAAAAACACTCATTGAGTATTAACCATGAATACTTATAAAAAACACTCTTTGAGTCTTAACCATAAATACTTATAAAAACACTCATTGAGTCTTAACCATGAATCCTTATAAAAACACTCATTGAGTATTAACCATGAATACTTATAAAAAACACCCATTGAGTCTTAACCATGAATACTTATAAAAACACTCATTGAGTCTTAACCATGAATACTTATAAAAACACACCCATTGAGTCTTAACCATGAATACTTATTGAAAAACACACCCATTGAGTCTTAACCATGAATACTTATTAAAAAACCCATCAGTAACACACTAGTACACGTAACTTCTTCATTCATAACTCAAGTAGATTAAAATGATGTAGTTCAGAGAATGGAATGTGTTGTTATGGTTTATAGCTTAGCTGTAGTATATGCACCTTCTCACCTGACACATTCAACTTCAGCATAACTGAAACTTATTCTCACAGTATGGAAGAAAATCTATAACATGAGCTGATTAATAACACTAGAATGAGATAAATGTTTGGCCCTTTACCCTAGTGGCACATGAAAGCTATGCACAATTAAATGTTGAAACATATTCTTACAAATACTTTACAACTGTTAATAAGACAACTATATTGGTAACAGCATTTATTACAGATGCATCATAGAATTCAAGTTAGTAAATAACATTTTATCTCATTCAAATTTTCTCCATTTCAAAATGTCATAATTTTCTGCAATTCGATAAAAAAAAATTTCTCTGAGCAAACATTTCTATGGAATCTTCGTTTTTCATTCTAAAACTCCTGCAAATTAATGCAGTCCAGAGAATGGAATGCATTGCGTCATGGTTTTTATGGCCTAATAACAATATCAGCGCCTTTGGTCCTGACACATCCAACTTCAGCATATCTGGATCACTTTGACCCTCCATGAGATTGTATAGCTAACCCCACCACCAAAAACCTCCTTAGTTGCCTCTCATAACAAGGTTGGAAGGTCAGTATTGCTATAGTGTTTATCCTCTACTGGATCTCAACAAAACAAAGCCTATGCAATCTGATTTCTTCTTCTACACATCAACTCTACGGAATATGAACATTTCCTCTCTGTAATAAAAATTGGCACCATAACACATAAAAGGTTGAAGTAACCCTGAAACCATGCTAGATTCTGATATTTCAGCAAAGTTGTAAACAATGAAATCTGATTTCTTCTACACATCAACTCTACGGAATATGAACATTTACTCTGTGTAATAAAAATTGGCATCATATCACATAAAGGGTTCACATAATTTGTAAACAATGACAACATATTCCATTCTATGGACTACATCCAGCTAATCTACAGAAGTTTGAGAACCAACACAGAAGACTTAGAGCTAAACTTGGATGTGAAGCCTTCAATGAAACTTGTGTATTATATTCACTCTTTATTTGCCATAAGCCTCTAAATCAGGGATTGGAAATCTAAGGCCCACATGCCTTAATAGTATTTATCCAGCCCACTAGCACTTATAACTACTGACTTGCAAATCCACAGGTTTATTTATAGTAGAACCCCATGACTTAACTAAAATTTAAACATTTGCCTGCACCTAAATATACATCCGTAAAAATCAATGTTAAAAAAATGTATATTTAGTAATGTTAACTAATCAATTAAAAAATAATAAATATTCTTAAATTAGTTTTGTAAAAATGATGAAAATAAAATTAACAGAAAAACAAATTGAAATATAACCAAAAATAACAGTTAACACAAAGCAACAAAGAAAGATCTGTACTTACGACATTCTGATGGTTGTTTAGACTTCAGGTCCTCAGGACAAGCTCGAGTGAGTAGTTGAGATCCTAGTTTAAAATGCTTGTTTGTGTAGGAAAAGTTCAAAGTCCCTGATAACAAGTGAATGTTTGTGCTGTGTCCAGATAGTCACAACTAAGAACAAATTATAGGAACAGTTTTTTCTGGATTATTTTAAGTGAAACAGCCTGCATAACATCAGTGTTGGAGAATTCTTTATTCAACAAATTATCAATCATAGAAAATGTTTATATAGCAGAACAATGTAATATTTAATATAAAATATTATAAATATCAGTATGTCTGTATATTGGGCTTTGGAAGAATTGAAGTCAAACAAGCAAGTACGAGAAGACTCCAAACAGCAATGTGTTTCTACAACAATAAGAAACAATGAACTTATATAGGACGTATACTTAGAATGAATGAAAACAGATTCATCATCATGTGTGACATATTCTTTCCAGAACGTGGTCTTCCTTATGGATTCTCTAAACAATCCGCGGTTCTGGGGGAGTTGACCTGCCGTAGTTAGACATCTTTAAGCAATCTGATATGTCCCTGTATCATCATCATCTTGGACGCCCTCTTCCCCTGTTGCCGTTAACTTCCTTCAGCTATTAATCTTTCTATGCTGTTATGTCTCTTTATATGTCCAAAATAACACAGCTTCCTTGTTATGATGATGATGTTGTTATGGAGCCAGCCCTTTTTGACGTTTATTGATCTTAACACTTCTTGGTTTATTCTTTCTAGCTAGTCATAGTATATGTAAAATTCTTCGGTAGCATCTCATTTCGAAAGAAGTGATTCTCTTTGCTATTGTTTTATTTAGTGTTCATGCCTCACAACTGTATATTGCTACTGGAAATATGCATGTTCCAACCATATATAGTTTGATTGCCACTACAAGCATTAAAATGGGTAAAAGAAAAAGAGGAAGACCATGAGAGACTCTTCACAAAACAACCACAGAGAGTATGACTATGGGTCCTAACAACATGCAAGAATATACACAGTAGCATAAATAACAGCGATTGAACTGGACAACTCTGGTTTCTGCCATGTGCACCATATTCAGAATGAACATAGATAGACAGAAGGGGTTGCTACATACATATTACAAATATAACTACAAACTGTGGACAACAGGATGTTTTGCAAAGAACGGCATATGTTGTTATGCTGAATTCTGATGCTCTGGACAAACTGCCTAAATGAAGCTCCACTGTAAACCACAAGTACAGCGTACTTTATTCTTCTCAGCGGAAATCAGACAAAATTCCATGTGTGATTATGAGCGAGAGAACAAAGAAGAGGAATGTGTTGTGTCATGGTTTACAGCTTGGCTGGAGATGGACCTAAAGAGAACTAGTAAATAATATAACTAGATCAGTATGATATGGAACCTGGAGGAAAGCAGGGGAAAACTAAGAAAAACAAAAAAATCACATGGAATGAGGAAGATAATGGTAGAGTCAAACAAAATCCTTGTCTATAGTCTACACACCCAAAGAATGTGTAAAGTAAGCATCCTTTAGGGTCCAAGGACTTGATTACAGTTCAGCTGAAATATATGTGCCTTACGGCCAAACACATCTGACTTCAGCATGTAGATCAAACTCATAATTCTTCAAAATGCATAGTAGACAAAGCTGTTAATCTACACCTCAGAAAATGACACAACCAACTCTAGTCACAATTAAGATTGACAACACCGCTATGTGGACCCACAGACTGCAGAACATATAGGCCCTACTTCAAGAATGTGCAGAATATGAGACACAGAGGCAGTTCATATTATTTCAGAGAAATAATACTAGCAAACAAAATTTTACAGAAAATCTGTATAAACTGAAACTATTTTGCAAGGCACCAAAAAAAAAGAAGCAAATGAAATTGAAGAAGATATACTAACAATAAATCATTCAAATCTATAAGGCTAGTCCCACAACTTTAGTGCAATAGACTAGTTGATAGTGAGCTTGCTTGCTATCACTGAGTTAGAAACCATGTCCGGACAACAAAAATTCAGGTTGGGATTTCTCACTTGACAATTGTATAGTTAGTTATACATATAGTTATATTGTAGTTTACTAGTTACATGCACTGAATGTTACTGTACGTTCTCTGTTGTTTCAATTTGTAATTTTTTAACTCTTGATAAAGGCCTATTGGTCGAAACATCAATTTGTGTAAAATTATGTGTGTCTTGAGTGATTATCAAAACTTCATTACCACCCGCCTGGATTTACCTGTAGAATATCAGTTTTGAGCAGTTAGTCACACTAAGTTCATACTATTGATCTTCCACACCATCCTTTGTCTAAACAGAAGTCAAAGCGCAAGAAATCCTTTCACTTTTCAGACAATCTACTGATTTTATATTTTAGTGAAATTAGTCTTATAGTTATAGCCTATTATTATTTACAAACAAAAAATTATTTTTTCGCCAATAATTTAATATTAGTCATATAGTTACTGGGCTAGGCCCATAAACATAAAATAGGTGTTATTCCACTTTGTAAACAATCACTGTAATGTAAATTATAATGTCTATATATACGGGGCAGTTGGGAAGTTACAAACACAACACGTTAAATTCAGCCTCACTCGTGTTTTTAACAATAAACGATGAGATATTCTAAACTTTAAAATAGATAGCGAGTTTATAATGAATAATGCAATGCCCGTAAAGTTAGGCCTAAACAAAACGTGCCTATGGAGTGATGAAATGACCCACACGTGTGGCGATGACTTATTCTATTGAAGAAACAGTTTACTTGGCGTAGTTAATTATTTATGATGTGAAGCTATAAATGTTAAACCCAACATCCTTATAAGAATATTGCAGCAAAACAACATAAGTCATAAGTGTTATAATGTCCAATGAGAAATCACGACAAAATAAGTCATGCGGACTAATGTTCCGGGTTAGCACGGTGTGAGTTGACCGACAATACCATACCAAATCTGCCTTGTTTCTCGACACTACATTGGGAACGGTTTAACTTTCATATTCTCGCGCAGTTTTATTCCCTGCGGTAACACTAAAAACAGCACGTACACTAGGAAAGTACAAGTGACGGTAGAAATACAAATTATATTACAAATAATTGTCAGAATACTGACGACTTTGCCAGATAACAATAAGAAAATTTGTAGCGTAATTTTGAATCCAGAACAAACTCCCAAAACTTTACAAGACTTATTCCCGAAATGTCTTACCTTCCCTCGCAGTGAAAAGCATAAAAGTAAAACGTGTCGCATGTAGAGATTAAGCCTTGGAAAAATTGGACGTTGTCTCCCCTGGTACAGGAACGCTTGGTCACGTGAGAGAAGGTGTCCAATCAAACCTGTTTCGCCTGTAGACATAAGGTAACGGCTAACGGTGAAACGTGTACTCCTGTAAGGCCTTATTTGTTCAAAGGAATTTTTTTTTATCACATATTTATTTACCCAAGGAATAAGTCCACGAGTTACACAGTGCAATCATAAAATAGTGCCTGTATACTCAAATCTGCGGAATATTAGTTATAAGTAATTCAGTTGGCGGGGTTCCAATGACATAACACTATTTACTTCAGTTAACTGGGTCCCAGTGACATAGAATAGTAACACTATTTACTTCAGTTAACTGGGTCCCAGTGACAGAATAGTAACACTGTTTACTTCAGTTAACTGGGTCCCAGTGACATAGAATAGTAACACTGTTTACTTCAGTTAACTGGGTCCCAGTGACAGAATAGTAACACTATTTACTTCAGTTAACTGGGTCCCAGTAACATAGAATAGTAACACTATTTACTTCAGTTAACTGGGTCCCAGTAACATAGAATAGTAACACTATTTACTTCAGTTAACTGGGTCCCAGTGACATAGAATAGTAACACGGTTTACTTCAGTTAACTGGGTCCCAGTGACATAGAATAGTAACACTGTTTACTTCAGTTAACTGGGTCCCAGTGACAGAATAGTAACACGGTTTACTTCAGTTAACTGGGTCCCAGTGGCATAGAATAGTAACACTGTTTACTTCAGTTAACTGGGTCCCAATGACAGAATAGCAACAATATTTACTTTCCATACGGCGACTAAGGTTATAGGGTAAATTTTACTATCCCATATAGGGTCAAAATGACCCAATAGCCATACTGAAGTCGGATGTGTCAGGACGAAAGGTGCAAGGTAAGGAGGAGTTAGAGGAAAAAACGCGGAAAAAGAAGACACGTACATTATTCTGGTCGGCCTTGTGGCGGGCGGAACAACAAGCTCATCGATACATTTGAGGAGAGGGAGATTTTAACTCCCTTCTTACTTTTCCACATCCCCCCCCCCCTCCACGATAAAAATGACACAAAACTAGATCATCAGCTTTATTTGTGTAAACCCAAGCCTTTCACAAAACATGACATTTAGTACTAGAAATTCAGCCAATAGGTAACACCCCCCCCCAACCTTAACGCTTTATGACCAATAAATGTGCGGAAACTATACACCGAAATAAAATTATCATAAATTTAAAAGTAGAACCCACTCCTTAATGAAAACGTATCTACGGTTCTTAGTAAACATCTCCAATATCGAAGACATCTACGGTCCTGAACGAGAATAATTTCTAGTATCATAACATTTGTCAGAGCTGGAATAGGCAGCAACGAAATATCTACATTGTTATCTGACATGCATGTCTGACGATAGTACTGTATACTGAATGTGGGGGTTGTTTCACTTGTAATTATTCCTTAAAAACAAGTTTTAGAAAGTGAGTCGTGTCTTGTTGCATGCACAAACCAAAGCAATTTTGTGCAGTGTCATTATTAGGCTTATATCTTCTTCTCGTTCGCAGTTTGACATGTCTACACAGCAATTTCGGCTTATATAAGAAAGACTCATTCACATAAGTCAAAATATGTTAGAATTATCTAGGAAAACAACATTAGTTGCACAATTTATACCATCTCTCACTGTGGCATCCCTGGTAACGAAAATGACGACAACTTGGCAAATACAGGGATGAAACCTCCATTAGACCCGTGTAACTCAAAGCTTCAGGGAAGTAGTCTCTGCTAAGATAACGATGCGACTACAGTGGAGAGCACTAAAAGGAAACTAGCCCGGAACAGGTTAATGAACAGGCCACGATATTTCGACTGAGAATGATACATTGCCGTATAAAAGCACACTTGCGCCGAATCTGCAGCCTGCATCTGCGGAGTAGCAACACACACCAGAACACATACACACGATTGTCCCAGTTTCGCTGTTCACGGAACGACAATATGGCCAACATGAGCTTCTCTGCAAAACAAGTTGTGGGGAACCCAAGATGACTTAAAACAAACCGCTCTAGTATTATTATTAAGTGACATATTCTTTCCAGAACGTTGTCTTCATCGTGGATACTGTGAACGAATCTCTATACGCTGTGTCCCCTGTTTGCCGTACGGCGTCGGGGGTGGAAGAGTTATCTGGAGATGGCCTTCTTGTGTGCATCTCTGTCCTGGGCAAACAGGCCTGCATTGACCAGAGACTTGCATACAACTTTCCATGTCACTGGTCCATCGTCTTCTTGGTCCTCCTCTTTTTTGTCTCGCCGGACACTCTGCCCTACATAATCTGCCTTTCGATATCATCATGTCGCTTTAAGTGTCCAAAATACTTAAGCTTCCTTCTTATGATGGTATTTAGAAGCCACTTTTCATTTAGTTACAGTAATTTCAACTGCTCTATACATTCTGCCCTATGCGCCGCCTATGGCCCTGGAGGAACATAATATAACATAACAATTTCAACCGCTCTATACATAAACAATATTGGACTAGATGTTTAACAATTGATCTCAGAAGTTGTGCACTAGCAGACTTGTGTACTGTTTAACTAAAACAAACCGATCTAAACACGACTAATATTGGACTGAATGTTTAACTAAACCAAACCGATCTAAACACGACTAATATTGGACTGGATATTTTACCAACACAAACCGATCTAAACACGACTAATATTGGACTGGATATTGTACAAAAACAAACCGATCTAAACACGACTAATATTGGACTGGATGTTTAACTATTGACCGTATAAGAAGCAACACTGTGACTAGCCATCATGTCGAAAAAAGCGACTAAGGATCTAGGAGCCATGGGATGGTGTTTGTTTTACTGATCCATAGGTCAAAGTGATCTGAACGGCATCCTGAAGTCGGAGGTAACTGGCCGAAAGATACCTATATTGAAGAACTATAAGCTATGACACAAGCAGTGACACTGTCTTAGGATGTGTTTATACGCCGTTAAATTGTTGATGGACTAGCGATACTTATGGAATGCCCCAGCGATGTAATGCTGGTTCCTAATTAAGAATCTTAGCCTGCGTTTGCTAATCATGTCGTGAAGGTTTTTATCTCTGTACTAAGCTGTTAGGGAAACTTTCACAATATCATCACCTGTCGCAACGAAGATTGGCTGCAACGAAACTCCAATATTTCATCCGGCTTGGTGGTGCACTCTGCTAAACTGTAACATGTCCTTCTCGTACTGTTCCCCTTCCATTTCATATCTCTTGCCTCTTTATCCTCTCCTCGACTCTACCCTCAAGTAATATCTTAAAGACGGTATCATTATCTTTTAATATATCCAAAAATACTATATTTGCTTGATTTTTATTTCCTTTAATAGCTCTTTCTTTATACGAAATGTTGTCAGAACCTCTTTGCTTTCTACACTTTCCACTAAGTTCTCCCTATCCTTCTATATCCACATCTCAAAGACATCAATTCTGTCTTCTAGTTTATTATCAATGTTTCGGAGCTACACATTAATGCTCATTTACAGCTTGTTTTCAATTTGTTTAGATGTTAACATTTTCCTCATGTCAATTGAAATTACTTTTAGCTATTCTTATTCTTCTTTCAGCTTCTGTTTCACACCTACCATCATACCAGAGAGTGAAATGTTCAAGACATTGCACACAACCACCAGTAGCATGAGTGTGAATTCTTGCGATACTTGAATAACGTACACGGATCATATTTCCATCCACATTCATACTTTTTAACTCACTAACATTCTCAGACGATCTGTCCTGTCATTTCTCAGATATACTGACGCAATGATGAACATACATTGAACAATTTCCTAATATTACATTTTTAATAAATTATCTATATAATATTTAACCATTTAAGTACTGATATCCCCGTAATTAGGACACGAAGGAAAATCTCTTACAGCAGATGACGACGAATATGTATGCTTATAGTTCCCGTTGCAGTCTTGTTTGGCATGTCCCTCATTACTTCGTAATGTGCACATTAATAACAGGAAAATTACGTCTTGCCAAACCATGCCATTTTGTAGCTCGGGGTGGATCTGGGCTGTTGATGTGTGAGTTCGATACGTTAGGTGTCTCACTATGAGACGATACACCGACATAGGATTTTGGCTATCAGACAGTCTCACTAAGAGACGCGGTGGATTTTGGCTATCAGACAACTTGAGCGTTGTCTGAAATTAGGTAACAACGAAGCATCTGGTTGAAAGGCCAGACGGATAATTGTCGGAACGAGTACCTAGGGAATAATATCAAGCTGATTAGCAAATTCGGGCTGTCATCCCAAAGACTTGGACAGACCGACGAAGATACGAGGGGGAGTCAATAAGTAAGTCACAAATTGATGTTGGATGGCAGGAAAATGCAGTAGGTGGTTTCTAAAGCTGTTTATAGTTGATATCATCATAGAACTTTATGTTTATGTTCGCTAGATGGCGCTAGCTGTACCTTGCGCATGCGCAGCACAAAAAACAAAATGGCTACTGTACTTACAGAGTGTACAATCAATGAACAACGTGCTGTTGTGCGTTTTTTATGGGCAAAAGGACTGCCTGCAAAAGACATTCATAAAGAAATGCTTCCTGTTTATGCTGACAATTGTTTGTCCCGTAAAGCGGTGCACAGCTGGGTAAAAAATTTTTCTCAAGGACGCTCTAAAATTGTTGACGAAATCCGATCTGGTCGTGCTGTTGAAATTGCAACAGACGCATCTGTGCAGCGGGTTGAGGAGATGATTCGAGGTGACAGACGAGTAACGATAGACGCTGTAGCAGCTGCAATAGGGTGCTCACATGGTTCAGCATACAGCATCATGCATGACCGATTTAAATTTAAGAAAGTGTGTTCAAGGTGGGTGCCCAGACAATTGACGGACGAACACAAAATGAACCGATTAGGCTTGTCATTGGAGCATCTCTGTCAATACGCAAATGAAGGAGAAGACATGATGAACAGGATTATTACTGGGGACGAATCATGGGTGCATCACTACCAGCCTGAATCAAAGCGTGCTTCAATGCAATGGAAACATCCTTCTTCGCCTTGTGTCCAAAAATTCAAGGTTACACCATCAGCAGGGAAGGTTATGCTGACAGTGTTCTGGGATTGTCAAGGAGTGCTTTTAACCAATTTCAAAAAGAAAGGTGACAATGTGAATTCTGAATCATACTGTGAAGTTCTATCAGTGCTTCGGGATGCAATTCGAAGAAAACGTCCAGGGCTGCTGACTAGAGGAGTGCTACTCCTTCATGACAATGCTAGACCACATACGGCTCGATTAACTCAGGAGAAAATAAAAAATCTTGGTTGGAAAATTCTGGAACATCCTCCTTACAGCCCCGATTTAGCCCCTAGTGATTTTCACCTTTTTGGTCCACTAAAAACCCACCTTGGCGGGAAGCATTTCGCGACTGACGCAGAAGTTGAATGTGAAGTGAAAATGTGGCTTAAAAAGCAGAGCACGCAGTTCTACGCAGCAGGTTTGGGAGGACTCATAAAACGATGGGATAAATGCATCAATGTTGGTGGAAATTATGTTGAGAAGTAAAGGGATAATGTATGTGTAAAAATAAACAGTTTTCAGGTTTTTATCGTCTTCAGTTTTTTTCTAAAGAGCCATTTGTGACTTACTTATTGACTCCCCCTCGTAGATAGAATTAAGTTAGAGACAATGATTACGTAGAGTAAATAGCAAAGCAGAATCTGTACATATATTCATGACATGCGGATGATGTAGAAGTATTTTAACAGCAAAATATTGAATTTTGTAACGGAATCGATTTTATAATAATAAACAGTCTTGTGTGAGTAGTTGCCTTCAAGAGTCAATAGAGGAATGTTAGTCTGAGTGTGCTAGATCAGAGAATATATAACACCCAAACCTTCATTCTGCCACAGAAAGGCACAGCTATCGCTGAAAAGCTGTAAACCAAGACACAACATATTCTGTTCTTCGGACTACATCCTGTTAATTTGCAGGAGTTTGAGAACGAACGCAGAAGAAGATATCGTATAACGGGACGGCATATCTCATCTTGGCTGATTCAATGTATCCGTTCATTTTAATTGCTGGCGACAAGTTTATGCTATGTGATCAATGCAAAGCGAGGATCAGTCAAGAAGTTGTCTACAGGCTCTATGTTATAGTTAACTGTCCATGTTTCCCGGTCATAATGAAGTGATTGTTCCTTTTTTTCTGCGTTCGTCTCTGATAACTAACATGAAATTTCGTGTGATTTCCGCCGAGGAGCGTGAAGTACGCTATGCAGATAATTTATAGCATAGCTGGGTTATTTGCACATCGGAGGGTTCTGCACATCCGTTTTCGGCATGTCTTTAATTTGGTTGGGCTTTCCTAGCCTGTGACAACCTTCCTATCTGTTGCCAGGCGATGTATATGTATCGACTACGCCGTGACGGTTTTTCATCCATTGGACTTTACAGGCCAAAACATGTCCCTGGGTTGCAGTCACCGAGGAAGCGGTAATAAGAGATTTAAGCTTTGGTCGACTACGACAATCGTATTACCTCCAAATATACTCAAAATTTGTTGGCCAGGAATACAGCACGAGAAGCTGCATTTCTGTTTCCAGAGTACACCGTGAGGAGATACTTTTGTGATCTTGGTTATCTGCTAACCATGGAACCGCACGAGAGCAATGCGGTAACCTATGCACCTCTAAGTGATTGTATTACTGCTTCTTGTAGAACACACCTCCACGAACGTTCGACAAAATAGAACATGACTTCACATGGTTCTACACAGATGAATATACTACAATGTAGGTAGCCTAGAGTTGACTGCAGCATTTATCGGAGTTATTAATGAGAAAGTTTGAAGGTGACACAGATTAAGAAATTAACAGGTTGTCACACATACACACTGAGACAGATGTACATCACATTAAGGTGACCTTCCCTCTTGGTACTTAAAGGGACGGTTTGATTAAGTAAAATGTACATCTTATGGTGATGTTGTTGTTACTGTTCGTCCATCACAAGTGATGATGATGACCATATGTTACACCACACTTTTAAAATTCAGTTAGATTTGTGTTCGTGATTACAGTTCGTTGATGGCTAATAATCCCTCTTTTAGTCTCAAATCTTCTTGGACAGTTTTGGCATGGGATGACCAGTACAGGTGGTTTTTGGTCTATCTAGCTACTCTCCTCTACTGAATTTATCCTTTTTCACAAGATGATGCTGCTCCGTTTATTACTGTAGAGCGCCATATGGTGAGGTACGTTCCTCTAAACAGCCAAAGTTAGTCCAATTTCGTTACATCAGATATGTTAACTACACAAAAATAGTGGAGGTCGCGGTTTCGGTAATAGTCACCATGACCTCCCAGGATATACGTTCCGTTTATGAATGTTGCTAATAGTTAGTGTTGAGCTAGGGACTCAACTCCCGTGCGTGTTGAATGTTGTCTGGTAATTAGGATCATGCGCCGTGTCGACTGGGATAGGAAATAATTAATGTTCACAATATTTTATCTCATGTGTGCTGTCGCAGTTATTAATAATGATGGCGGTTGTAGTGATGATGGTGGTGGTAGTGATGATGATAATGATGATGGTGGTGACGATTATGACAATGGTGATGATGAAAGACCACCGACGAAGTATGAGCTTGTCACGTCTGTTCCCTATGCTAGTCAGTAGATCTTTTCTTCCAGCACCAGTTTAGTGTTTTCTCTGGTATTCCGTTCGATGGAGATGTTTCCCAGAACGTCTACATCTTTCAGATGACTGACTCCATGTGGTTGAAAAGTGCAATGCCACGAACTGAACTCATAAGTACAGCTTATATACTGCAGAGAGCTAACAGCTATCAATAACTATCAAGAAAAGTGTGATTCTTTATGTTTTTAATCAATATCTGGTTTGTGTTGTCAATTTTCTACACGTGCTGTTTCACATTTTACCTTCCGGTCTTTACTCGACCGGTACGTATCTATATTTAGCTCTGTCATGTGAACTTGGATAGTGCCGTTCTTACTCGTCGTAACACATTGTTAATGTGTTTGTGATATAGACCCTTTTGTCAAATTCTTATGTTTGCGCTTTATGTTTCCAGTAATAGCAAAACCGTTTTCTAGTTCCGCCTAATCCTTTTTCCAAATGACTGCTAAAGTTCATATCATGACATCGAACAATGTAAAACTGGAATGAATGGCTCCCACGTTGAACATAGTAAATTCTCCAATTATAGCCAAGGCGACATCAAGTATATAAATAGTGACCAACGGAAAACAAAATAATAATTAAAAAAAACGTAACGAATGAAGTCCTAATTCTACTTAATTATGTGTGCAGGTCTTATTGTACTCTCGAAGGTCACGCCCATATCATACTTCATAACGTGTACAGGAATTGCGGGGTTGGGGGGTGGGGGGGGGGGGGTTTACACCTCTGAAATATAAAAATGCAGTTTCAACCGTTGTTTGAATGATTGACCGCATGATTCTCAGACTGGAATTCTAGCAATTCGGCCACGTGCAAGAGTGTATATCAATGGGGAATATCAACGATGAACAACGGCGCAATTAAAATGTGCTGAGGTTTGACTTCACTGTAGTCGTGTTACCCTATCCGTAATTCATCCCTCTCAACTAACGGCACGCCGCCTGGAGAGAGTACCACTCACAGCACGTAACTCCGTATCTTGAAACGACAATCCCATGTATCTACGATAAAAATCCACTTTGTAAACAATTCGTCGCAAGTGGAATAACGCAACGCCTACACAGAAGTAGTATTGTCTGCACTAGCCACCATGTCAAGCTACACTTTCAAACATCAACACGGGCCGGTCAGTATTAAGAATATACATATAATCACGGTATATAACTGTATAAACACTTCACATTTGAAAAAAAAAAAAACAAATATATAAACACCACTTCTCTTTGGGTTGGCGTGAGAAACGGATACGGGCTCGAGAGCAGGAGTTAAGATGTGAGAGACCTGTAATTTTTTTTTTATATCTGAGGGTTTTACTTACACAGGGTGAGCAAGATAAAAGCAGCCACATTGATAGAAAGTTGTCAGGCGGATTTAAGTGAATAAACAGTTGCGATGCTGAGAATAAGGATATAATTATGTAAGATGATGATGAGAGAAAATACATATCATATTCAAGGAAATAAATAAATGAGCAACCCCTGTATTCTGTCCAGATAAGGAGTGTGTACAGTTTACTGAATTCCGGTAGAGTATAGTGGGGTAATTGTCACGTCCAAACTGACTTATTTTCTAAAATCAACTCGAGTTATATGATTATGATGAAGTAACCCACCATAGCCGTAAACAGGTCTCGTTGCCGACAAGTCTATAGCCATTCTGACAATCGCACAGTACCTCTTCGGTTGAGTAAACGATATGACTGACAACCGAACAAGTATAAGGCTTGATGCCTGTCTGAAAGGCATGCTTATGTTGGAGGAAAAACGGTTATGGATGCATGTGTAGTACATGAAGGGAGGCAAATCCAGTGCTTCAGTATCCAAGGATTCCTGCCAGCAGCGCAGCATATACTTCTGGGTCAACTAGTTTATCTTTTTTTTTTTATCTAATCTGTTGACCCATATGTAGTGATGACACATCTGTAGCGATGACACATCTATCATTCTCCGCCACCTATAAGTCTGCCACAAAATGACAAAGGCTCAATGTTCGATGGCCTGCAACTCTGCGTTATCCATTTGACAGTAGACACAATTTAAGAAGTGACAAAACATACAGTGACAATGATGATTTTTTCACAAGTGACAGGTTGTCAGCCTGTCTCCCAACTTTCCTTAGTCACTTCCTACGACAAGCCTGGAAAGATGGCAGTAGCAGCCCTATTCTTTGCACAGTGAATTAGAAGTCCATGCTGGGGGGGGGGGAGAAAGAGAGTGGGGAGGAAGAGAGAGATTACACGGGCGTTCATTTATTCTTGTTCCTCTTCATTCTCAAACTCGTGTAGATTATTAGAATGTAGTCCAGATAAGGTAAAGCATTTCATCATTCATCATAAAGTAGCATATTCTGAACAGGGATGTGGCAGTCATCACAGACTTTCAAAACTTCTGCCGATCTTCATCCAATCTTCCTGCTTCTGTTACTGTCATGTTCAGGTAGTCCTTGATGTCTTGCTTCCATCCTCTTCTTGCTCTGCTTCTTGTTCGTCTCTCTGGCATCATTCCCGTCATTATGGTCTTCCCTAAGCTGTCACGGCGTTTGATATGGTTAAAATATAGTCGTTTTCTGGAAAGGACTATGCTGTTTAGCCAGTTTCCATTTACATTCATTACTCGCATGATGGTTATATTGGTGATATTTTAGGTCCATGGTATTCTGAAGATTTTTCTGTAACATTTTGCTTCTTCTTCTTCGTTTTCAAACTCCTGCAGACTAACAGGGTGTAGTCCGGAGAATAGAATGCGTTGTCATGGTTTACAGCTTTGCTGCGATGTCTGCGTCTTTCACCCTGATACACCCGACTTCAGCATCGCTTCGATCCTATATGGGATGGGACAGCCAGCTCCACTCAATAACTTCCTTGGTCGCCTTTTACAACATGCATGAATGGTAAACCATGTAGTTATTCTTTGCTCCGCTATATAACCTCGGCAACTCAAGGACGACATTGTGTTTCACATGCTGCTATTGTATTTTTCACTGTGGTGGTATTTGTCCATGATTCACACCCATATATTGTCACTGGGAACATGCTAGCTCTTATCAATGTTAGTTATGTTGCTTTGCAGCAGCTCATTCACATGTTTTTCATTTGTATCAGCTTCTTTGATGGGATAGCCAGCCTTCTTCTGACTTCTTCATATCAATCACCGGTACTGTTGATAAGAAAGCGAAGGTAGTCAAAACTGGTGACGCTTTCTAATTCGCTGTTGCTGATATTGATTGAGAACTTGCTAGTGGTCTTGTTTGTCATAATCTTGGTCTTGTTTCCATTTAAAAATAGGTTTTGTTTTCCCACTATGTTTTTTTAATGGAGTTTATGAGGTGTTCGAAACATGCTTGCATGTGTGCCAATAGTGTTGTACTATCAGCGTATCTTAGTTCTGATATCTCATGACCTCCGACGTTGAGTGAGTCGACTGTATTTCTCTGTTGGTCATTTCTTACATTCCTCATTATGTTCTCTACATAAATATTGAAGAAAATATGAATAGGACACATCTTTATCTATCTCCCTTTTCCACGCTGAAACCAATGAAGCAGAAGTTTCACTATCTAATCTCACTGCTGCTTGTTGGACTCGATACAATGTTTTGATGAGGTGGATTAGGTGTAGCGGGAAACCCATGTCCTTCATGATATTCCAAAGTTGTTGATGTTGTACACATTCGAATGCCTTGATGTAGTCAATAAAACATATGTATATGTCGACATTAAACTCTCTGCAATTCTCTATGATGTTCCGAATAGTGAAAATGTGGTCTCTGGTGTCTCTGCTCTGTCTGAAACCTGCCTGTGCTTCATTAACTCTTCGTCCAGCTTATGTTGTAGTCTTTTCATGATGATACCAAGTAGTATTTTATTGACGTGACTGATCTTTGTAATAGTTCTGTAGTTGGTGTATAGTGTTATATTTCCCTTCTTCGGTAACGGTATGTAAGACTGATCGTCTCTATTCCTTGGGCCAAACTTCATTTTTTCAGATCTTGGTGCAGAGTGTGTGAAAGATGGTGATGGAAGTCTCTCCTCCTGTCTGAATCATTTCAGCAGTTATATTACCACACCCTGGAAATTTCCATCTCTCGGGTTTTTAATGGACCATCTGACTTCATCTGAAATGGGTTATGGTTGCATTTCACTACTTTTGTAAGTATTATTGTCTATTTTTCTATGGCTTTCCTCATACATTTCCATACAGTGTTATTTCCATCTGTCTAGAATATCTTAAGAGCTTTGGTAAATCATGCAGTGCTTGAGAGATGTCGCCGAATAGCCCTTGAAACATGTGTTCTGGTCTCCACTTTAGCACATACCTACATATAATTATTAACCATAGAACAGTCTCTCTGGAAGACGCTCTCCTGGTTACGATGTTACAAGCTTAACGAAGTTAAGACCTGATCAACAAGACACAGATGCGTCCCATCGTAGATATTCGACAATCTCTGTACACAGATTTCCAGTGCTAATAACAGAATGAGAACCACCGTCTAGCTTGACGTGGAAACAAAATATTTCACTTACAGACACACGTATACTACAGTCAAGACGTGATTGTTAAAATTGTGAACATGTACATGACACATTTCATTGACGGCTGATGAAAATTTAGCGTCATATTCTTGATGATAAAATAATCCAATTAGCTGTGAGAAGATAGATCAGTCAATAACCCCTCTGACAAAAATAACAGTTCTCAGTTATGTAACTGAGGCAACACTCGGACTCCATATAATATCTTCAATGTATAGTTGTGTACGGGGAGGTTTATGGGGGGCCTGTTTAGTCCACGAACGGACAACTCCAGTGCGCCAGCATTCTAGGATTACCACGTCCTGCCAGACGCGCAGTATAGACTTCTGAGTCGATTATCTCATCATTCTTCAGTCAGATTTGTTGATCCCATCCGTAGTGATGGTGCATCTAGCATTCACTTTCCTGCATTACTTCATCATCCTATGGGCTTATTTGGTAGAAGACTACAATAAGAAAGTGAGGCAAGACATAACAATGGGA
This sequence comes from Meghimatium bilineatum, assembly GCA_034231615.1. NCBI lineage: Eukaryota > Metazoa > Mollusca > Gastropoda > Stylommatophora > Philomycidae > Meghimatium > Meghimatium bilineatum. Next base: position 50,438,814 of record CM067306.1, read on the forward strand.
TTATTTGGTAGAAGACTACAATAAGAAAGTGAGGCAAGACATAACAATGGGATTATTTGGTAGAAGACTACAATAAGAAAGTGAGACAAGACATAACAATGGGATTATTTGGTAGAAGACTACAATAAGAAAGTGAGACAAGACATAACAATGGGATTATTTGGTAGAAGACTACAATAAGAAAGTGAGGCAAGACATAACAATGGGATTATTTGGTAGAAGACTACATTAAGAAAGTGAGGCAAGACATAACAATGGGATTATTTGGTAGAAGACTACAATAAGAAAGTGAAGCAAGACATAACAATGGCATTATTTGGTAGAAGACTACAATAAGAAAGTGAGACAAGACATAACAATGGGATTATTTGGTAGAAGACTACAATAAGAAAGTGAAGCAAGACATAACAATGGGATTATTTGGTAGAAGACTACAATAAGAAAGTGAGACAAGACATAACAATGGGATTATTTGGTAGAAGACTACAATAAGAAAGTGAGACAAGACATAACAATGATTTTCACAGGTGACAGGCTGTCAACGTATTTCCCAACATTCCTTACTCTCTCCTACGACATGTCTGGAAAGAAGACAGTTACCATATTCTTTCACGCAGAACGATTAGTCCAGGCCATGGTTGCCACACAGGAGTATCGAAATATTAAAACATCAATTTTAAAATCGTTCTCTTATTCTTCTCTGTGACCTGGTCATCTACTGAGTATAATTAATAATTAATAATAATAATAATAATAATAATAATACGATCTTCACCCAAAGATCAATATGGAAATCAAAAGCCAGATAACATCTACAATTTTTATATCATAACTGCTACCAATGTTAAAAATGGTCTTTAACGGTCTCGCAACAAAGTAAACTCGTTACATATGAAATGAAGTATCCGAGAAAAGCTGCAATGGTTACTAAACTAGATAAAATAAGAAATTAGGAAAAGAGAGTGTGTAATATCATATATTGAACATATCGAAAGACAGCAAGTAAAATAGTTCGATCCGCTTATGAGAATGAACCCAATCCAAATAGCTATAAGAGCATGTAACAAAAGAATTTCAGGATATAGAGCCAAAGGAAGACCAAGAAATCGGTAGAGAGAAAACAAGATAACCTTGAACAAACATGGACTCAACGCAACCAAGGCAGCACATTTGGTCTTGAAACGACAACTGAGGCTTCACCCCTACGCTTACCGGCATGCGTATCCCTATCTCTTGATTGTTTAAAGTTCTGATATAAGCCGATTGTACTAACGCGGATACAATGGCTAACCTTACCATAAAAATACTTTTTTCGTAACCAAACACTATTCAGGATGTAGTCAGCAAGCCATCAATTCTTTCGCTGTTTTGGTTTCTTGGCAGTATTTACGTTCAGTAGCTTATCCAGTTCTGGTGATCTGGCCTAGTTACCGAGATCAAATTCCGTCACATGTAATTCAATAAGCAATAACAAGCAACTGACTGTAAATTATGTCATTAAAATAACTACAGCCAATGGTGTTTGGTTGATGGTTACACCACGAATAGACGATTTTACCATTTAGTATAGCAAGTTATTGTTTTCCGAACCGTCCGGATGCAGAATCTCTCGTTTAGTGGACTCCTAGGATATCATAGTTTTCAAAGCAATCAGCTTAAAGTAGCTATGCAGTGGATACCATAACATTGTGGAATACCTGGGAACGAGAAAGCAGATTGTCTGGCTAAGGATCGAGCTGCTGATGATCAACCAGATATGCCAATAACGTACCTCAACATAAACTGACGATCAAGGAAATTAGAAGGCCAACTACAATACAAGATGACTAACAAACTGGGAAAAAGGACAGACCAAGTTGTCATTCATTGCCCCAGACCAGAATACAGCCGAATCTGCAGCCACATGTACACAAAGTTCGAGATTGGCAACAGGGCCATGAGTGCAGGCACCTCAGACATCAGAGATTATTCTTCAGAAATGTCCGGAATATGAAATGCTGAGGCAAATACACTAGAAACAACAGTGGAAGATACACTTTACGGATCTCTGTACGAGTTGTTACAAGACGCAGTCAAGTTTATAAACGAGATAAAACTTCAGATATAAACACGTTCCATGCGGAAAAAAAAGAAAGTGTCACTCTTCGTCTTTGATTTTCATTATCTGTCGACACAATGTGACCAATAGAAGTCAATTAGCGTCACTTTAGAAGGATGAACACCGATAAGTGCACATGACTGTATACTTGACGAGAGACTCGCATGAAGTACTCTTGATATGCACTAGACCAGTGTTTCCCAACCTTTTTTTAACCATGCCCCACCTAAGTCTTTCTAAAATTCGGATTCCCCCCCCCCCCTTCCAATGTAACATACATAATATTTATATTCAAATATTAGGTTATTCCCTAAATGAAGCCGAATTACAACTTGTTCATGACACATTACTTAGGTTTTTGGAAGAAATCACTAGGTAATTATTCAGTAAACAACAGTAAGTAAATTTGAAAAACATAAAATGTTCATATTTGCCAAGACCAAAGAAGATAGCCATATTCACAGATTGCAGATCCCTACTGGAATCAATCCAGAGCAACAGAAACGAAAGCCTTCTGTACAACATCAGACATGAGCTAAGACAGATCCAAAAATCAACAGCTATTGCCCTTCAGTGGATACCATCACACTGTGGAATCATGGGAAATGAGAAATGGGATGCTCTGTCAAAGGCAGGAAGCGAAATGGAGCAACACAGACACCCACTGTCTTACGGAGAAGCAACAACAATAATCCGCAACACATACACAGCAAAGTGGAAGAAACAAATGGAAGGGGAATACGAACATGATGCAATACATCTCCTCCAAAGATATCAACAGACCACAATATTTCGCCTTAGAACAGGCCACTGCAGACTGTTGGGTCACCTTTACCGATTAAGGATCTCATACACAGATGAATGTCCATGTGGATCCGGAACCCAGACCCCGGAACACATACTTCAGGACTGCCCAACATACAAAGAGCAGAGACAGCAAACCTGGCCAGAGGATACAGACTTGAGGCAAAAGCTATGGGGCAGCCGCTCTGACCTGGAGAACAGAGTGGACTTCGTCTTGACGATATAGCATGATCACAGATGCTGAACGCAGAAGAAGAAGAAGAAATACAAAATAATATATTTTTTTTGCGAATTGCCACCATGAACAATCAAATCGCCCCCCCCCCCCTGTGGGGTAGTGGGCGCCACGTTGGGAAACACTGCACTAGAAACAATTAGGTCAGTGGAAACAAGTTCATCAAACAATAAGTAATTTTTCTTCGCTGGGCCTCTGTTGAGTCACCGATCTCTAGATACATGATATGTAAGACTGATCTTCTCTATTCCTTGGGCCAAACTTCATTTTTTTCAGATATTGGTGTAGAGTGTGTGAAAGATGGTGATGGAAGTTTCTCCTCCTGTCTGAATTCTGAAAGAAGGACATGCTACGCAATTTCTAAAGTCACAAAAACAGTTGTAATTAATGTTGTAGGGGGTTTCTCATACACATATATACTTTTTCTAACTTACTGGAGAAGATTGTCTGCTTGACGTTACAGCCTGTTTGACAAGTTTTCACAAGTATAGCCAAAACACGTGTGGTAAAACTCATACTTCTGTACACGACTGTTAACAATATTTGTTGACAGCTTTACGCCCGTGTGTTGTCGGGGCCCGAAAGGGGAGCAAAGAATAGCAACACTGTTTACCTTCCACGTATGTCATAAAAGGCGATTAAGGAGGTTATGGGATGAAGTTGGCTGTCCCATCCCATATAGGGTCAGTGACCCAAAGCCATGCTGAAGTCGGATGTGTCAGGTCGGAAGGCGCAGATATCGCAGCAATGCTGTAAACCATGACACATCGCATTCCGTTCTCCGGACTAAATCCTGCTGATCTGCAGGAGTTTGAGAACGAACACAGAAGAAGAAGAAGTTGACAGCTTTCTCCGTAACGTATTAAATCCCGTGCATTGTGCTTATTTACCTAGAGGCCGTGGATGAGTTGTGAATGTGAACATTTTGCAGCAGAACATATATCTTCACTTTGAAATATTCAGATATTATTCTTGCGCGTCATTAAAAAACTCCCATTGGTTCTCTCATGTAGCAGGACAATGATCCCAGAAGATTTCAAGCAGGATGTAGTCCAGAGAATGAAAATGCGTTGTGTCGATGTTATATTTCCGATAACGGCTTCACAATGTCTCGACACATTCTTTATCGGTAGGTTTCTTTCTGACAGTGCGTGCCATCAATCTCAATACTCTTCATTTTATCTCTACCACCACCGAGCAGTGGTACATTCTCTTCCACAAATCATGATTTGATTCAGACTTCCGGTTGTCGTAATGTGACGACATGCTTCCAAGTTTACATTTATTATTTCTGTATTACGCAGTTTCGATGGTGTGGTTAGCTTATTACTGGAGACAGTGTGATGCAAAATTTAGTTCCAACCTGTAGGACATTTGATTTTTGTTCTTAGTCGATTATAGGAGTGTAATTTCACAGCGTAGAATGTCATCGTAAAGAGACACCCAAAAGGCACATCAGGGAATGTTCATCCCTATACACAAAGTCTGTGACAGCGCACGAGGCAGGTGAATCCAAATGGATCAACGGTTCAAACGGAGAAACAGCAAAATAAGTGGCGCACAAGAGGCAAATTCATAGCACAACAATGAATGTTGGCTGGCCACCGTGGAGAAGACTGTGACCTTACTACGTACACCAAAAAGCCAAGCAGCGGACCAACAACATCTGAAGATTGGAAAGCAACATATTGGAATAGGCACATGAGATATTAGAACACAACACCAGGCAAGGAAGTTAGAAAACTTAATATTAGAGGCAGAAGTATTAAATGTAGATATTCTAGGGGTAGCAGAGACAAGATGGAAAGATGATGGATACACAAGAAAGGGCAATTTGAGTTTTCTACATTCAGGAGAAGATTACCATTAACAGGGGTAGGAATACTGATCAAGAACGAAACAGGAAAAAAATACACCACTGGGTGTTGGACATATAATAACAGAATGATGATACTAAAAATCAAAGCAAAACCTTTTCATCTGGCCATTGTACAAAAATCTACAGAATACACTAAAGAAGAAAGAGAAAATTACTTCGAAGGCCTACAACAACTACTCATGCCAGTAAAAACAACAGACATTTTAATAGTCGTGAGAGACATGAATGCAAAAATTTGAGAATTGCAGCAGTTCAACAGTGGAGAGTAGCTACAAAGTCAAGAGTAGACCAAAAGCCATCTACAGTGCTCATCCCATTCCCAAGGACATTTGCAGTCAGAATGTGGTTTATAAGCCATCTACGAGCTCATAATCAAGAACATAACTCTAACTTAGGGACCAAACACGAAATAAAGGAATGACGAAAACGGATGTGCTGGACCTCGGACCACAGAGTGGCCCACCGAGGTGCAAATAACAATTCTACTGTGTAACCTGTAGCACAACGTACTTCACGCTCCCCGGCGGAAAATCGCACGATATATTCGTTGTGGTTATATGAGAGCGAACGCTAAGAAGAAGACTAACTGAATTTCTAAAGTGGATGTAACAAATGGTCATCATCATCATGTGATGGACGAACAACACATATTCGAAGCAATAGAGCTGTTCATAAATTACGACAGTAATTTGATCACCCCCTCCCGTTCAACAAATGTCAAAAATTGTGGGGGGCCCCCTGCCTATTAATGTCATACGAATACCCCCCCCCCCCCCAATATATTTTTTTCGAAAAAAATTTGTTGCATATTTTTTTTATAAAACTTTCGAATTCAAATAAGTTTTAGAGTTATTAAAAACAGCATTGTTGTCGCCAACTTTGTCAATCCTTTTTTTGTAGAGAATTGGCAACCTATTTTTCAGACGCAGTCCACCGCCACCCTAATTGTTCGTTGTACTGCTAGTTTCACAGTTGAACTATGTTATTTGCATCTCGGTTAGCTCACTTTGTGGCCCGGACACCCGAGGCCCAGCACATCCATTTTCGTCATGCCTTTAATTCGGGCACTGCGCTTCCCTAGCCTGTGACAGCCTGCCAATTTGTCGACGACCACCGCGGGTGTGTAATGACTATTCGCCAAGACGATTGTCGTTCACATCTATCTCGCACGAGGTATTCAACATTCAGTAAATTCGCCTAGTGTAAATTAGACGTTCTGTGCCTATGCCCATCGGGTACTGAAACTTTTCTAATCCTCGAGCCTGGCTCCTGGCGATTTCGCCTTCTTAGCCAAGGTGTCGTTCACCGACATCTTGAACACCTCGTCCAAGTCCGAGTCTCACCACGCGTTTAGAAGCATTGCATGTTCTCGACCTGAACGACCTTGTCCCATTTGTGCATGAAGCCCATCGGCTACTGAACCCTTTCTCTCTGCGAGCATGTTTCCGGTATAGGAAAGCTTGACAGTAGAGTTTGGTCAAGGCTGACCCCGTTGTCCCATTTGTGCCTGAGCCCAACGGGAACGGGCTGCTTTCTTTGCCAGGGGGCCCACTATTGGATCTGGGCCTTTGCCCGTAAGAAACACCGGTAACCAGAGGCTTGTCTCCAGATAACAGAGATTGTAGTTCCGGTTTTCTTAGAACGTTTTCCCTTTCTATTTGCACTTGGCGCTGTGCTACCTTTGATTGTACTCAGTTTGTTGTCTTTTCGCCTCTCGCTATACATCTACCTTTTCATGTCGTTTTCATTGGCTGCCCTTCCAATGCTCGGACCGGACTGAATAGCGTCACTCTGTGTCGACAGTGCCACTGCATGTGTTGGCGCAGTGGTGTCGGAGATATTGACTGTCTCTTTTGCAGTCAATTCTCTTTCCATCTGCTGCCTCAACATTCACGGACACGATCCCCAAAATGTTTATCCAGAATCAGCATGAGCAGCTGAATTTGTTCCCAGGGTGCACTACGAGGTACTTTTGGGATCTTGCTAAATGCTAACCCTTTGCACTCCCCTTGCCAGGTCGTTCAATTTCATATTTTCTTGTTGCCCTCTGTCTCTATTGCCTTCAATCTTGCCTGTTCTGATTATGTTCTCCACATCTCATACCATGGCCAAAAATTAAGATTGTTTTTTTCCCGTATATTATTGTTTTAAGCTCTGTCTCGCATTTCACTATGTCAACAACTCCATATTAGTTTTCCTGGCATTGTATTCTCAGCATTCTTCTGTAGAACCACATCCATATTGCCTCCCTTTCCTATTTGTTTATTGTCGAAGAATCGCATCCATATGTTAGTATAGGAGTTATATAGCACTGCAGAATTCTCTTCCTCACCTCTTCTTCTTCTTCTGCGTTCGCTCTCAAATAACCACACCGAATATTTCGTGTGATTTTCGCCAGGGAGCGTGAAGTACGTTGTGCTGAAAGTTCCACAGTAAAACTGTGATTATTTGCACCCCGGTTGGCCACTTGTGGTCAGGACGTCCGAGGTCTAGCACATCCTTTTTCGTCATTCCTTTATTTCAAGTTTGGTCCCTAGTCCGTGACAGCCTGTGTATCTGTCGCCGGGCACGCTGATGTGTAGTGCCTCTTCGCCAAGATGCTTGCCGAGCGCGTCTATCTGGCACGAGGTGCTCCTCCGTCTATAAACCCATCTCGTGCAATTGGACGAACTCTGCCTGTGTCCATCGGGTACTGAACCCGTTTCTCATCCGCGAGCCTGGTTCCGTATGAGGAAGAACTCGCCAGAAGAGTTAGACCCTGGCTCGTTCGCCCTCCTACCCGAGGCGTCGTTCACAGACATCGCGAACCCCTCGCACAAGTTTGAGTCTCACACCACTCGTTTGAGAGCAAGGCGTTCTCGAGCTGAGCGACCTTGTCCCAATAGCGTCTGAGCCCATCAGGTACTGAACCCTTTCTCTCTGCAAGCGTATTTCCGGTATAGGAAAGCTTGACAATAGAGTTGGGCCAGGGCTAAATCGTTGTCCCTTTTGTGCCTGAGCCCATCAGGTACTGAACCCTTTCTTTCGGCAAGAGTTTTCGGTATAGGAAATCTTGACAGTAGAGTTGGGCCAGGACTGCTATCGTTGTCCCCTTCTTGCCTAAGCCCATCAGGTTCGGAACCCATTCTCTTCGCGAGCATATTTCCGGTATAGGAAGGCTCGACATTAGAGTTGGTTTAGGTCTTCTTGCTTTTCCGAGCTCTTACAATTGGGTCTGGGTCTCTGTTTTTAAGGATCACAGGTAACTAGAAGCTCGTCTCGAGCTAACAGAGCCTCTAGTTACACTTTCCTAGGAACTTTCACTTTTCATTTGTAGTTCGCGCTGCCCTCTGGCACTGTTCTGCCCTTTCATTATGTCATTGTACTCATTATGACATATATTTGTTTCTTTCCATGCATCCACTTTTACGTGCCTTTTACATTGGCCGCCCCTCCAATGTTCTGACTGGACTTACAGGCGTCACTGTATGTCGACAGTGTCGCTGTATGTGGTGATACACATAGTGTCGGAGATATTGTCTGTCACTTTTGCAGTCAAATCTCTTTCCATCTGCTTCCTCCACATTCTCGGACACGATCCCCAAATGATTTGGCCAGAATCAGCTCTAGCTGTTGTTTTCTGTTATCAGGGTGCACCGCGAGGAGGTACATTTGGGATCTTGGTTATCTGCTAACCCTGGGTCCGCCTAGAGCAATGCATTCCCTTTGCACCCCTTCCTCGCCTCTAATGACAGGTCATATTCATTCATTCATTTTCCTTTATGCGTTGATGTTAGCGCATAGGGCAGAGGTCAGATCTCTCCAATTCTGTCTGTTCAAAGATATTATGTGCAGTTCTTGAACAGTATGAATATTGGTTGTTTTACTTTCTCTAAGTATTGTTCTTCTGAGTAAAGTCATATTGCACAATATATTTTCCAATTTTCTGAATGTTGTTTTTGCCTGCCCTATTCTGCTTCTTATTTCTGTTGAACTTGTTCCATCTGCTGTAATCGCTGTACCTAAATACTTGAATTGGTAGACCTGTTTTAACACTATAACATTCACTATGATCTTGCAAGCTGTGGTATTTAATGTCTTTGAAATAACCAATATTGCTGTTTTCTTGATATTTAGGAAGAGGGCTTTCTCTTTACTCTGTTACTACTGCATTAATTAATCTATAAGTGTTACCAATGTTATAAACATAACATACTAACAACGAGACAGTGACATACTAACAACGAGACAGTGACGGACGACTTTCCAACTGAGAAAGTCTTCACCAGTACGTGAGATAACAGGAAAACAATATACTAAACATAGGAAAGCACATATTGTGTGACAATGGTAAGGAGGTGATATTAAGGAGCATTAGCACTCTTTCATGAACCAGGAAGACGATTAATCTTCCAAAAAATTATTTTTATTCTGTACACTTCGGTACAATTACAACATTTACAGATGTTACATCTGAAAACTTTGACATTGCAAGTCTGATGACCTGGCCACGGTAAATGTGAATGGAGAAAACTCCCCGCGTGTATATTTCTCTTCAAATGTTGAAAGATTGCTGGGTGTTAATTTATTGACAGACAAACCGGCGCACGGTATGACCGGTAACAATTGCAATAGCAAAACATCAACAATTAATCAAATGTCATTGTGTTGAGATGAATGAAAATGAGATTAGCGTTAATATAGAAATAACGAGTAAGCATATTTTCAAGTCAATATCTTTTCATGTGCTCTCAAGTGCGTATCTAAGGGGACCGGGGGGGGGGGGGGTATTTGGAGTATAACCCCCCCCCCCCCCCCACAGTGTTACACAATGTGGCTTTTAGTACTATAAATGTAGCCCAAACCGTGGATTAACCCCCTCCCCCCCCCAAACGGATTTACACTGCATGGTCATCACATTTATTTCTTTGCAAAATAAGATTTACACATTGAGTCGGAAAAGTAACATTTATTTAATTATTTAAGCCACGCGTCCTCCTTAACAACGTATATAATGCATTGTGTGTTCTCTATCTCATTTACATACAATATCTCTTAATATCTGAGTGCTATCATCAGGGCCGTAGAAATGTCTTCAGTGAGGAAAAGTCGGGGAAATAGAAATAGGGGCCTAAATAGAAAAAAAGGTCATTATCCCGTTTTCGTTTGTGAATCCGTGCTTTTCATGCGATGTGTTTTAAATCGTTGGTGGAGGGGGTAACCCTAAAACGGAGGAAGGGATTTGAACCTTCGTACTCCAACTTATGTACAAGCTTGATAATGATGATAATGATTGGTGGTTGGTAATGATGATATAATTCCGAGATATTTTGAATTTGTCACATATATCAGACATAGGTGTACAGTGTCCAAGTGCGACCGGGGCTGTACATAAATTACCCCAAAAACATTTTTTGTTGTTGATTATTTTTGTATATAATGAATGAGTGGAGGGAGTCCATCTATTTTTAACAACCTTTTGTTTACAAGGGGAGGGATCACAACCCCACCCCCTTCCCTTCCCGAACGAATGCTTCAGGACTGCCCAACATACAGAGCGGCGGGTCTGTCCAGAGGATATATATATTTGAGAAAAATGCTATGGGCAGCAGTTTTGACCTGGATAAGACAGTGGACTTTGCCCTGGCGACAAGACTGACCATCTAGCATGACCACAGATGCTGTGCACATAAGAAGAATACACAATGGAGTTTTTTTCACTCAGCCCCACGTTAATATTCATTTCTATGGCATTGTTTTTGATGTGCAAGTTCCCGCAGCGTTTGCAAGTTACATATCATTTGTACTCTAAATTCCTGCAGGGTTGCAATGTTGCCAGCTGGTCAATACTCTACAAAAAAGGAAGTTTAGCTTTGTCATTCTTGCAATCTCAAACAACAGAAGTCCCTGATTTACTCAAAATCATGAAAAGGGTACAAGGAAAAAAATCTGGGAAATATAAAGCAGTGGATGGTATAATGGCAGACTACCATCAGACAGCAAGCTATACTACACAGATACAGTGAAGGCAGACCTAGAGGACGACCAGGAAAACGATGGACCACCGAAATAAAAAAGGCGACAAATTCCACAATAGCACACAAGAGGTCTGTCTCCTGAAAACTTTTCTATCTCTGACGCTGAAAGGCAACAATGGGTTTAGCGCATAGATAGATGACATAATAATCTGCAGTGTCATTGGCCACTGTACAACTGGTTATGTCAACTCGCATTTGTCACTCTGTAGTATAAACACCATCATAAATGGATAAAAATGTATAGTTTCAGCAAAATTAATGTCTAAAGAGTATCAGTATTTTTTTAATTCTTAAAGTGACCCAAATTTTGACTCTACTTTTGCTGATCTTTTTTTTCCGTGACAGTTGCTTGAAATATTCATCTAGACCAGGGGAGGGCAAACTACGGCATGCGGCCCGCCATTGGATATTATGCGGCCCTCAAACACATTTTTAAATAAACTTTTTTCCATTAATATTACGCAGAAATCCATTGGAATTGTAATTCTTATATATTAAATATACAATATTGTTTTTCCAATTTGACATCATTTAAATATATATATATCGTCAATGAAATTTTACTACGTTTAATATGAGTGTTTAATATTGAGTAATTTACTATACTAGAATTGACATAATTTGATTGGCTGAATGTTTCTCAATGATTATAAGTACTTGGAGGATATAATTTGATAAAGGTTGACAATTGCCTTTCAAATTATAATTAATTATTTTTAACTTTTAAGCATTATGTCGGGATGTATGTTTAGTTTATATTAAAAAGATGTTTCATGCAAAATAGAATATCGCTAAAAGCTGTTATAATTAATAATACATCGTTACAACAATAATGTATCGTCAGAAATAACCCCCCCCCCCTCATATCCTACGAATGGAATGTGCAAATACTCGATTTGCAATCATTTAAGATGTGCAGTTCCTGGGGAATTCCTGGTGTGTCTTAATAACCATAACGTTTTCAGTTTCCATTCTTAAATTTCCGTATTTATATTGCAACCGAGTTTTCTAAATCTCAATAATTATATTCGCGCTGCCGGAAGCACATTTGTTTGTTAGTTAGTTGTGCAACATTTTAAGATATTTTTTATTATAATGAGTGCATCCAAAAACGTAAGATTGAAGATGAATGTTGGGTTTTCAAAGACAAGTGGATTACCAAATATTGTTTCATGCAAGTTGGCAACAAATCTGTTTGCTTGCTGTGTCATGCATCAGTGGCTGTTTTTAAAGAATATAACTTAAAAAGACATTACCAGACAAAACATCCTAATTTCGGACACAATCTAACATCTGAAGAAAGGAAAAGAAAATGCATGGAGTTGGTAAAAAGTTTGGAGAAACAACAAACTGTGTTTACAAAACAGTCTTCAATTCAAGATGCTGTAACAGAGGCCAGTTTGGTGATGTGACACAAAATTGTGAAATACAACAAGCCATTTTCTGATGGTGAATTTATTAAGGAATGTTTACTAGATGCAACAAACATTCTGTATCCAGAACAAAACCACAAAATGGACAGTATTACTTTATCCAGAAGAACTGTGGTCAGACGTGTTGAAAAGATAAGTGAGATTTGACCCTTCAACTTCAAGTAAGCATTTTTTGTGGTACTCTCTTGCATTGGATGAGAGTACTGATGTACAGGATACTGCTCAATTATTAGTTTTTATACGTGGAATAAACAATTTTTAAAAACTCTTTGAAGAGTTACTGAGTGTTGAGTCGATCAAAGACACTACCACTGGCCTCGATATATTCAATGCTGTTGGTAGCTGTATTGAAAGAGCTGGGTAAATGTGGAACAAGATGGCCAGTATTACAACTGATGGTGCTCGTGCTTTATCTGGAAATATGTAGGACTGATAAAGTTTATCAATGATAGGATTAAGTCAGAATATCCTAAATTCAATATTTATAACAGTATTGTGTAATCAATGTCAGACAATAGTATGCAACATGATTGAAGATATGTACCACAGAGAAACATGAATACAAGTATATACCGACGGATCAGCAACCAGAGCAGTGAAGAATGGAGGTGCTGGCATGTACATAAAATATCCTAAAAAGAAAATGAATCCACATGTTCACAAACTGGAATATTCTGCTCCAACTACTCTGCAGAAGTACAGGCTTTAAACATTGCTGCAGAAATAATTAAAAACACAAGCCAATGTCAACAGATTGTGTTTCTTACTGATGCTATGTCTGTCCTACAAACCCCTGTTAGCAATAAACTGACAGACCTGAAGGAAGACATACGAAAAGAGAGCATCCAAAGAAGGATAGTACTACAGTGGATACGATCCCACTGTGGCATATCAGGAAATGAAGAGGCAGATAGGCTGGCAAAGGATGGAGCAACAAAGGAACAAAAAGATCAAGAAATCTCCTACCAAGAAAAGAAGACCATCATCAAAGCTATCAGGAAAGTCGACCACCCAAAAGACTATTACCACTATCTCAACAGAGCTGAGCAGGTTATTAACTTCCGCCTCAGAACAGGACACAACAGATTAAACAGCCACTTAAATAGACTTAGACTGGTCCCATCACCTCTGTGCCCTTGTGGGCAGGCAGCACAGACTGCTGAACATATCCCGCAATACACAACAAATTAAGGGAAGAACACTGGCCCACAGAGATGGATATCCACAGAAAGCTGTATGGGAGCACTGAGAAGCTTTTAAATACAGCAGCATTTAAGAAAACTGGACTTGCTGTGTAGATATGTCAAACTGCGAAAGAGAAGAAGAATGTCAGACATGGACACTAACTAAAGAACAAAAGAGAAAGTTTGCTATGTGTGAAATTTGTTCTTATGCCTCTAAGAAATGCAGAAAACAGAAAAAGAAGAATGTGAGGAATAAATAGATGACAAGAACTATTGGAACAACATCTGTGCTCAAATATATTGGAAAACAGAGACTGAAATGGTTCTGTCCTTTAGTGAGAAATGAGCTCTTACTGACAAAATTTGATTGGGAAGTTGTAATAGGCCATGGAAGCCTATAAAAATTAAAAGCATTCTTTTTCTTCAGCGTTAGTTCTCAAACTCCCACTGGATCTCTCTTTTAGCAAAATAATGGTCCTACTAGAATTCCAGCAGGCTGTAGTCCAGAAAATGGAAATGCGCTGTGTCACCATTTTATTTGCGCCAATGGCCCGACACATCCATCTTCGGCAGAAAAAGCATTCAAGATATGCATGCAACTTAAACCACAGCACAACATACTTTACGCTCCCTGAATTAAATCACACATAAATGTGTTCTGGTTGTTTTAGAGAGAACCGAACACAAAGAAACAAATATCCCAATCCCTCCCTAATGGATTGGGGACTGATTGAAATAGATTGATACACTTCTTCTATTGAGGACTACCAGAATGCCACATATAATCAGATGCTATCATACCATCAACTGTATATAGACGACATACAGAGAGCTCAATCACGTTCACACAACTTGCCTCACAGAAAAGAAGTTAGCAATAACAACTATAACTCATAAATAAGAAATATACCAAATGACAGTGGAAAATGACAATTTTTTTCATTGACATTACCGGTACTTTAAATTTGTTTTTTGTTTTAGTTTTATTTTCCTATTTATTAGTTATAATAGTAATCAGAGACAATATATCATCATAGGTGTTATCACTTCTTATTTTTGTTACTGCTGCACTTGTTAGATATCCTGACAGTTTGTTACTGCTGCACTTGTTAGATATCCTGACAGTTTGTTACTGCTGCACTTGTTAGATATCCTGACAGTTTGTTACTGCTGCACTTGTTAGATATCCTGACAGTTTGTTACTGCTGCACTTGTTAGATATCCTGACTGTTACTACTGCACTTGTCAGATATTCTGACTGTTACTACTGCACTTCATAAACCCCCACCCCCCTCTTCATACTGAAAACGTATATATGACCCTATGCTGAGCAGACATCCAATCACATAAAAGTCTGCAATTATTGTGAGTGTCAATGTTGTCTACTTTTGACCACACAATCAATATAACTGCATGGCTTCAACATGACCAGATAATAATTGAAGTATATTCCATATAAGACAATGCTATTTTACTTTTGGTGAATATTTAGGCATCACTAACACATCCAATTCCACAGCTAGTACAATGTGGATCTTCTTCTTCTCGTTCGCAATTTAACATGTCTACACAGCAAGTCTGGTTTTCTTAATAAATGCTGCTGTATTTGAAAGCTCCTCAGTGCTCCCATACAGCTTTCTGTAGATATTCGTTTCTGTGGGTCAGTGCTTCTCCCTTAACTGGTTTAGTGTAATGCAGTCTTGCAGGATATGTTCCACAGTTTTGCAGCTTGCCCACATAGGCACAGAGGTAATGGAACCAGTTTTAGACTGTTTAAGCGGTTATTCAGTCTGTTGTATCTTGTCCTGATGCGGAAGATAACAACCTGCTCAGCTGTCAAGATAGTGATAGTTGTCTTTTGACAATGTGAATAATCGGCTTTTGAACCTTGAGCAAGTTCTAAGTCATATTTGTGAGACAGACCTACTGTCTACTCTACCTGAGCTGACAATACATTCAGACAAACTATTAAAAAAATTCACTTTGTTTTGTTCAACTGGGAAGGTGACAAATGGATTCTTTCACACAATATCAAGATGAACAATCTCACAGCACATATCAATCAAATGAAGCCCTATTGATCTAGCAAACTCATGCTCAATTAATCCAGATTCTATTTTATCCCCTATATCAACAGTGAAAGTCAATATATCCATTCAAGTTGGGAACAGGAACATCTGGACAACATTGCTGGGAACAATCTTGTTTATATTAGACAGTTTGCAAAAACAGTATTGTTACACTTAGGTTGTTGTTTCAATGCTTTGTAGTCCAAATAGAAACGTTTTAATGGATGTTTTAGAGAGGCCTAAAAATGTATCAATAGTGAAATAGCATCGTCTTATTTGGGATATACTTCAATAGACTGGACTTTGTGTAGATGGTAATTCCTTACCATCTACACAAATAAAAAAGTGAAGAAAGCATCATCATAAAAAGAAAAGACTGAATAGGTGTAGAGGATTGGTTTCCTTGTGCTTAAGCTACCCCATATGTACTCCTTCCCTCCCAACAAATCTGCATACCTTTTTATGAGTACCACCCATCAGGGTTGTAGATATGGCTACCTTATGGAGTGGGTTTTACCTAAAAATAAAAACCAGGTAGTTTGTCCATTTTTGTGGGTAAAATTCGCTGCTTGATGGGAAATATGAACACCTATTTGTGGAAAATTGCTAAAACTGTGGTTTAATTGACCTTTTGGTTAGGATCCTAGTGCTTAAAGTCATGTTATATTTGAACACCTTGAAAAAATCCACTTTATAAATAAGACATCACATGCAAAGTTCACACATGATCTCTTGAGCAAAAATTAAACAGATTAACCAATATGGAGGCCAACTCCTTGAGGTGGAGATGGATCTTAGTCCAGCTAACAGAGGCTGGAAAATAATATTGGTCAGGACATCCTTTACATAGAGCAGGACAAAAGTCCTGCCCAAGCAAACAATGGTGCTTAAGTCGGAGACACCAGGCAGAGAGATACACCAGCAACCATGGTATCATGCCACATGACTAAGATAAAAAGTTTTCACCACAAAAAAACTTGCTTTGTAGACATGTGAAACTGTGAACAAAAATAAGTCCATTCTGCCAGGAATATCCATCATCATTAGTTACTAAACCTCCTGTTTACTAAACCTAAAGCTTGAAGAGGTGAATACCTTCAAATACCTCGGATCCAGTATATGCAGCGATGGTAAATGCAAAGCAGAACTAAAAATAAGGCTGGAGATGGCTTTAGCGTCCTTGTCTTGGCTAACTGTGATTTGGAAAAGCAACATCAGTGTTGGAGTGAAAATCAAACTGTATAGGTCGCTGGTGCTTTCCGTTGTGTTGTATGGTTGTGAGAGTTGGACACTCACTGCGGACATGGAGAGAAGATTACAGGCTTTTGAGTATAAATTCTACAGAAGAATTCTACGAATTTCCTATAGGGAACATAAGACCAATGTAAGAAATAAAGTAGAGATGTGTGCAGGTGTCCAGGAGCCATTGCTTTCAATAGTGAAACAACGAAAACTAGCATGGTTCGGACATGTATGCAGGCACGATTCCTTGTCAAAAACAATACTGCAGGGAACTGTCGAGGGTGGAAGAAGCAGAGGAGGACAAATAAAGACATGGACAGACAACATCAAGGAATTGACAGGGCTAGATATTTCCACACTCATCCGCATCGCTGAGGATAGAATTTGCTGGAGGACTCTGTGTGCTGAAGCTTCCAATGTGGTACCCCTACGACCCTGAAGGGTTATGGGTTTTATTGATATTGATGATTGAAACCTCCTGTGTGGTTACAGGACCTAATAGTTAATCAAAGAATAGAAAAACTGATCACATTCATGCATGTCATAGGTGACTAAGGAGGTTATGGGGTGGAGTTTGTTATCACATTCCATATAGAGCAGTCACTCAAATGTCATACTGAAGTCGCATGTGTCAAGTCGAAAGGCATAGATATAGAAGCTAAGATGTAAACCCTGACATATGTAATACATTCCATTCTCCTAACCTAAAATGCAGGAGAACCTGATAAATTTGCTTAAATTTGAGAACAAATAGAGAAGAAACACCATTACTGTGAATTGTCATGCATATTGTAAGAAGTGATTAAGGAAGATTTTTGGGTGGAATTGACTTCCGACCCCATACGTCACGGAGATTCAAAAGCCATGCTGAAGTCATATATGTATCAGATTGAAAAGTGTAGATACCACAGCCAAGCTGTAAAACATAATACCACCCATTCTGTTCTCTTATTATATCATGTTCGCCATCATGAGTTTGAGAAAGAACTAAAAAGAAGAGAACACATACGAAGCTGTGAGACGTGAACAGATAACTTCAATAATAATCTACAAACTCACTTACCTGATGATGATGACGACGAGAGATAATGAAGAGGTCTTTTCAATTGTAGAAACAATTAGGAAGTCTTATCAGCCTTTCAAACAATGAAGAAATCATGAAAAATGATTCCTCCCTAAATCAGAGCCTAGTGTCTGAAAATATTTTTTTAAAAAGGGACTCTTTAGTGAACACCTTGGATATGAGTGACAATATTTATTTGATAAACTTTTTCAGACTGTTTTCTATACAGAAGTGATGAGCAAAATATGGCCAAATCCAGCCAGCTCTCAAACTACTGCTGGATCTCTCTTGTAGCCGGGCAATGGTCCTACTAGATTTCAAGCAGGATGTCGTTTAGAGAATGGAAATGTGTTGTCTCCATTTTATTTGTGCCAATGATCAGACACATCCATCTTTGGTGGTAATCCAGCCAGTTAAGCCCTCTATTTTGGGTCCATCAAACAATACTTTCTCTAATTTTCTTCTTCATCAAATCTGAAGATTCCTGAGCAATGAATATTGACTTCGTTATGTGCTTGGATGGAACATTTCATAAGTGGTACCTTCTAATTATGCGTGCTGCTTCTCACCCGCAAACGTTAGCGAGAATACTGCAACCAAGATAATCAAAAAGTGCTATATGAACATGCCTCAGAGTTCATTAAACACTACTTGGTGCTCATAAGAACTTTAAAAGTATTTTAAGCTGCATACCACACGAGAAAGTCTCAATCTGGCCCACCAACCTGAACAGGTTGCCCCTGAACAGGACTGTATGGTCAAAAGTGCAATTAAATGGTTCCATGCTTTCACATGATTGAATGCCTGCAAATCTTCTTCTTCAGAGTGAAGGATTCTTTTGGACTTGCCAGGTCACAGGTCAATCACCAGAACAAAGCTTCCTGTCTTTTCCAGGTCAGAGCAGCTGCCCCAAAGATCTTGCCTCAGTTCAGTCCAGTGTGATCATGTCTTGCCTGGAAGTTTGTTGTAATCAGGACAGCCTTGGAGTGTGTGTTCAAAGGTCTGTACCTGTTCCACATGGACATTCATTTGTATGGGGTGCTCTTATCCAGTACAAGTGGCCCTGTAGTCAGTAGTGGCCAATTCTAAATCAAAAGATAATCGTCTGCTGTTGCCTATGAAACTACATAACAAATGGTGAAATATGACATCTACCTACACACATAGACCACATTTCTGAGTAGGAGACTTCTCAAAGCCTTACACACTGCTGAGAGTTGAAGTCTTCTGTGAATGAAAGAGAACTCTTGAGAAACCCCACAAGCACAACTCATTGGAACATATTCATGGTTTGAAAGCTGATCATCTGTATTCTACTGGAGATCTGATTAGATTTGTAAATGCTGCATACAAATTCAATAATAGTTGAATAGCAGTGTTCTATACATATTCTATACACATTCTTCTTCTTGCCACTGGTTTCAAGAGATCTGACAAGAGAGTGAAGTTGTTGCTTTGCACAATTCTTCCTCACTTAAATCAATGGTGTCAAATGAGGTCAGAGAAGAGGTTGATGCAACAGCCCCTCCCCTACAATATAAGATCATGTCTACAACCCTGAAAATAATAAAGATAATTCAGAAATTTTCAGTTCAGCTCTATAATGTGGCCACATTATAAGTTTATAGTTTCATCATGTTTCATGTAAATTGCTTTGATGTCAAAATAATTTGAAACAAACTCATAATTTTTATTTTTCAGGATAGACATAGGGACCTGGATTGAGGCAACATTTAATTGAAATTTTCAAGGGTTATCTAATTAATCTAGGTGTATAATTATTAATGATGGTGTATGATTTTGAAAATTCTGTCCAAGTATTTAAGAAAGGTCAATCTATTAATTGGAGAAACCTAACTCAGTCTACAATAACAATAAACATAGACTAGTAAAATAAACAACATAGGAGCCACAAAAACTTTTCCTCAATGCAAAAAAAGACAAAAATAATGCTAATCAGAAGAATTGAACTCACACCAACAATAGTCATTGACAAAGAACAACTAGAAAATTACTTTAATTTGAACATCTTGGGTCAACCATTAACACAATAGGAGATTGCTCTGCAGAGATTAGAAAGAAATTAGCAATTGGCTCTACAAAAAACATCACAGATGAAAAATCTATGGCAAGTGGCAAACAGAAAAACAAAGTTACAATTATTAAGAAGTTATATTTTTTCCTGTGGCAACATATGGTTATCAGACGTGGGCTATGTCACCTGCAATGAAAAAGAAAATACATGCATTCAAAAGAAATGTTATAGAAAGTTCCAAAGAATATCATGGACAGAAAGACAAATCAACGCAAAAGTCAGCAACGATCTGAACATAGAAGAAGAATGGCTCTTCAAAACTATCAAAAAACACTAGCATATTTCTGACATATAAAGAGACACAGTGGTTTAGAGAGATTAAATGAAGACAGTATCAAACCCCAGCAACTACCCACTTGTAGGCACTGTTCTCATGCCAAGGAATGAGTGGAACACTTCCTTATTGACAGCTCTTACCTCTCAACTGCCAGAAAAAGACTTCCACATACATCCTTAATAGTCATTAACTTACTGTATGTTACTAAGTCAACTTACTGTGTTACTAAGTCAACTTACTGTACCAGAAAGAAAAACAAGGAGACCAAGACTACAATGGATACATGACATCGAAGACCTTCTCAACAGAACACTGGAAGAAGCTGGACAGCTTGCACAGAACCGAGAGGCTTACTACAGAACAGCAGTGAGGACAACATTCTGTAAAGGACACGTGACATAGATGTAAAAATAAAACAAATTTCCATGAAATCAGAAAACAATTATGCAGCAAAACATTGTGCATAAACAGTGAAAATGAACAGATTAAACAACAAAAGATGGTCTTCATATTCAAGATTATCATAACCCATACATAACCTCAGTGAGGTCACACTATTCATTTCAAAAGTACAACTACAAGATACGATACATCACTACATCGGGTGAAAAAAAAAAAAAAAAAAAGTCACAGTAGATTATGTTCCTAGTTTCTACTGCTAGCATAATGGAGGCATATACTTTTTCACCATCTCGCTTACCATAAAGTTATAAATAGCACAACTAGGGTTTCTTGAACAAATATTATACTTACATCACAGAACACACACATTAATTGTTAATTTCAGATAGGTAGACATTACATCACTTTTTTGCAGAAGTCGTTTGGTGGGAAAATGACGGGGATACCAGATTTTTAATCAGACACACGCCATAAATAATTATACAAGTAAAATCAAGTAGGAGGCTAGAGGATAAATGAAAATTTCTTGAGACCAACGGGAATTGTCGTGACAGATGCAATTTTGTCAAGACATTAAAACTGTGTACTCAAATTACTTAGAACAGACCAATCGAGACAAGGACTATCACAACAACAACGAACATCCCGTACAGGTATTGAAGTATCCTCAGTAACAACAAACATATAACAGACAGACAGACAGACAGACAGACAGACAGACAGACAGGCAGGCAGGCAGGCAGGCAGATAGATAGATAGATAGATAGATAGATAGATAGATAGATAGATAGATAGATAGATAGATAGATAGATAGATAGATAGATAGATAGATAGATAGATAGATAGATAGATAGATAGATAGATAGATAGATAGATAGATAGATAGATAGATAGATAGATAGATAGATAGATAGATAGATAGATAGATAGATAGTTAGTTAGATAGATAGATAGATAGATAGATAGATAGATAGATAGATAGATAGATAGATAGATAGATAGATAGATAGATAGATAGATAGATAGATAGATAGATAGATAGATAGATAGATAGATAGATAGATAGATCGATAGATAGATAGATAGATAGATAGATAGATAGATAGATAGATAGATAGATAGATAGATAGATAGATAGATAGATAGATAGATAGATAGATAGATAGATAAAACAAATCTTTTCAAATACAATATAGCAATATACAATATATCTTTGGTACAGATCCAAAATAACGGAACAATATGCAGACTAAGACTACAATGGACACATGACATCGAAGACCTTCTGAACATGACAACGGAAGAAGCTGGGCAGCTTGCACAGAACCGAGAGGTTTACAGAATGGCAGTGAGGATAACCTTCTGTAAAGAACACGTCTCATAGATAGATAGAAATGTTTTCTGAACTATTCTACCAATATATTTGAAACAAGATCACCACAATTATTTGTACATCGTTACTTAATAATCTGTAACAAACCCGCCGATAAGGAGGGCAAAGGGGGGGGGGGAATTTTCAATCATGACCAGCCCCAATAAATACCTTTCAACATAATTAATTAGGGCCTAATTCGTTACGTATTTTAATTATTGTTGGGGTTTCTGTTGATCACTGTTTACGTACTGTAAATCGCATGCCAAAAATAGCCAAGACGGCTTCAAGTATATAGTAACCAATCGAAGTCCAACAATAATCAAAAACATAGCGAATCCGGTCCTAATTAATTCTGTTGGAAAGTTTTATATACTGCAGACGATTCGTTTTAATAAATATCTTCCCCTTAGCGATTTATAATATGACTTTTAGTAACAGAAATGAGGTCACAGGGTTGGAGACCCAACAACAATTTTTTTTCAAACAAATTTCATCAAATTTCTCATGCTGTTGTTATTGTTGTCGATATCCAAACGCTGATGAGTAATGATACTCTTGTCAGCACAATGACATTCTTTAAAAAAAAGTGCAGTTCTCGTGAAGTTTACTTAGTAACATACAATAAGTTGACTTAGTAACATACAGTAAGTTGACTTACTAACATACAGTAAGTTGACTTAGTAACATACAGTAAGTTGACTTAGTAACATACAGTAAGTTGACTTAGTAACATACAGTAAGTTGACTTAGTAACATACAGTAAGTTGACTTAGTAACATACAGTAAGTTGACTTAGTAACATACAGTAAGTTGACTTAGTAACATACAGTAAGTTGACTTAGTAACATACAGTAAGTTGACTTAGTAACATACAGTAACTTGACTTAGTAACATACAGTAAGTTGACTTAGTAACATACAGTAAGTTGACTTAGTAACATACAGTAAGTTGACTTAGTAACATACAGTAAGTTGACTTAGTAACATACAGTAAGTTGACTTAGTAACATACAGTAAGTTGACTTAGTAACATACAGTAAGTTGACTTAGTAACATACAGTAAGTTGACTTAGTAACATACAGTAAGTTTACTTAGTAACATACAGTAAGTTGACTTAGTAACATACAGTAAGTTGACTTAGTAACATACAGTATGTTGACTTAGTAACATACAGTAAGTTGACTTAGTAACATACAGTAAGTTGACTTAGTAACATACAGTAAGTTGACTTAGTAGCATACAGTAAGTTTACTTAGTAACATACAGTAAGTTGACTTAGTAACATACAGTAAGTTGACTTAGTAACATACAGTAAGTTGACTTAGTAACATACAGTAAGTTGACTTAGTAACAGAGTAAGTTGACTTAGTAACATACAGTAAGTTAATGATTATTAAGGATGTCTGTGGAAGTCTTTTTCTGGCAGTTGAGAGGTAAGAGCTGTCAATAAGGAAGTGTTCCACTCATTCCTTGGCATGAGAACAGTGTCTACAAGTGGGTAGTTGCTGGGGTTTGATACTGTTTAAATGGCCATTGATCCTTGCATGTCCTGTTCGAAAATGTAGGATAAGGGATTGATTTCTCCTGCAGAGTTTGTTTATGTTGTCATTTTCCTTTGGCAGTGTCATTTCACTAAATACATTTCGATTAGTCAGCCCATCTGTCAGCCAAATTTCCCTGGTGTAGTTTCTAAGAATCTGTTTGGTTGTTCCCGTCTACACGTTCTTTGCTTCTGTTGTTTTGAGGGACCACATTTAACAAGTCTGTCCGCTACTTCGTTTTCCGCTGTATCGTTATGTCCAGAGATTCAAATTTCTCATAAAAAGATAGAATTGCTCACGAATACGAGTGAATGCCATTTATTTAAGGTAAAATCCCTCTTCCCTACGGACACCGTATCTACGGCCCTGGTTTGTACCTTACATGGTTTGCAAACAAGAGGACAAAGATGTAATGTTTACTGGCCTGCATCTTTCCGTCATCATTGAGAACAATTTGATAGAAAACATGTGCACAATTCAAGTAAGACATGCAGTGAGAAATATTTTTTATAGGTGGCAAGTTGTCAGCACAACTCCTAACTTTCCTTAGTCACCTCCTAATACATGCATGGAAATAAGCATTTGACCATATTCTTTGCTCACTGAACTAGATAGATATCCAGGCCACTTTCAACCGCGGACGTTAATTCAATTAGGTTATATCAGAGCGTTACAACCATCAAAACAATTGTGGAGGTCGCGGTTCTGGTTATCCAGTCACCATGACGAGTAAGAGGGCGAGTAAGCGGGATAAAAGAAGGACGCAACAGGAAATGTGGGAAAGTATAATCATTAAAGATGTAAACACGATAGCAGAGACGCAAAACATTTTTGAAAGTTTATCAAACGCAAAAGTTTATCATACATGTGTCCTTGATGGTTTTATCTGCAAGGGAAACACGCACACCCGTCGGAGTAGAGGTTAAACTTGTTGGCAAGTACTATGAAAGGGAGCCAGTCTGTGACAAATCTTGAAACGCTATATATATCACGTAAGCAAGGGCTGAGAACACCCGTTCCAGGATTATTTCCCTTGTCGATGACGTAGAATCGTAGTCTGACCTAATGATAAGCAAGAAATGTCTTGTTTTGGAAAAGCGTAGCATGAACGTGCGCTCACAATCTCTCTTTCTCTTTCTCGCATTCTTTCTCTCACTCTTTATCAAGCATCATTTCAACCTTAGTTTCATGTCATAAAACGACAGCTACTGGTTTTAAGCTGCCGAGAGCTTCATTGGTACTATCAAGCACCACCTTATTGACAGTCTTCACGACATCATGACATCACCCAGCGCCACCTCATTGGCAGTCTTCATGACATCACCCAGTGCCACATCATTGGTAGTCTTCATGACATCACCCAGTGCCACCTCATTAACAGTATTCATGACATCACCCAGTGCCACCTCATTAGCAGTATTAATGACATCACCCAGTGCCACCTCATTGGTAGTCTTCATGACATCACCCAGTGCCACCTCATTGGTAGTCTTCATGACATCACCCAATGCCACCTCATTGGTAGTCTTCATGACATCACCCAGTGCCACCTCAGTGGTAGTCTTCATGACATCACCCAGTGCCATCTCATTGGTAGTCTTCATGACATCACCCAGTGTCACCTCATTGGTAGTCTTCATGACATCACCCAGTGCCACCTCATTGGTAGTCTTCATGACATCACCCAGTGCCACCTCATTGGTAGTCTTCATGACATCACCCAGTGCCACCTCATTGGTAGTCTTCATGACATCACCCAGTGCCACCTCATTGGTAGTCTTCATGATATCACACAGTGCCACCTCATTGGTAGTCTTCATGACATCACCCAATGCCACCTCATTGGTAGTCTTCATGACATCACCCAGTGCCACCTCATTGGTAGTCTTCATGACATCACCCAGTGCCACCTCATTGGTAGTCTTCATGACATCACCCAGCGCCACCTCATTGGTAGGCTTCATGACATCACCCAGTGTCACCTCATTGGTAGGCTTCATGACATCACCCAGTGCCACCTCATTAACAGTATTCTTGATATTAACATAATTGCTATTAACACTGTTATCAACACCCTGCGATAGGAGGAAAAACAACAAACCACAAAATCTTTACGGAATTAAATCTTACCAAAAATCCAACGTCTAAATGTTGATGGACTATTGAACCAAAATGCCAGAGAATTTCTAGACAAAGAGAAGATGGAACAAAACATCCAATCATCGAAGCTGTATAATAAAACATGTATTATAGCAACAATCAATATCAATCAATAAACCCATAACCCTTCAGGGTCGTAGGGGTACCACATTGGATGCTTCAGCACACAGAGTCCTCCAGCGAATTCTATCCTCAGCGATGCGGATGAGTGTGGAAATATCTAGCCCTGTCCATTCCTTGATGTTGTCTGTCCATGTCTTTATTTGACCTCCTCTGTTTCTTCCACCCTCGACAGTTCCCTGCAGTATTGTTTTTGACAAGGAATCGTGCCTGCATACATGTCCTTACCATGCTAGTTTTCGTCGTTTCACTATTGAAAGCAATGGCTCCTGGACACCTGCACACATCTCTACTTTATTTCTTACGTACACATTGGTCTTATGTTCCCTATAGGAAATTCGTAGAATTTTTCTGTAGCATTTATACTCGAAAGCCTGTAATCTTCTCTCCATGTCCGCAGTGTATAACAACAATACTTAACGTAGATTAACTGCTGTAGGATTTTTTGATTCATTCTGTACTGCGTCATTCTTTGATAAAGACCTTTTAGTCAAAATGTCGTTTTTGCTTGTTTCCTCTGTAAAACATCCACAACCCTTTGTGTCTAAATTGGGGGGGGGGGGGGGGGGTTGGTGGTGTAATATTTTGCTATGTAGGAGACGAAACAGATTGAATATTCAACTCTATCTAGGGAAGACGGAGTTGGTTAACTGCATCGTAAACGAGTGATATGTCAAGATAAATGCTGAAATCGTTATGATTATGTGAATATAGTCCTGATATCAAGGATATTCATTTCAAAGTGATAGTAATAAAGTAGCCTTGTTGTGAAACTGCAGTCTAGACGTGGAACCAATTAGTAGATTCTTCCCAACACGGTCAAAGGAATATAGGTTGAAGAAATAGAAGTCAATCCGTTTTGTTTTTATTTTGTGTATCGGTACTATTTTTAATTTGAAGTTCATGGTTCGCAGTGGTTATTATAGTAGATCCGAACACACGTTGTTCAGTGTACTATTCCTATTTGTGCTAGCATTGTTATTGATTAAAAGGAGAATATGAATGGCTAAAAGTACAGTAGAAATCCGATTATCCGAATCTCCAATTATTCAAATCTAATTTGGGTGACATAATTTTAGAGCGAGAGCGTTATCGGACGCGGTAAAGAGGTCCCAGGGCAGTATTACTGTGCATCGAGAGAAATGTATTACTGTACATATGTGCCATTTATGTAATTTTCATTTTTTTACAGCACTGTATAATGTAGTGTATGTAGTTTATTTGCAATACATAGTTGTTTACATACTACTGTGCTTGTATCAATAAAATTCCGTTCATTTCAATGAATGATTGTATGAATGTACACTGTTTTGCTTCATTGCTGAGCTATATCCAATTATAAATTATCAATATTTCCGATTGTCAGAATCGGCCATATCTCCTATTAATTCTGATAATCGTCTTTCTATTGTACTTTCCATGACATGAGGAGAATATTGACATCTAAACAAATTACAAACAAGTTAAAAATGATAATATTTTACATATTTACTTCTTAGATCTTTATAATATCTTTATTTCCTTTAATATAGATGTTTGTTCATTAGGCCTATCCATTTTTCTGAGCCATTTATTAGTGCAGGGAAGGCCCTATGGGTATCATTTTGTAATTCTCATTTTGAGTCAGTGATTTGTTTAGATGCTAGCAGTTTTCTCATGAAATAATTTACGTGATATACACACTTTTCAATTACATACATAGACCATGTTTATGTTGTTATGGTGATATGTTGATAACAACCATGTTTTCATTTGCTATTACGACGGCACCGTGTCAATGTGTGTATTGGTTCAAGGGGCAAAGATAGGGTTTGTAAATAAAGCAATGAAGATTAAACTTGTCTTATTGGAGTTAATGTATAAATTAAAATAGATATCACGTTTGTCCCCCCCCCCCCCATTTAAACAGTTAAGGTCTGATTTAGTAGTAGCATGTATTTCGGTTTCAAGCGATAGCTCTAGTTACAGATACTAAGGTGGTGTCCCCTTAACACAGAGGTTCCCAAACTAGTCTACGCGCACATCTATGGGAAACTTTAGGTGGTACCATGGAGGGCGCCTAGCGATATGGGACATTAGTGCATGAAAGACATGATTGCTATTTCGTTAAAAATATAGTCATCATCATACCCATACCCATTCAGGGTTGTAGGAGTGCCACCCTGCTGAAAACATTACCACAAAAATTCCACCATGCCTCACTCTTTTCAGTTCCTTGTTTAAGTGTGGAGAGTCTTAACCATGTACAGTCTTTAATATTACCAATCCATAATTTCTTTTTACCTCCTCTTCTTTTTCTACCCTCAACTGTTTTCTGCGATAGTTTCGGATAGGGAATCCGTGTCTCATCAAGTGGCGAAACTGCACAAGTTTGCAATATTTCCCCACTGCCATGAGATGTTCTTGTTGACATGCAAGAGTATTTATTTTGCTTCTCACGTATATGTTGGTTTTATGTTCTATACAATAAATGTATTTACCACAAACTCTGCTGCAAAATATGGGAAAGCGGTACATGGCCGGATGAATGGAAAAATCATTATATATACCCCTCCCAAAAAAAGGCGACCTTCAGATTTGCTCTAACTACCGAACTATAGCCCTTATAAGTCAAGCAAGTAAAATAATGTTAAACATCATAATGCAAAGAATCAAACAGAAATTAGAAATGGAGATAAACGAAACACAGGCTAGTTTCAGATCGGGCAGAGGAACAAGAGATCACATTCTTAACATGAGATTGATCATAGAAAAGTGTAGGGAATTTTCAACTGACCTGCACATGTGTTTCATAGATTACTCAAAAGCGTTCGACTGCGTCCAACACTAGCAACTATGGGAGATAATGAACAGCATGGGTTTCCCAAGACATCTGATTCATCTAATAGAGGAACTTTACCAAGATCAAAAGGCTGCAGTGAAGTTAGAGGACGATCTCTCAGAATGGTTTGAGGTACAGAGTGGAGTAAGGCAAGGGTGCACACTCTCCCCATACCTGTTCAACATCTACGCTGAAAGTATAATGAGGAACGTGAGAGAAGACATACACAACACTGACTACCACGCTTTAAACATAGGTGGATTCCTAATCCCGGAACTACGCTACGCAGACGACACAGTACTTCTTTCTCACGATATAAAGGGATTGGAACAACTAATCAAGAACACAAAGAAATATAGCGAAGCACAAAATTTGTATTTAAACACGCAGAAAACAAAAATCACGTCAACAGATATAACAACACAACAACCAAAAATCAGAATTGACAATACCGAGATAGAATGTGTGGATAAATTTGAATACTTAGGAGCAAACATCAACGGTGCAGGAGACTGCATGGCAGAAATAAGGAAGAGATTGGCAATGGCATATTGCAAAATAACACGGCTGAAAAACGTATGGAAAAACAACAAAATAGAAACGAAAGTGCTAATGTTACGAACTTTTATTTTTCCGGTTGCAACATACGGCTGTGAAACATGGACTCTAAGTAAAACAGCGGCAAAGAAGATCAACGCCTTCGAGCTGAAATGCTACAGAAAGATACTTAGAATATCATGGAAGGATAACATCAGAAACTGAGATATTATAAACACATTGAAGATTCCAGAGTGTTGGTTACTAAACACAATTACAAAAAGAAAACTACGCCTGTTTGGTCATATAAAGAGACATAACTGTTTAGAAAGACAAATAATGGAGGGAAGAGTACCTGGGTAGAGGAGAAGGGGCAGACCAAGAAGACGATGGACTGACGACATTAAAGATAATATGAATACATCGCTAGAAAATGCAAGCCACATCGCCCAAGACAGAGAGAGGCTCAGAGAGTTCATTGGGAAGACAACGTTCTGGAAGGAATACGTCACATGACACAATAAATGTGTAATATTCGGCGGTAACACTTTTTTTTTCAAGAGCCGGTGTTCTCCTCTCCCTTTCCGCGTACACATATATGCATATTTCCAAAAAATGGTCAAATTCCAGATGATGGGTCGACCGAGCTTACAGTTTTTTTTAGTAACCGATTGCAATTTTTTAAAGCAGCTTGTGATTATCACTCTGCCAGTTCATTTCAATTAGCAAAATGGATGCCGTATCAAATTCTAAACTTGCTTCATATGATCAATAAAAGTAGGACGAACACAACCATCTGTCTCCCTTGAGACAGAGAGGTATATAGTTTAGGGGGGGGGGAATTGTTTAGGTTAGGGTTAACCCTTACACAAATCCCCCACCACTCTTAAACTGTAGGATTATCCTTCTCCGATATGTATTCGTGACATTAAATCATGACACAATTTAATCTCCGCTAAAAAAGCAATTTTTTTTTCTTCTGGCGACACAGTCTGCTAGTGACGTAATTAGATTGATGACACGACAATGTACGCACTGTAACAAACTTGTAATGAGCGTGTGCATATTATCTAACTCGTTCACATTTGGCATATTGGCGAAATATGCCGTCGGTACATGATCTGGGATTGGATCCAAAAAATATTTGTAGAAAAAAAAGTAAAAAATTAATAATGACTAGTGTTCCGAAATTACTTGTATAACTATAGTTCGTTTGACGATTACCTTGTGAAACTCTTGTACTGACGAAAAGAACGATACATTGTTTTGTCTCCACCACAGCGCATGTCCAGCTTCACCCGGAATAGTATGAGAAGTTCTTCTTCTGGGTTTGTTCCCAAACTCCTGTAGTTTAGAAAGCGTCGTTTCATGGTTTACAACTTTACTACGATATCTACTCCTTTCGGCCTGACACGACTCCATCATTGTTTCACTTTTACCCCCGTATGGGATGGGGGAATGGGACAGTGAATTCCAACCCATAGCATTCTTAGTCGCCTTCTACGAGATGCATGAAATGTAAACAGTGTTGATATTCATTGTTCCGCTTTTGGGCCATTCATTTAAAGTGAAAGTGATTTTTAAATATGTTTTGTGCTTTTTAAATAAGTCCATGTTTTCCATTTTAGTTAGTGCGCTATCCACATTAAAAATGAGATTTTAGAAGGATGATCCATCAAGTTGTGGTGGTGGTGGGGCGGGGGGGGGGGGGGGGTAGATGAAAGGTATTTGCAAAATGTTAAAGTTGATGTCCACGGGAAAAGTTTGGGAACCACTGTCTGAACGCGACGACACCAAGAAAAGGAAATTAATGTTTTTGATTACAACAGCAGGGTTGCCAATTGGCAATTTTAAGGCTAAATTAAAAACAAATTTGTCCTTTTCAAATGCCACTGGCCAAATATGAGACATTTTTGTATATAGTACCAATTTGAAAATGTGTTAGTTTTTAATGCATTTTTATGTATTCCTTCTCAGAGGCTTTTCCTCAAAGATTTGCACTCTGCTGAGAGTTGGAACCTTCTGGTGATGAAAAAGTATAGGCCCCTAAGTGTTAAACACAAATGTAATATCCGTATTAACATATGACTGTGACAGCTGAAAGATAACAAATGCACGGAAGAGGAAATTAAAGTAATTCGAAAATAAATGTCTTAGAAAATTCTTAAATTTTGGGTGGGAAAAATTCAAGTAAAACACGCAAGTAAGAGAAGTCACATAACAACCATATGTTTCTACAACAATGCGAAGAGAACGATGAACTTACATCTGATATACACTTATAATGAATGAAAATAGATGCCGCTACAATAACTAAAATGGGTACCAGATGGCAAAAGAAAAAAGAGGAAGACCAAGAGAAAATCTTCGCTGAACAACTATAACCGATTTATGACTATGGGCCTCAACAACACGCACGAATTACACATTACAGTACAACAGCGCCAAAATTAAACAGCACTGATTTCTGTCTTATGCACCGAAGTCGGCACTGAAAGAACATATCTAAATTTATATTTGTGTTGTCCGTCCATCACATGATGATGATAGCCATTTCTTACATCCATTTTTATAAAATTCAGTTAAAGGTATAACCTTGTCTATGAGTTCATAGAGGGTTGATGTGCTCTATGTGCCTTAAGGGTCATTGGACAGTTTGGTCATGGGATGTTCACTTTCGATGGTAATTAATTTATTTTTAACTTTCTAGCTAGTTTTCACTTTCGTGAAGCTAGTTCACTTTCGTGAAGCTAGTGTTCACTTTCGATGGTAATTAATTTATTTTTAACTTTCTAGCTAGTTTTCACTTTCGTGAAGCTAGTTCACTTTCGTTAAGCTAGTGTTCACTTTCGATGGTAATTGATTTATTATTAACTTTCTAGCTAGTTTTCACTTTCGTGAAGCTAGTTCACTTTCGTGAAGCTAGTGTTCACTTTCGATGGTAATTAATTTATTTTTAACTTTCTAGCTAGTGTTCACTTTCGTGAAGCTAGTGTTCACTTTCGTGAAGCTAGTGTTCACTTTCGTGAAGCTAGTGTTCACTTTCGTGAAGCTAGTGTTCACTTTCGATGGTAATTGATTTATTTTTAACTTTCTAGCTAATGTTCACTTTCGTGA
>CM067306.1:50476283-50827488 GCA_034231615.1 Meghimatium bilineatum
TGTTTGGAAATGCGGTTAGTTAAATATGCGGTTTATATATATATAATAGAATATGGTAATATAAGTAAACTGGGAGTCATCGAGTACTGGTACATGTGCACTCTTGAGTCCTCCGCATAACAGCCTCAATTTCATCCACAGTAGCGTAGGTAGCACTCGGTGTATATTGTTAGTATATACAGGGTGTCTATAAAATTCACTGAATTAAAAATCAAATTTATGTGTTCAATATATCGCCATTGAAAGTTGTGTTTTTTTCATAGTCCATTGTACAACTTGACTCAGCGGTTAACATTCTAATACAGTTATCTGTTAGTTGCAGAGTTAACTTCTATTCGCTGACCAATAGTAGTCATCATCATCATCGTGTGCCCTGCCGACTGCGTAGGCGGTCATGGCTCTCCACAGATCTCTGTCCAAAGTTTTATGTATCACAGTCGTTGTTGTTTCCTTGCCGTGCCAGGTCGCCAAGCTGTCTAATATTTTCTCACGTTCTCGCCCTCTGTCTCTGTTGCTTTCAATTTTGCCTGTTGTGACTATATTCTCTAAACCTGCCTGTCTCATGAAGTGGCAAAAAAAAAGAAGATTGCCTTTTTCTTATATTGTTAATTAAGGTACGTTTCACATTTGACTCTTTCAACATCTCTACATTAGTTTTTCTGGCAGTCCATGGTATTCTCAGTATTCTTCTGTAAAAAACATCTCTGTTGCCTCTAATTTCCCAATAGTGGCCAATAGTGCTAACCACTAAATAAAGAATAATTGTGATGGAACAAGTTAATAAAGGAAGTTAATATGCGAAAGATGTCAACAACAAAAATCGTGCTTAACTTTCCTGATGTACAAGAGCTTAGCCATAAGGCGGTTAGAAATTTATCCTTTTCCTCTTATCCATGGCACGTTTCTTACCACAATTTAATCTCGTGCACCTATCATCCGCATATGTGTTTTATTATGTTTAGTATTTTATTTATTTCATTTGTTGTCTTTCGTCCTGATGAAGGCTTATAATCAAAACGTCGTTTGTCGCTGTGTCTCGTTGCTAGTATGCTTTATTCATTAATATTGGCAACACTTATACCCATTTCCGTTCATTTTGACATTTGCCTTGTGTTACTCCAGCCCACCATTTCCAGTTTCTGTTTGCTTTCCGACACTGGAGTTATATCTCTTGAAATTTGATAAATAAGTTTCGTAAGACGGGTTGTGTGATAGATGTACACCGACACGGGTTGTGTGATAGATGTACACCGACACGGGTTGTGTGATAGATGTACACCGACACGGGTTGTGTGATAGATGTACACTGATACTGGTTGTGTGATAGATGTACGCTGATACACTTTGTGTGATAGAATGACATTGTTACGGGTTGTATGATAGATGTATACTGATCTGGACTCCTTCAATTTCTAAAGAAATATGTATAGAAATCCAAAACATAATTCATCAGATCCAATTTACCTCTTCACAGCCATACATTGAGACCAATGATGGACACTAACACATCCTTCCTGCTGCGAATCGCTTTACCCAATACTCAGTGGTTATGTGCAGTAGTGTTTTTTTTCATAATTTTGTAGAGTCTATGACGTCATAAAGATCCTCACCAAATATCTACAATTCAGGTGACGTAGTGCCACCAGCAATGTAAAATATTGCACAGCGAATTTATGAATACCCTATATATTACATGCTGTGGAGAGCCATTCCCACCTACGCCAGCCGGCATGGCACCTGGTGATGATATATTACAGGTATGTGACTGAGTGATATACATGTAGTAAGATTGTCTCGGACCGTTCCAACTGATGGCAACATAATAAAGTAATTATTTCCTAGAAAATCAATCACTGCAACCCAAAAATACCGGGTTGACCCACTGACATTTAGATACGAGGGAAGGAAACGTATCACATTTAATAGGGTATTTCCTTGGGGATATCTTTCGTTGACCAAGTTCTCTGTGGTACAATCTTGAAAACAAGTACTTTTCTAGGATAGTTTTTCACGTTGATTTCAAGCATCGTCACTCATTTGGATATATCCAACTTTTTCGTGTTTGTTTTTGGATGACCACACAAAGTATACGCAAAGTGACCAATCATCAGTCAAGATGGGCGAGGCTATGTGAGATCAGCACGAATGCCTGTGCTGGAGAAGAACTTGGCAAATGTTTACGTAAAATCCTGGCTATTTATGGGAGCAACGGACTCTTTCTGTGACGTTTTGGATATCTAGATGTCAGTGGTTGACGGCCCCTGTTTGTGCGAAAGGGAAAGTATTGCCATTAACCGTTTACTGTACATTTATTGTATCCAGATTTTAAATACGTATAGGTGATGCCGACCAAACGTCGTGCATAGTTTAATTCAAATACCAAATAGATAAGTTCCTGATTTAGCAAAGTCGATTTACAGAATTACATTTTTGGAGTGCCACAGTTTAACTTTAACATTTACCTGGCAATGATTTTACCATGATAGTTCAGGAATAAATAGCCAAACGAGCAAAAAATAACGCTGTGACATGCAATGCATATCATAAGAGGCTACTGCAAAAAAATATTGAACACTGGGGTTAGGCTACCTTATGGAGTTTATAAAAGTCACATTTTGCAGGGTTATTGATCTAATGTGTTCACTACTTAATTATTTACACAAAATGTCTTATTTAGCTGAAATATATGCGCAACTGCCACAATCCACGAAGTAATTCCTTAACATTTTTGATGATAAGGTCTATGTGATGATAGTTAACATTGTGCTCAATTCATCTTAGTCGACTCTAGCGACATGCATGAGATGCAAATAAAATACCATAACATTAAACAATGGCAATCCCATTATAACAGCTTGTTACAGATCTACAAAATATGTATGTAATAACAGAAATTCGATATAAACCCAGTATTAACAATATAGAAAAAAATTATTAGTGGAGATTTTGAAATTTGTTATAAAATAAGCGCTATGAGATTTTCCACTATATAATTAATACATGCACTGTATTATAGTATAATCTAACCAAATAAAACAGAACCCATCTTTAGCGCATACGTTTATAACAAATTCCCAATTATATTTAGGCCTATTTATTGTTTATGCTGTATATAACTAATCTCTATTTGTACCCGGTATTACGTAAATACTCCGCCTGTGCGGACCTAGTAGTTGTAATGGGATTTGACTGTGTCTTACTGTTCACTCATTCATCTAATTCTATGATCTCTCTCTCTCTCTCTCTCTCTCTATATATATATATATATATATATATATATATATATATACACACACAATAAATCTCCAATGAAAAGAAGGAAGTAGACTCTCGCAGTGACACAGAATAGGGCAGTGTGATTTGTGTTAGGTCTGAAAAATGGCTCCGCAGAGCGGAGGTTAGTGTAGACATGCATGATTTAACTATTTATCCAATCCATCTATCAAATATATTTGTCTAATCTAATCTATCCTATCCAATTTTTAAAAAATCTAGTCTATCTATTTTCTATCTATCGAATACATCATATTCTATTTAAATATATCCCCCTCTTTGGTCTATCAGTCCCGCAGATACGGGAGTGTTCCCTTAGGAAAAAGAAAATGACATTTATTGTTAAGATTTAAAAAGAGGGTAATTATCCCCTTCCCACAATCCAGCTGTCTTCCCCAAAGACGATAAATGTACTGTATTGTTAAGAGTTGACGCAGCCGCTCTACTGGCAATCTCATAGATTTTCAATCTTCCCTAGGAAAACTCAAAGGTAACCGATGCTTATACAGTAGAAAGACTTAATATGAAGAAAGAACTACAAAGAGAAATAAATATCAGGCAAATAAATTACATTAGACACAGTAAAAGACATGACACCTTATTGAAGACCTTACTTGAGGTTAAAGTCAAAGGACAGCGAGCAAGAGATAGGCAGAGAGAGTAACACCACGCGATGGACAGTCTAGCAGAGTGCACCACCAAGACAAGATACAGGGGATGTTGGAGATTCGTTGCAGCCAACCTTCGATGCGGAGACGGCACTTCATGATGATGATACAGTAGAATATCTCTATAAAAAATGTTCCTATTTAACAGCAGATTTCAAAATCACCAATTATATTTATTCTTTATTGTTTGTTATGTAGGTCTATAAAGCGAATTTATGTTATTACATGCATATTTCGTCGGTCCGGCTAAGTTGTTATAACGGGATTGGACTGTAGTTGCGTGTGGCTTGACGGTTAAACACACCCCACGCAGAAACCTAGGACATGTACTACTTGTGCCCTGTGTAATACCCATCGTCCAATCACCAATATATTCCTCATTTCTTGTTGAGATATAACATTCGTTTCATTTCGAAGAAATTTCCTTAATCTAGTATTAACTCACTGATTTCAAGGAATTTCCACAATCAAGTATCAACTCACTGACTTCAAGTAACTTTGATACAATTAAAACAGATTTTAGAAAGCACCACACAAAAATAAAGTATTTGGATTCAGGAGCCCCTACTCCAACATTACCAAAAACGTATGTACTTCCCTACTATCTATCCAAGTAGAACCTAAATAACAGTTGCGTACATAGTATCCTGAGTCCATGTTCTAATCATAAAAAGGCAAAGTACTGAATGTCATATTGCGTTGATAATGTGTACATGTAGATACGTTCTGTGTGATAGCACATTTTTACAAGATATATCAGATGTAGGTTTATTGTTTGCTTCTTCTTCTTTCGTTCACTTGAAACATGCATCTGTAATTCTGTCTCCTGAATAGAACTCACTGTCTTTTGTAGTTCATACAGTGGCCCATAGAGCTTTGACTCCAGTGTTATTTCCTCTGGCCAATATGTCTGCCTCAGCGTTTCATGCTCAGAACACTCTTGAAGTATATGTTTGGCACTCTGTACTGCCTGTCCACATGTACACATGGCCGTGTTGTTATATTACTGCTCAAATTACACGCGCAAGCTGTAAGAACATATATTTATACCCTACATTACACGTAAGATGTAAGAACATATATTATCACTTTACGTGTAAATTGTAAGAAAATGTTTTATTACCATATCTGTAAGCTGTAAGAATATGAATTATACATCAACGATTTTCTAAAATACATATTTCATATAAGATATATTATTACATTATATGTAAGGAGAATAGGAATGGCTAAAAGTAGCTTGAATGACATGAGGAAAATAGTAACATCTAAACAAATTAAACAAGTTAAAAATGAGAATTATAAAATGCTACATCTATTATATATTAATGTATGGATCAGAAACATGGACACTAAACAAACAATTAGAAGACAGAATTGATGCCTTTGAGATGTGGGTATATAGAAGAATAGGGAGAACATCATGGAAAGAGAAGGAAACAAACACAGAGGTGCTAACAACACTTAATATGTAGAAAGAATTATTAAGAGAAATGAAGAGCAGGGAAATAAAATATTTTGGACACATTAAAAGACATGAAACCTTATTGAAGACCTTACTTGAAGGTAAAGTCAAAGAGAAACGAGTAAACGTTAGGCAAAAATATAAGTGGGAGAGTAACATCACAAGATGGATAGGTTACAGTCTAGCAGAGTGCACCACCAAAAAAAAGGTGACAGGGGATGTTGGAGTTCTGTTGCAGCCAACCTTCGTTTCGGACACGGCACTTGATGATGATGTATTAATACGTAGTCTATTGTTTTACCCCAGGTGGTTTGTGATCCATTCTTGCCGTTAAGCGTAGGAGTGATTTGAGCTCGAGCTTGCGTTCTAAAGCCAGATATGTGGCTTCGGCTGTGATATGACCGTGTTTGTTCAGGATGTCCCTGACGTTTTCTATCCATCTTTTACGTGGTCTTCCTCGGGCTTTGTACCCTGATCTCATTTGGTTATATACTTATACGGGCAACTTGTCGTGATGCATTCTCATAATGGGGCCAAACCGCTTGATCTGCTGGTTTTCTATGTAATCTGTACACGGTATTATGCATATTCTTTCCGTGATATCTTCATTTCGAGCACAGCGGCTTTCCTCAAGTATTTCATCTCACACGTCACTATCTTTCTGTAATGTGAAGATGAGAGAGACCAGGTTTGGTAACACAGTGTTGGTAGGAATATACTGTAGGTCATTTGTCTTTTAACTTCCATCGTGATCTTGGCATGAAGAAGTGGTGGTGACAGTTGGTATGTTACTGCATTTTCCTCATAACATGTCGTACTTTGACAGTACATATTCTAAAGTTCATATTTTCAATAATGTTACATACTATCGTTTTCTCTTGTCGTGTATTCAGCTCTTTCCTAATGTAAGTATTGTATCTGGTCGTTCGGATAGTGAGAAGTTGATATTGTTTCCACGAAACTCGAAGAAGTGTTGATGTTATTTCTTTTGTTTTACTGTATCTGGTAGTACATTCGTTCATTTTCTGTTAATTATTTTTTTCTAATTGATGAATAAATCTGCTTCTCTTCAGCGTTTCAGTAGCATGGGCGTCAAATTGAGTTCTTCCTTGGGTGTGCTGGCATACTGATGTGCCTTTTTTGTGTGCTTGTATCATGGGGCCTGTATGGTATAGTAAAGTTTGTCTTTTATGATAGTACCATTAGTTTATCAATATTGTTATTTCTTATTTCCTCGAGTGAAAGGATTGTTGTCTCAGTATTGCACGCTGCTGAATGTTGGAGGTCTTCTTTTATGAATATTCTTCGTTTGCTGTGTTCATTCTCAAACTCCTGCAGATTAGTAGGATATAGACTGGAGAACGGAATGTGTTGTGCCATGGTTTACAGTTTAGCTTTGATATCTGCGCCTTTATGTCTGACACATCAAATTTCAGCATAGCTCCTGTGTAATTTTAAACCTATATGTAATATGACAGCCAACTCCACCCCATAACCTCCTTAATCGCCTCTTATGGCATTCATGGTAGGTAAAGTGTTACTATTCTTTGCTCCAGTGTCCGGCTTCAGCAAAACACGGGTGTTTCTGGATATCAAAGAAATCTCCTGAGGTCCTCACCCAAAATTGTACAAAAGAATATAAGAGCTCTATTGCCCACAATTCATGGAGATTCAAGAAAAAGTATTAGTGGAGATTAACCGCCCCCAAGTAGGAGACTGCAACGTCAAATAATTGCGCACTGCCGATATTCAGACTTCTTGGTATGAAAGCTCATGAGGTAGTACCTTCTATAGCACACAGGAAACAAACTGAGCTGAAAAATCAGAAACATTTGGCAGATAGCTTTGCACCACTCTCCTTTACGTAAACTTTCGTTTTGTTTGAAGCTCATTGGGTATATACGGTAGAATCTCACTTAACAACTTGGTCTGGACCAATGTAATATACATATGTTATAACAGATATTTGCTATATACAGTGCAAACAATAAAGAATAAATATAACTGGGGATTTTGAAAAATGTTGTTATAGAGAAAAATATTAAATAATCTGTTATTGAGGGAATCCACTGCATATCCGATATTCGTTTGGTGGTTGTGTCCTGGAAAAAAGGGATACTGAAGATCAAAATGAACTGCCTTTGTGTTGCCGGGGCCCGAATTGGGAACAAATAATAGCAACACTGTTTACCTTCCATGCATGTCGTAAGAGGTAAGTAAGGAAATTATAGTGTGGAGTTGGTTCTCCTAACCCATACAGGGTCAGGGTGACTCAGAAGTCATGCTGTCGCAGGATGTCAGGCGAAAACTGCAGGTATCTCAACACATCTGTAAACAATGATACAAAACATTACGTTCTCTTGACTCAATCACGCTAATCAGCGGGAGTTTGAGAATGAACGCTGAAGATGAACCTACTTCCAGCGCCACCTTGCACTAAAAGTAAGAGTTGATCTTATGGGATATGTTCCTGCTGTGAAGTTTGGATAATTAGCAATCATCATCAGGTGTCATTTTTTCCCAGAACATAGCTTTCCCTATGGATCTCTTGAATTCTCTACGGTCTTGATCAAGATGTCCCGCCTCTTTGTGACATGTGCAGGTACTCTTGAATATCTTTTGTCCGAAGGTGTCTTGGGTTGCTCCTGTCCTTGTTGCCTTCTATCATCCCCTCCAATAACACTTTCTTCATGCCGTGTTTTTTTAATGTGACCGAAAAAAATAGTTTTTTCCTTAATATGGTGTTCAGATATTTGTAATCGGAATTACAAAAAACACACATATTGTAAATGAAAAACAAACACACAATTTATTTCAAAAATATGCTTGTCAACAAACAAAAAACAAGGACAAGAAAAAGACACACATTATCTCTCTCTCTCTCTCTCTCTCTCTCTCTCTCTATATATATATATATATATATATATATATATATATATATATATATATATATATATATATATATATATATATATCACAACCAAATTCTGCCTTCGGTTGGACGCATACGGATGCGTCTGTGGGTCTCACCAATGGCCCATTAGACAAAACATCCATGCAACAGAAAACTTTAGTAGATGACATACCATTATATTGAAGCTCTCTTATGGAAGATTTGTAGCATGTCATCTATACAATTTTATACCCCCTCTGAGTAGAAGGCTCCTTCAATAGGCATTGCACTAAGCCGAAACATCCTGGGTATGAAAGAAAGTTCAGGAAAACACCCCATTGTGCATAGGAAGTAAGAGATAACGCTCGCAATTCCTGGAGTTCTCAATCAATCAATTGATTGTAATTCGTTCCTCCAGGGGCATATGATGGAAACTGGAAGCATCGTTCCAGTTGTGTTGTTGTTTGGGTACACAGTAAACTGTATTCAAGCGTTCTTCTTCATCCCTCATTCGCAACCTCCCATTGGATTTTTCTTATAGCAGGACGATAGTGAGAGGTCCTACTATATTTCCAGCAGGATATAATCCAGAGAAAAGAAATACGTTGTGTCACTGCTTTATTTACGTCAATAGTCCGACACATCCGTCATCGGAGGAGAAGAAATGTTAAATAATAACGACCATCTTTACTTGATTTAGAGTATGTATTACTCACGACCATATTTAGCTTCCTAGATTCCCTGACGACCGGCGAAGAGAGACGGATGTGTCGGATCATATGCTCAAATAAAACAACAACACATTAAGACAAAAAGATGTGGTGTGACAGGCTAGGGAAGCCCAGTACCCGAATTAAAGGCATGACGAAAACGGATGTGCTATGCCTCGAATGGCCGGGCCATAGAGTGAGCCAACCGAGGTGCAAATAACACAGTTCAATTGTGGAACTAGAAGCGCAACGTACTTCACGCTACCCGATGGAAATTATACAATTTATACGTTGTTGTGAGAGTGAATGCAGAAGAAGAAAATAATAAGGACAGAAAACCAAAAGATAGAGCAAATCAACTTTTCGACCAAAATGCCTTTATCAAGATAGGAACAAACACATACAGGAACAGTAAGTTGAGTTTGTTGCTGGGTCTGAAAGGGGAGAAAAGATACACAACACTGTTCACTTTCTATGCATATCATAAGAGACAACTCAGGAGGTTATGGGGTGGAGTTGTCTGTCCCATCCTTTCTGTGGTCAGAATGACCCAGAAGAAATACTGTAGTCAGACGATGATGAAGGGCACTGATATCGCAGCAAAGCTGTAAACCAGTATATAACACATTCCATTCGGCAGACTACGCACTACTGATCGGAAGGAGTTTGAGAATGAACACAGAAGAAGTAAGATGAGGACTAGATGGAATTATACACTAGTATTATTTCATGCAATGCTAAAGTCGGATGTATCTGGCCATTGGTTCAAATGAAGCTGCAACACGCCACATTTCCATTCTCTGGACTGTTGTAGGGTATTTGTACTGTTAAATGAGAGATCCAGTTGGAGTTTGAGAATGCACGAAAAAAGAAATTATTTCATGCAGTATGTTCATTCTTCCAACTTGTTCCTTCTAGTATTTCTGTGTTCCTCTTATCATAATAAAGACCTTTTCGTTGAAACTCCAGTTGTCCTATCTTGTTTTGCTTCCTGTAACACAGTTATTCATCTTATATATATATATATATACTCACACACACACATATATATATATATTCATTATTCATTCATCACAACAATCAATCTACACAGAATGAAAACAAACGCATGCACAGTAACTGTCATTTCACTCATTACAACAACAACATTTCTTAATTACAAGAAATAATTCACTTAACATAATCTCCCACTTCAAATACATCAACAACAATTCACTAGACACCAGCAAAATCACACACAAAAGTCATAATCAATCATATATTTTGATTTGCATGAATAAAACAACAAAAAATCAAAAATGCATGACAGATCACAGAGACGTTAACTTTTGATGGTGGACAATGTTAACATATGTTTACTTTCCACCTACACAAAATAAACAAATATGGATGAAAAAATGTGAATTTTTCATTTACAAGTAAACAAGTGAATATATTCTCAACACGGTTCATATAAGGCACGGTAGAAAAAATACAATCAAAAGCATTGTAATCTGATTTGTCTTGTTTCTCCATTGCTGCTGTTCATGATAACAGAGAGAGAGAGAACAACAAATTAAGGCATCAAAGTTGTACCTAAAACCAGTTATTCCTATGTTACCCTTTCTGCATGTATCCCGCTTTTGGGGCAAATTATTTTTAATGTGCGATGCGACAAGCTCTATTGGTCTTGGGACTGGTGACCACACTACACTTCACTGATGACATCCATAGCAGCGTCTGACTTTGAACAACGAGAAAGAAAAGACAGATCTTCCCCAACTAAGAAAAACTTGTTAACTTCCTTTACGGTATGTAATCTAATTGCTTCATTGCTCTTCGTGAGTCCCCAGATCTGAAGATTTTGAGATGAATGAGCATGAGTCAATATCGAGAATGCGCGAACTGAGAGTGAGGATGGGCGTGGCACGTAGAGAACCCCTGACAAAGATTTCAAAATGAGCAGTGAGCCAACATAGAACAGGAACCATCAGCCGTTATACCCTGAGAGATTTACTAAAGCGGAGATCGGAGCAACTACGGACATGTCCAGTGTGCGAAGAGGATATTCAACATACCTAATACAAGACGGTCATCTCCAGAGAATTCTTCCACCCCTGATGCCGCAAGGCAAACAAGAGCCACAACGTATAGATAGATAGATAGTAAGGAGCAGGTCAATGCCAGTAATTCGTTGGGCAGATCTTCTGCCAAAGATACTTCTTTATGCTGATTTGCAGAAGGGCGTACTTACTAAAAGTAGTCAAAAGATGAGATACAAGGTCTCGTTAAAGATCTCACTAAAAGTCCGTTTTATAAATAGACCAAGGTACGTGAGAAGGTCTTTCACAAAATAGAGAACAATAGTGTACTACAGTAAACAAGAGACACAACTTCTTGTGACAAGAGGAGAAATGCAGCAAATCAACAGCAGAGAGTAGCTAGAAAGTCATGGTTAGGCCAAAAAGTCCATCTGCAGTGCTCATCTCATGCCCAAGATGTCCAAAGACAATTGCGGCCAGAACAGGGTTTATCAGCCATGAACGAAATCATTGTCAAAGACATAACTCTAATTGAATTTTAAAAGTGAATGTAACAGATGGTCATCATCATCATGTGATGAACGAACAACAAGGGGAGTTTACCGTAAACAAGCTAATATCCTCAGTTTTGTTGGATTTTTTCATCACCTTTTTTTGGGTACCATCTTTTTGGGGCTTCCTCCCTAGTACTCAGTATCATGTTCTGATTTTCTAACAGGAAACTCCTATAAAGTCTACTCCATCCTTATCTATGGGGCCGTTGACAGGCAAGAAAATTTGATGTTTATTGTGAAGACAAGGTAACCGCTCACGTCTCATAGACAATGCTACTGATAGTAGAAATGGGAAATACACATTTTGAAATCATTTTCAAACTGTGTTTGAAATTTTGAAAGCTAACTAATGCTGTAGTTAAAAAGCTAGCAAATGTCCTATTTAAAATGCTAAAACATGTCATAAATAGAAAGATAACTAATGTCCTAGATAGAAAGATAATTAATGTCCTAGATAGAAAGATAACTAATGTCCTATTTAAAATGCTAAAAAAATGTCCTAAATAGAAAGATATTAATGTCCTAGATAGAAAGATATTAGTTTCCTAGATAGAAAGATAACTAATGTCCTAGATAAAAGATACAACTAATACTGTAGTTAAAAAGGTAACAAATGTCCTAGATAAAAAGATAAC
Source organism: Meghimatium bilineatum (assembly GCA_034231615.1). NCBI lineage: Eukaryota > Metazoa > Mollusca > Gastropoda > Stylommatophora > Philomycidae > Meghimatium > Meghimatium bilineatum. Next base: position 50,488,503 of record CM067306.1, read on the forward strand.
TAATGTCCTATATAAAAAGATAACTAATGTCCTAGATAAAAAGATAACTAATGTCCTAGATAAAAAGATATTAATGTCCTAGATAGAAAGATATTAATGTCCTAGATAGATATATAACTAATGTCCTAGATAGAAAGATAACTAATGTCCTAGATAGAAAGATAACTAATGTCCTAGATAGAAAGATAACTAATGTCCTAGATAGAAAGATAACTAATGTTCTAGATAGAAAGATAACTAATGTCCTATTTAAAATGCTAAAAAATGTCCTAAATAGAAAGATAACTAATGTCCTAGATAAAAAAATTAATGTCCTAGATAAAAAGATAACTAATGTCCTAAATAAAAAGATAACTAATGTCCTAGATAGAAAGATATTAATGTCCTAGATAAAAAGAACTAATGTCCTAGATAAAAAGATAACTTATTGTCTATCTCCAGGTGGATAATGGTTGATCATATCCACACTTCCCTTTAATTGTAGGGGCGGGAGCTTGAAGTGTCGTTTCAAGGCTAGATGCGTTGCTGTGGTTGCATTAAACCCATGTTTGTTCAGGGTTATCTTGATGTTTTCTATCCACCGTTTTCGTGGTCTACCTTTCGCATTATTCCCGGATATTCTTTTTTTTAAATATGCTCTTATTAGTATTTGGCTTGAGTTCATTCTCATAAGGTGGTTGAACCATTTTACTTGCTGTCTTTTAATATGTTCAATACATGATCTCTTTTTCTAATTTCTTCATTTCTTATTATATCTAGTTTAGTAACCACTGCAGCTTTTCTCAGACTTTTCTCATTCCACATGTAACGATTTTTCTTTGCTGCAAGGCTGTTAAAGACCATGTTTGACATTGGCAGCAGAGTTGTGGTATAAAAATTGTAACTAACCAATGTCCTATTTAAAATGCTAATAAATGTCCTAGATAAAAAGATAACTAATGTTCTAGTCAAAATCCTAACAAATGTCATATTTAAAATGCTAACAAATGTCATATTTAAAATGCTAACAAATGTCATATTTAAAATGCTAACAAATGTCATATTTAAAAAGCTAACTAATGTCATATGACTAGGAGTTCTAGACCTCTCTTAGCCCATGGCGCAATTTTGTGACAATGTTTCTTCCCTGGCACCACCTCCTGGAGACTAAACAAAATTGTTTTCTTTCAGACTTTCTTGCCATATATCTCCTATTATCTCATTATTTCTAATATGATCTCATTATATCTCATATTATCTCATTATTTCTAATATGATCTCATTATATCTCATATTATCTCATTATTTCTCATACTGTCTCATTCAAAGTTGCCTCACTGTGCTCCACCATCTCAGATGGAGCTGTTTCCCTCAATTTCATTTTTTCTGCATGACTCCTTGAAATCACCGTGGATCCTGGGGGCCATATAGCTTACGTTGAAAACCGGCACTGTATAGGATAAGCCCCTGTGCTTCAAATTTTTAACCTTATACATATAACATTATACATGTTTACATAGACAACACAAAATTCTACAAAGATCAATGTACTTGTATGTGTTATAATAAACTCCAACAGGATTTGAATATGTGCTCATCTGATCCATAGCTAGAAACTTTATCTGCTGCGCCATACTAGTTATTATGATTTGCTGCCTAGTGAAGACATTTTACAGATACATTCTCTCATGAACTAGTATGATAATCTACAATAGGACTTATGTAAAACACAAGTTTGATAACGTAAAACACAAATATGATAGACTTGTAAAAACTGTATAACAATTTTACTTACGTAAAACACAAGTTTGATAGACTTGTAAAAACTGTATAACAATTTTACTTTCGTAAAACACAAATTTGATAGACTTGTAAAAACTGTATAACAATTTTACTTTCGTAAAACACAAGTTTGATGACGACGATGACTCATTGTTACATCCACCTTTTATCCAGGCGGGGGAGGGAGGGGGAGGGTGTGTTGTGCAGTGGTTTGTGCAGGCTTCACATATGAGTTGACCTGGGTTCATTCACCAGTTTGAGGTGAAGAATACTTTTCAGACTGTTACTGCTATAGAGTCGACCCAGCCTGAATTGGGTACCGGTTATGTCCGGGAAATTAAGACTACAAGGGAGAGGAGATATACAGAGCCTCATATAGAAGAGCCACTGAAATGTGAGATTGCTAACATCTCATACCCCTACAGCAGTTAAATGCTATGGGTTAACTTTAGTTTTACTATTGTTTTTACAGTTTTACAGAAGTCTCACTTATTATCAATTGTCATATGGTAATCTAATATTGTAGAAATCAGAAGTTATTCACTCATCTACAAAACCAGGGCTGTTCATTGTAAATTGGGTGGAATATGACATAAAAATATACATTTTTCATGTAACATTATATGACATAAAATATACATTTTTCATGTAACATTATATGACATAAAATATACATTTTTATGTTATACAGAACCAGGGCTGTTCATTGTAAATTTGGTGGAATATGACATAAAAATATACATTTTAAAAAGAATGAAGAAGTCAAATATGGGCTACAAGACAAGGAGAAAATGAAGGGGATCCCATAAACATAGCAACTTATTTTGTATGGTCTTTTAAACTTTTTATGACTAGCATATTGTAGTCTAGAAAATGGAATGCATAATGGTTAACAGCATGGATAAAATATCTGGAAATCTTGGCCTGACGATCAACCTTCAGTTCAGCTTTTGGATCAATTTGTCCAATGGCTGATGGGGCAGTCAATTGTATCATCCCACAACAACCTTACTTGACTCTTATAACATGCATGGCAGGTAAAAATGCCATTGTTTTTACTATTCGTACATTTTTGGCAACACACGGGCAAATGTTGCTACTAAAAAGTCATCATCAGGAAAAAAAAATGAGCAGACATGTATTCCATTATGTTTCATTAGGATTTATGTACCCATATCCACTAATTATTGTCATTTTAATGAAAACTTCCTGATCTAAACGTTGATGTGTTCATCCTTTGTTATTAATCTTTGGTCCCGTAGCCTATAATGGGTACAGCCGTATTTGTAACCCCATCTCCCATGAACAACCAGGATTACCATTTCCAGTGTTCAGCAACCATGCAAAATAACCATGCTATATATTTATAAAATATATATGTTATAAAAACGCAAAATATGTGTTATACAAAACTAATAATAATAATAATTATAATAATATGAAAATACTGATAAAAAAAGGGAAGAATAAGGATAATGCAGGTTGAAGTTTTGGCATAAGACCTTCCTCAGAACAAAGATACAATAATAGACAGAAGAAAACTAATAAACTACGTAAGTTGAAATATATGTAAACCATCACAATAAAACAGGACAAATTCTATTTCTTTTCAGTTCCATGTGGAGCCAAGGGCTGAAGCTGTCACTCTCTAGCAATTTCTGTGATGCACTTTCCTTTCTACCTGTGCTTACAAGGCCCCAAATGACTTCATCTCTTTCTTTATTGTTCTTCTAAAAGTTTCATTCCTTGGTTTACCAGCTCTCCTCTTTCTCTTAAGTTCCAGTCAAGAGTCTGTCTAGTTATATTGTCATATTTCTTTCTCAGAGTGTGCCCTATCTAGTTTAATTTTCTAATTTTTACCTTTACCTCCACCAGGTACTGCTTTACTTTCTTCACCAACTCATTATTTGACATAAACTTTCAATTACATTTGTCCCCATTATTTTCATGTCTTTTATTGTATAATTATTGTTCTGGGGAAGGTCTTTTACCAAAACGTCAATCTATAATGTCATTATTCTTCCTTATTATCATTATTGCTTTTCATATCTTATTATTACTGGCAGTTTTTGGCAACATATACTTTATCAATTTATAAAATATTGTTCTCATATTTGTGTTACTATTGCCCATGTCTGATCTTCTCTGGCTTTTTTGATAATTCTATAATCATAAAATCATTCATACAATTAGCTACGTTGAAAGCAGCAAGGTGGCGTTGTAGCTTATAGAAATGGAACATGTTACAGAAAATGAATCTAACAGATAACATGAAGATTCTTTCTGTCATCTGTTGGCATTATTTCAACAAATTTAAAAAGAAATTCAACAATAGCAGATAAGAAAGTAATGTCTTCCAAATGACAAACAAAATGATCTGTACAAATTTGCACAAGAAAAATATAACAAAAATATGCATGCAAAATTTAAGTTTATAGAATTGCTAATAGAAAATTATGAATAAAATTAAAAGTACACAGGCAGGACAATATTAAAAATGCTAAAGTAGAACAAAATTTTAGATGACAATAGTATGTAGTCTGAAGAGAGGGCTAGCTCTGTGCCAGAGAGTACTTAATGAAGAGAGGTCTGGCTTTGTGGCAGAGAGTATTCTATGAAAAGAAGTCTGGTTTTGTGACAGAGAGTATTCTATGAAGATAGGTCTGGCTCTGTGACCTGGAGTATTCTATGAAGAGAGAATAGGTTCTGTGTCAGATAGCATTCTATGAAGAGAGAACAGGTGCTGTGTCAGAGTGCCGTAAAATGACAGTCTGGCTTGTGAGAAACACATCATCCATATGGCCATGTTACAAAATTTAATTTCAACCACAAAGTTTTCAGAACAATATCAACCTACTACATATAAATCTTGTGTTGAAAATTTCTACAGCCAACAAATGCAAGGTTGATTAACAAGTTCGGAATATGACATATCAGTGAAGAGATCAATTGAAGTCTGAGTGTGAATTGTCATCTGAATGTGAATTGAGGTTTGAGAGAAGTCAACTTCAGAAGATGCACATAGTTTATAGAGAGACACTTAGCTACCAATAGCTGAGATCTGATATCTGTAGCAGCAACAAGACTGCCATTAATTCTGTAAGTGAGTTCAGTCTGATAGTGACTTTAAGTCGGTGAGTGAATTTAAGTCTGTGAGTGAATTTAGGTATGTGAGTGAATTTAAATCTGTGAGTGAATTTAGGTCTGTGAGTGAATTTAAGTCTGTGAGTGAATTTAAGTCTGTGAGTGAATTGAGATGAAATGCTACAGAAAGATACTTAGAATATCATTGAAGGAAAAAAGAGAAACTCAGATATTATAAACACCTTGAAGATGCTAGAGTGTTGGTTACTAAAAATAAAAGCAAAAAGAAAACTACACCTGTTGCTCATATAAAGACACAACTGTTTGTAAAGACAAATAATGGAGGGCAGAGCATCTTGGTGGAGGAGAAAGGGCAGACCAAGAAAGACGATGGACTGACGACATAGATAACATGAATTAACCGTTATAAAATGCAAGATTGTTCATTAGGAGTTCAACATTCTGGAGAGTGAATCACACAGTGAATTTAAGTCTGACAGTGAATTTAAATTTGTAAGTGAATTTAATTAAGACTGATAGTGAAGTCTCAGAGTGAATTTTAAGTATGTGAGTGATACTATCAACATTAATATTGTGACAAAAAGAATTTGGAATTACCCCTGACAAATGCTGAATGGGGGGGGGGAGGGCTTGACAAAAAATATTATAGAGTGTATGTTACCAGCAAACTATGGGAACCATCAGCATGCATACTCTATATCATGTAATAGGGAAGATCAGTTTGTCCAGAGTGCACCAACATAGACTAAAAAAAAAACTTAATTAAATTAATTAAAATGACAAGAGAATCCAGTTATTAAAGAGACTGTTTCAAAAGGTAAAAATAATGATATTGAATGAATTTTGATGAATACTCAACAATACTAATTGGAAGTATATGATAGAAATTAAGACGTTTCTTATAGACATTAACGAACAGATGAGCTGGAAGACAATTTAGTACGATAAGTTAATGAAGACATGAAGACACTCGTGTATTTAACATAAGCAATGTGGTGACATTCGTTATCAGCATTTGACATTCATAAACTTTTGTGAACACAATATGTTGTCTGTGGATTTTCTACGTTATTTTTCCAATTTCAAAGTGTTTTTTCTAAACCTAGATTTAAATTTCAGAATGACTATGAAACTAGATTTCAGTCTCGTAACTTTCTGATTTTTGCTTTCAGACAAGACTTTTAAATTTAACTTTCAATATTATTAGCTTCCATCCTCAGCTATAATTTTCTAAACTTAGCTTCTAGCCTCAGCTATAACTCTCTAAACCTAACTTCTAGCCTCAGCTATAATTCTCTAAACCTAACTTCTGAACATATCAATATCTGCCACTCCTACCCTTATTTGCCCAAGAATGTACAAAAGTTTTGCACAAATGGAACGTGTACAAATGCAGTTTATTGGTTGGTTCGACAAAGCCCTGACAATGGGACACGTAATAAAATCAGGTCTGAACCCATTCTTTGTTTGTGACAAGCCACAGAACTTGTCGATTTAGAAAGTGATACCATCAAGCTAGACTAGTGAGAGAGACATCAAGTCTAGTCTAGTCAGTTATTAGAGACATCATGTCTAGACTGTTGTGAGAGAGACATCAAATCTAGACTGGTCAGTTGTGACAGAGACCTTGTCTAGACTAAGTCTGTTGTGAGAGAGACATCAAATCTAGACTGGTCAGTTGTGACAGAGACCTTGTCTAAACTAAATCTGTTGAGAGAGAGACATCAGTCTAGGCTAATTGCTGTGAGACATTAAGTCTAGACTAGTTAGCATATAGAGAAGTCTACACTACTTAGCATTGAGAGAAATCTAGACTATTTAGTATTGTGAGGAAGTCTAGACTAGTTATTATTGTGAGGAAGTCTAGACTAGTTAGTATTGTGAGGAAGTCAGGACTAGTTAGTATTGTGAGGAAGTCTAGACTAGTTTAGCTTTGAGAGAAATCTAGTCTGGTCAGTATTGAGAAGCATCCAATCTTCACTAAGAACCATGACAAGCACATCATACTAACATTCTGAACTAGCCACCCATGACACAAACAACATCAAATCTAAAATGGTCAGCTTGACCATGCCCTACATTTCTCTGATCAATACTCTAAACTATAGACAACAATCCTCTTTCATAACCCTAAATATACTATCAAATATAGTGTCAACTAGTACGGACTTTTTCGTATTAATACGGATTTAGGGCCAAAAAAGAAAGAAACCCACAAAAACCTCAATCTTAAAAAACATTAAGAAAAGGTCACTTGGTGTTAAATTTCCTAGTAATTATTACTAATGCTGACGTTTTTATCTCACACGTTAATATTGGAAGGCAAAATTTAGCAAAATTTAAATTAAATAAAATATTTGGTGGGGTTTTTTAGTCGGTTTTTTTCGGTGCTAAATACGGAAGTTAAAAAAAAATTAAAATACGGAAATAAATTGTTAAAAACAAGTTGAAAAAATAAGTTGACAGCTATTAGAACTTAACTATGAACCTAATACAGTCATTCTACCCTAATTCCCTGATATTGTCCATCTAACACTTCTCGTGGAATCCTGAACATCATTGGAAGCGCTAAGATTGACTCACTAGGTTATTAACTAAACTACATACTACTCAATTTGAATTTGGATTGAAGGCTTCTTTTTCTTTTTCAGAGATAGGCAATGTAGGTTCGATGATAGGTGGTTCATCTTCAACTTTTTTCATTTTTTTCTCACGGTACAGTTTCCATAATTTGTCTACAAGGTCTGTAGCAACAAGATCTGTGGAGTTTTTGGCAATGACTCTGATAACAAAGACACCGTCGTCACGGAGATATTCGTCGGCGAATTTCTGGCATAATTTTTTGTCAAAGCCTGTGTGGAGTAGGTTGCTGATTTTTAGGTATTTCTTGATGTAGGTGGAACGGTTTCTCTTGAAGACCACACGGTAAAGCCAGCTGAAAGAAGTGAAAATGTAGCGTGAAAGAAATGTAGGTACATGTGAGAGAAATGTAGGTATATGTGAGAGAAATGTAGGTATGTGTGAGAGAAATGTAGGTAGATGTGAGAGAAATGTAGGTACATGTGAGAGAAATGTAGGTTTATGTGAGAGAAATGTAGGTTTATGTGAGAGAAATGTAGGTAGATGTGAGAGAAATGTAGGTACATGTGAGAGAAATGTAGGTTTATGTGAGAGAAATGTAGGTAGATGTGAGAGAAATGTAGGTACATGTGAGAGAAATGTAGATACATGTGAGAGAAATGTAGGTACATGTGAGAGAAATGTAGGTACATGAGAGAGAAATGTAGGTACATGTGAGAGAAAAAATTGATAATGTGTAATTTATGTCTGAGAAATTAGAAGATGAAAGACATCGGTATAACACAGGTGAGAGAAATTATCACAGTACAGGTGAGAGAAATTAGCACAGAATATGTGAGAGAAATGATTACAGCAAAGGTGAGAAAAATTAGCACAGTGCAGGACAAGTGAAAAATGATATCAGAACAATGAGCAAATTTAGCACAATACATTCAAACTTGTCTCCCTATGATTATCCTTGATGGATCAGACCTGCCCAATTTTTGAGGAATCAGAACTGCCTATCCTCGATGGATGAGACCTGCCTATCCTCGATGGATGAGAACTGCCTATCCTCGATGGATGAGAACTGCCTATCCTCGATGGATGAGACCTGCCTATCCTCGATGGATGAGACCTGCCTAACCTCGATGGATCAGATCTGTGAAGAGGAAGCTTGAAATCATTGCATCATTTAACGGTTGTTCCTTGCGCCTGATCCTTCGTTACTCTGATCTCCTATCATTCGTTACTCTGATCTCCTATCATTCGTTACTCTGATCTCCTATCATTCGTTACTCTGATCTCCTATCATTCGTTACTCTGATCTCCTATCATTCGTTACTCAAAAAAAATTGTCATGGTCGTGAATTCTCGCCTGAAACAACCATTTCCCTAGTCGACTCAGCTGTAAATAGGTGCGTGACGCATAAGTTAGGGGGGAGGTAAAGACAACAAAGAAGGGAACTGGCCACACCACCTAATGATTGCTGCGACATATTGCATGAAGTTATCTTCATCCCAGCCAGCAGGTTAATGTCATGAGAGCTACCTTTAACGCTACTCTAGTAAAAAAAAAATGTCAAGAATTCAGGACCCTCCCCCAATCCTATTAACTATGTCAAAAAAATCCCCCTGTTCCCAAATTGTGTTATACTTTATAGTGTGATTGTGGTATCTATGCCTGTCAGCCTGAAACATCCGACTTCAGCGTGGCTTTTAATTTGTTGATGTGGCCTATGATGTGGGACAGTAAAATCCACCCCAAATATCTTTAGTGGACCTTTACTGCATATATGGCAGGTCACAATAATGCTATTCTTTGCTCCAAATTTGAGTCCTATCCTCATAAGGGTAGATACAGCTATTGTCCGTACTCTTGAACTGGACCAAATCAATTGAATCTTGATTGATTAAGTATGACAGGGTTTCCAAAAGTTAGTCATTTTTTCATTTTCTGTAAATGTCATAGGACAAGAAATTTGTATTCATCATTTTTGTTTCATTTTAAAATGTATTAAAAAGTTAGAATTGTAGCAAATTTTTGCCACACCTGCAATTTGACTAGAATTATAATCAATTTTGAATATATGTATAATTTTTACTATACCCTAATTGTAATCAATGTTGACAATAATTATAATCAATTTGAATATAATTATAATAAATTTGACTATAATTGTAATCAATTTTGACAATAATTATAGTCATTTTTATTATAATTATAACAATTGTACTATAATTATAACAATTGTACTATAATTATAACAATTGTACTATAATTATAACAATTGTACTATAATTATATCAATTGTACTATAATTATAACAATTGTACTATAATTATAACAATCGTACTATAATTATAACAATCGTACTATAATTATAACAATCGTACTATAATTATAACAATCGTACTATAATTATAACAATTGTACTATAATTATAACAATTGTACTATAATTATAACAATCGTACTATAATTATAACAATCGTACTATAATTATAACAATTGTACTATAATTATAACAATTGTACTATAATTATAACAATTGTACTATAATTATAACAATTGTACTATAATTATAACAATTTTACTATAATTATAACAATTGGACTATAACTGTAATCAATTTTGACTATCTCGACAGACAGTGCAGACTATTGTTGAAGTCTTGTTTCCATGCAGGACTTGAGTATTGGTAACTAAATGAAGCATATCTGTGCTCGTCCATCACAAGATGATGATGACCCTTTGTTACGTTCACTTTTGAAAATTCAGTTATGACCATGCCTTATAGCTCTTAGATGGCTAATGAGCCCTATTCAAGCTGTAAATGTCCTTGGACAGTTTGGGCATGGAATGACGACTGTAGACAGATTTGAATTTTCGTGGATATGACTATGACTTGCACTTGGAATTGTGATTAAAGTGAGGAGAAGTTGTGCAAAGCGTCCACCTCACTCTCTTGTCGGACCTCATTTGAAACCAGTGGCAAGACGAATCGAGACGTCTGGAAGTGAAGTACGATGCAGTGGATGACCATGGTTTTCTACGTGTCTCACCATGCCCGTGGAGGTCCGTACCACGTTCCTGGAGTTAGCCTACATTAACTGGTGGACCGATAAACTATCGTAGCCTCATACACGTAAATTTACCGAATATCATACTTTACGTGTAGATGATTAGACAAGACCGGCATGCTTTTTGAAACAGTCTCAGCATGCCATCACCTACTTTATGACTGCCTAACAGACTGTCAGTCGAGCGTGGAGCCAGAACACGCCTCAGGCAGTCCTCTGGTGCTGTGTTAAAAGATGCATATATGAAACCAATGACAGCTTACCTTATCAAGTTAATACAGGAAAACGTTGCCACTAAAACCAACCAAAACCAAATAACAATGAAGATTTTCTCGTTGAACAAATTGATAGGTAAAACACATTGTACAGTCCAGGTCTGAATATTCTGCAACTGCCGAATTTTGAAGTCACATAGTGTCACTCTAGGAAAACGGATAGATTCCTTCCAATCACTGTCACTAGAGCTTAACATTGACAGTACCTGAGAATACAAATATTATAAAAGGTACAATCAATCAATCAATCAATCAATCAATAAATCGATCTACCTCTTGGGCTCTTATTATATTTACATATCCTCGGCGCATAAGTGACGGACAGAGATATTCAAGTTGTCTCTATCCTTATAGTGAAACACCAGTATAGCAACTTGGTCATGTAATATGTAATATGTATGTAATAACAAATTCAGCATATATAGTCAAATCCCAGTATAATAACTTGGTCCGGACTGGATAAACATATATGTAATAACAAACATTCGCTATATACAGTACCAAAAAAATATAATTGAAAATTCTAAGAAGTATTATTGTTATATAGGGAAATTTGTTATACAAGGATGTGTTATAGAAGGATTCCATATTTTCTCAGCTTCCGGTCCATGTGATATCCCATCTCTGTCAAGTTCTTCATGAGTCTTCCCTGTTTCATTTTATTTTTCCGTTACTTTGTAATTCTCTAATATGAAGTCACATGTCAATGAACGCTGTCTGTATCTATTTTCAGCATTTACTTTGAAATATTCACCCTGAACTAAATAACTAATTTCATTTACTTTGAAATATTCACCCTGAACCAAATAACAAATTTCATTTACTTTGAAATATTCACACTGAACCAAATAACTAATTTCATTTACTTTCAAATATTCACACTGAACCAAATAACTAATTTCATTTACTTTGAAATATTCACACTGAACCAAATAACTAATTTCATTTACTTTGAAATATTCACACTGAACCAAATAACAAATTTCATTTACTTTGAAATATTCACACTGAACCAAATAACAAATTTCATTTACTTTGAAATATTCCCCCTGAACAATAACAAATTTCATTTACTTTCAAATATTCACACTGAACCAAATAACAAATTTCATTTACTTTCAAATATTCACACTGAACCAAATAACAAATTTCATTTACTTTCAAATATTCACACTGAACCAAATAACAAATTTCATTTACTTTGAAATATTCACACTGAACCAAATAACTAATTTCATTTACTTTCAAATATTCACACTGAACCAAATAACAAATTTAATTTACTTTGAAATATTCCCCCTGAACAATAACAAATTTCATTTACTTTCAAATATTCACACTGAACCAAATAACAAATTTCATTTACTTTCAAATATTCACACTGAACCAAATAACTAATTTCATTTACTTTGAAATATTCACACTGAACCAAATAACTAATTTAATTTACTTTGAAATATTCACCCTGAACAATAACAAATGTCATTTACTTTCAAATATTCACACTGAACCAAATAACAAATTTCATTTACTTTCAAATATTCACACTGAACCAAATTACAAATGACGGTCTTATACTGCGCTAGATGTTCTTCATCTCTTGCTCTCCGTCTTAGATGTTTGAGAACCCATGTAATAGGCTACGTAGTAATTGTTCGGTTGTACGTGAAACATCTTGACTGTGAAAAGTCCTCCAGAATATTCCTGTCCGCTGATTCCAAACGTCATTTATCTTGGCTGATCCGACGTTTTCCATGCTTATCATTGACTGGTGCACTAAGTATATGCAAAGTGATCAATCAGAACCGCCAAGATAAGTGACACTGACTTGGGACAAGCAGCCTTACATGGACTTGGCTGTACCAAAGTAATTTGTTACGTTACTTTTAGTTTTGAAATGAGTTCGGAATTTAGTTACACACGCGGGGTCAAACATGAAACTGTGATCTGAGATGATTAACATGTTAGTTAATTCCTTTTCCGTTAAAGATCGTAGTCGCTAATTAACTGTTGGGCCCCTCGTTGCAAATTCCTACAGTTCTGTTCTGTTACCTATGCACAAATTACTAATAGGTTGAAAATTTCAGCAAAACTAATTCAAAAGGCGAAAAACTTGAAACAGGTAAATGAATTTGTGATAGTCACTGAAAACGCACATAATAATAAACACAAGTTGACATTTTGACCAAAAGGCCTTTATCAAGAACACAACATAACAAACGGCAAGTAAGAAACAGATAGATATGTTAAACTGCGAACAAGAAGAAGATGATGATAAAATGATGATGAAAAAGATGAATAAATGATTAAGAAGATAATTAAGTTGAATGATGAAGAGGATGATAATAAAAAAGAATAACGAAGAAGATCATGATAAAGATGATGATGATCATAATAAAGATGATAATAATAAAGATGATAATGATAAAGATGCTAATGATAAAGATGATAATGATAAAGATGATAATGATAAAGATGATAATGAAGGAGATTATGAAGAACAAGAAGATGATGAAGAATAGGATGAAGCAGAGGATGATAATAAATAAGAATAATGAAGAAGATGATGAATAAGATCATGATAAAGATGATGATAAAAACGAATGATGAAGAAGAAGATGAAAATTAATAAGATAATGAAGAAGATAATGAATGTGAAGAGGATGATAATAAATAAGAATAAATGAAGAAAGGATGAAAAAGAAGATGACCAGAGTTGACATCAGATGAGGAGTTGTACTAGGGAACATATCAATTGGGAACTTGTTGGTACAATTCAAGAAGACAGCACGGAACAGAAATCGTTTGAGAGCGACAGTTCTAGCCCTTTGTTCCACAGGGAGCTAAATGAACACACACAAAATAAGAAAAAAAAGGTGTGTATCCTTACTTTCATAAGACAGGGAAACATATATAGACATGTTTCAAGTGAACGAAAGAAGAAGAATAAGACAGGGAAGAAGATTTTGAAACCTGTAACTCCTTGTATTTACGTGATTGTCTGCACTCAATCAATCTTATTACCTGTATGACAAGTAGCCGCAGTGTTATTATAGTAGTAGGATGTACTAGTCACTACTAGTACTAGTAGCCGCTACTAATATTTTTAAATTCAGGTAACGTCAAGTCCGTAGATAAGGGGGCTTGCAAAGGGTGAGGGGTTTTTCACAAATACGAGTCAGTGAATTTTTTTATCAAAGGGAAGACTTGACATACGAAAACTCACGAATGCATTTCCCCCCATTTCTTTTGCCTAGGTAAACCCCACACTTCCCCTCTTAAGAAAAACGTAACATGGCCATTCTTACCTCAAAACCATACAGATTATAATCCTGGGACAAGAAGGCATTTAGGAGAAAAAACTGTGCGATTACATTGGCTGCATATAACACTTTGACGAACATATAGAGAGCAGTCAGGTAGGTGCCTGCCCGCTTGTTACAGAAGAAGCAACAGAATCTAGCTAGAGCTTGCTTTGCTTTCACCAGACGATTCCAATGGTATTCTCTGTGTGTCTCCAGCCATCTGGAGATTACAACCAATTAAAATATATTACTTAAGGCCAAATCTATTACAAAAATAATGTTGACACTGGTTTTTATATAATAGTGGAGACACTGTAGAATGTTGTCAATTTGATGGATAGACCATATATTCACTGAACATGAAATTCTTCGTTTGATCTCATGCTCCCGCCAGCAAGATGGAGAGTAAAGTTAATTCCGTAGAGTTTTACTGTGGCTGACATATTATGGCGAGACACATCCGACTTCAGCATAGTTAGGTTCACTAGAATTTTTTATCGGATGGGACAGGCAACGATATCTCAACCATTCTTGGCTGCCTCCTACGACATACATTGAAGTTCATAGTGGTGTTATTCTTTGGTCTCCTTTCCGGGCTCGTGAAAACACGGATGACATTCTAACACCCCAGCTACGCCATCATTTCAGCCCCCTGACTACATCACCATTTTAACAATTTGCTCACATCAATCTAGCATTGCTGCTAAAACACAACTCTACAAGTGTAACTACACATCTAATCATAACACTACATCGATTTGTTCATATCATCAATCTAGCGATGTTCCTAATATTAACTCTACAAAATTAACTACACCATAAATCACATCAACACTCTATCGATTTGCTCACATCAACACTCTATCGATTTGCACACATCAACACGCTATCGATTAGCTCACATCAATACTCTATCGATTTGCACACATCAACACGCTATCGATTAGCTCACATCAATACTCTATCGATTTGCACACATCAACACGCTATCGATTTGCTCACATCAACACTCTATCGATTTGCTCACATCAACACTCTATCGATTTGCATACATCAACACGCTATCGATTAGCTCACATCAATACTCTATCGATTTGCTCACATCAACACTCTATCGATTTGCACACATCAACACGCTATCGATTAGCTCACATCAATACTCTATCGATTTGCACACATCAACACTCTATCGATTTGCTCACATCAACACTCTATCGATTTGCACACATCAGCGCGCTATCGATTAGCTCACATCAATACTCTATAGATTTGCTCAGATCAACACTCTATAGATTTGCTCAGATCAACACTTTATAGATTTGCTCAGATCAACACTCTATATATTTGCTCAGATCAACACTCTATAGATTTGCTCAGATCAACACTCTATAGATTTGCTCAGATCAACACTCTATAGATTTGCTCAGATCAACACTCTATAGATTTGCTCAGATCAACACTCTATCGAACGTCTGAACAACAAACACTGATGAAATCTTTTTTCCCCTGAAAGTTTTATTTTTTTCACACGTTTCAAACAGGTTATCAAGAACCACTTTTTGCAGACATGAAACGACGTAAGCTTACTTGATATGGACATGTAACGAGACACGACTCACTTTCTAAAATTATTTTGCAAGGAACAGTCGAGGATGAAGGAGAAGATGCGAAAAAAGAAAATCCTGGATTGATAACATCAAGTAATGGTCTGGGCAGGATGTTTCTACACTCCTCCGATTGGCATAGGATAGAGGTGTTTAGTGGCATTTTTTGGGCTGATATAGCCAGTGTGGCACCGCTGCAACCCAGATGAGTTATAGTAATAATAAATATAATAAGAGCCACAACTACATTGGATACATGAACACAAAGAGTCATAAGGCGATATTTATCTTCAGCGATGCCAATTAGCGTGGGAAAATTTGTTGACCTAGTCAGTCTTTGATATTGCAAATCCAATGAATTTCTCTAACCCCTCTGCTTCTTCGACCCTCAACTACTTCCTACAACAGTTTTCTCAATGTGTGCCATATAACTTCCCTTCGGACCACAGATAATTTTTGAAATTGGGTCGCAGACCTGTCTGGGGGGGGGGGGGGGTTGGCACATGAATATGATAATCGA
The DNA here is from genome assembly GCA_034231615.1 of Meghimatium bilineatum. Taxonomy (NCBI): domain Eukaryota; kingdom Metazoa; phylum Mollusca; class Gastropoda; order Stylommatophora; family Philomycidae; genus Meghimatium; species Meghimatium bilineatum. Next base: position 50,504,715 of record CM067306.1, read on the forward strand.
TTATGAATATAATTCGTGTTCATCCCCTGTATAAAGCGGGTGTTGCTTATATAAAAAAAATTGCATTTTATATTTTTTAGGTAGCTTGGGGAACACGGAAGCAAAAATTCATAAAAAGAGGCCACTGTTCACAAAAGGCTGAGAACCACTTCCCTACAAAATCGTTCTCACAGACCGTGGTTCCTAGTCACTATGTCGGCATACATATCTAAACCATGGACATTTCGTCATTTTGCTAGTGAAAGTATGATATTCTTGTAAACCAGATAGATTGGACTATTTCTTACGTACTCGTGTGTCTTCGATTCATTCAACTATCAATAAATATATTCAACTTTCGACTATCTCAGCAACTTAGATCCTCAACCAATTCCAACATAGTATCACTTACCTGTCCATATATTTCGCGATGTGTTCAATAGTCTTGTCCCTGTCTTCTGGTGAACCCAGCTGCGTCTTCTCTGCCATGTCTACAACTTTGTCCAAATTGATCCCAGCCCCTCCGTTGAACAATCTCCAAAGGACATTGGGGAACTTGAACATAAAGGCCTGGAGAAACAATTATATGAAGACAAGGATGCCAAAGTTCGAAGATGTAGTAGTATCATCTACAGACAAAGTAGTTGTTTCATTAAGACAGGGGAGTTATTAACATCTACAGACAAAGTAGTTGTTCCATTAAGACAGGGGAGTTGTAACATCTACAGACAACATAGTTGTTTCATTAAGACAGTGAAGTTGTAACATCCAAAGACAAAGTAGTTGTTTCATTAAGACAGGGGAGTTGTAACATCAACAGACACAGTAGTTGTTTCATTAAGACAGGGGAGTTGTAACATCTACAGACAAAGCAGTTGTTTCATTAAGACAGGGGAGTTGTAACATCTACAGACAAAGTAGTTGTTTTATTAAGACAGGGGAGTTGTAACATCTACAGACAAAGTAGTTGTTACATTAAGACAGGGGAGTTGTAACATCTACAGACAAAGTAGTTGTTTCATTGAGACAGGGGAGTTGTAACATCTACAGACAACATAGTTGTTTCATTAAGACTGGGGAGTTGTAACATCCACAGACAAAGTAGTTGTTTCATTAAGACAGGGGAGTTGAAACATCTACAGACAAAGTAGTTGTTTCATTAAGACATGGGAGTTGTAACATCTACAGACAAAGTAGTTGTTTCATTAAGACAGGGGAGTTGTAACATCTACAGACAAAGTAGTTGTTTCATTAAGACATGGGAGTTGTAACATCCACAGACAAAGTAGTTGTTTCATTAAGACATGGGAGTTGTAACATCTACAGACAAAGTAGTTGTTTCATTAAGACATGGGAGTTGTAACATCCACAGACAAAGTAGTTGTTTCATTAAGACAGGGGAGTTGTAACATCTACAGACAAAGTAGTTGTTTCATTAAGACAGGGGAGTTGTAACATCTACAGACAAAGTAGTTGTTTCATTGAGACAGGGGAGTTGTAACATCTACAGACACAGTAGTTGTTTCATTAAGACAGGGGAGTTGTAACATCTACAGACAAAGTAGTTGTTTCATGAAGACAGGGGAGTTGTAACATCTACAGACAAAGTAGTTGTTTCATTAAGACAGGGGAGTTGTAACATCTACAGACAAAGTAGTTGTTTCATGAAGACAGGGGAGTTGTAACATCTACAGACAAAGTAGTTGTTTCATTGAGACAGGGGAGTTGTAACATCTACAGACAAAGTAGTTGTTTCATTAAGACAGGGGAGTTGTAACATCTACAGACAAAGTAGTTGTTTCATGAAGACAGGGGAGTTGTAACATCTACAGACAAAGTAGTTGTTTCATTGAGACAGGGGAGTTGTAACATTTACAGACAAAGTAGTTGTTTCATTGAGACAGGGGAGTTGTAACATCTACAGACAAAGTAGTTGTTTCATGAAGACAGGGGAGTTGTAACATCTACAGACACAGTAGTTGTTTCATTAAGACAGGGGAGTTGTAACATCTACAGACAAAGTAGTTGTTTCATGAAGACAGGGGAGTTGTAACATCTACAGACAAAGTAGTTGTTTCATTAAGACAGGGGAGTTGTAACATCTACAGACAAAGTAGTTGTTTCATGAAGACAGGGGAGTTGTAACATCTACAGACAAAGTAGTTGTTTCATTGAGACAGGGGAGTTGTAACATCTACAGACAAAGTAGTTATTTCATTGAGACAGGGGAGTTGTAACATCTACAGACAAAGTAGTTGTTTCATGAAGACAGGGGAGTTGTAACATCTACAGACAAAGTAGTTGTTTCATTAAGACAGGGGAGTTGTAACATCAACAGACACAGTAGTTGTTTCATTAAGACAGGGGAGTTGTAACATCTACAGACAAAGTAGTTGTTTCATTAAGACAGGGGAGTTGTAACATCTACAGACAAAGTAGTTGTTTTATTAAGACAGGGGAGTTGTAACATCTACAGACAAAGTAGTTGTTACATTAAGACAGGGGAGTTGTAACATCTACAGACAAAGTAGTTGTTTCATTGAGACAGGGGAGTTGTAACATCTACAGACAACATAGTTGTTTCATTAAGACTGGGGAGTTGTAACATCCACAGACAAAGTAGTTGTTTCATTAAGACAGGGGAGTTGAAACATCTACAGACAAAGTAGTTGTTTCATTAAGACATGGGAGTTGTAACATCTACAGACAAAGTAGTTGTTTCATTAAGACAGGGGAGTTGTAACATCTACAGACAAAGTAGTTGTTTCATTAAGACATGGGAGTTGTAACATCCACAGACAAAGTAGGTGTTTCATTAAGACATGGGAGTTGCAACATCTACAGACAAAGTAGTTGTTTCATTAAGACATGGGAGTTGTAACATCCACAGACAAAGTAGTTGTTTCATTAAGACAGGGGAGTTGTAACATCTACAGACAAAGTAGTTGTTTCATTAAGACAGGGGAGTTGTAACATCTACAGACAAAGTAGTTGTTTCATTGAGACAGGGGAGTTGTAACATCTACAGACACAGTAGTTGTTTCATTAAGACAGGGGAGTTGTAACATCTACAGACAAAGTAGTTGTTTCATGAAGACAGGGGAGTTGTAACATCTACAGACAAAGTAGTTGTTTCATTGAGACAGGGGAGTTGTAACATTTACAGACAAAGTAGTTGTTTCATTGAGACAGGGGAGTTGTAACATCTACAGACAAAGTAGTTGTTTCATGAAGACAGGGGAGTTGTATCATCTACAGACACAGTAGTTGTTTCATTAAGACAGGGGAGTTGTAACATCTACAGACAAAGTAGTTGTTTCATGAAGACAGGGGAGTTGTAACATCTACAGACAAAGTAGTTGTTTCATTCAGACAGGGGAGTTGTAACATCTACAGACAAAGTAGTTGTTTCATTAAGACAGGGGAGTTGTAACATCTACAGACAAAGTAGTTGTTTCATGAAGACAGGGGAGTTGTAACATCTACAGACAAAGTAGTTGTTTCATTGAGACAGGGGAGTTGTAACATTTACAGACAAAGTAGTTGTTTCATTGAGACAGGGGAGTTGTAACATCTACAGACAAAGTAGTTGTTTCATGAAGACAGGGGAGTTGTAACATCTACAGACACAGTAGTTGTTTCATTAAGACAGGGGAGTTGTAACATCTACAGACAAAGTAGTTGTTTCATGAAGACAGGGGAGTTGTAACATCTACAGACAAAGTAGTTGTTTCATGAAGACAGGGGAGTTGTAACATCTACAGACAAAGTAGTTGTTTCATTAAGACAGGGGAGTTGTAACATCTACAGACAAAGTAGTTGTTTCATGAAGACAGGGGAGTTGTAACATCTACAGACAAAGTAGTTGTTTCATTGAGACAGGGGAGTTGTAACATCTACAGACAAAGTAGTTATTTCATTGAGACAGGGGAGTTGTAACATCTACAGACAAAGTAGTTGTTTCATGAAGACAGGGGAGTTGTAACATCTACAGACAAAGTAGTTGTTTCATTGAGACAGGGGAGTTGTAACATCTACAGACAAAGTAGTTGTTTCATTAAGACAGGGGAGTTGTAACATCCACAGACAAAGTAGTTGTTTCATTAAGACAGGGGAGTTGTAACATCCACAGACAAAGTAGTTGTTTCATTAAGACAGGGGAGTTGTAACATCCACAGACAAAGTAGTTGTTTCATTAAGACAGGGGAGTTGTAACATCCACAGACAAAGTAGTTATTTCATTAAGACAGGGGAGTTGTAACATCCACAGACAAAGTAGTTGTTTCATTAAGACAGGGGAGTTGTAACATCCACAGACAAAGTAGTTATTTCATTAAGACAGGGGAGTTGTAACATCCACAGACAAAGTAGTTGTTTCATTAAGACAGGAGATTTGTAACATCCACAGACAAAGTAGTTATTTCATTAAGACAGGGGAGTTGTAACATCCACAGACAAAGTAGTTGTTTTATTAAGACAGGGGAGTTGTAACATCCACAGACAAAGTAGTTATTTCATTAAGACAGGGGAGTTGTAACATCCACAGACAAAGTAGTTGTTTCATTAAGACAGGGGAGTTGTAACATCCACAGACAAAGTAGTTGTTTCATTAAGACAGGGGAGTTGTAACATCCACAGACAAAGTAGTTGTTTCATTAAGACAGGGGAGTTGTAACATCCACAGACAAAGTAGTTATTTCATTAAGACAGGGGAGTTGTAACATCCACAGACAAAGTAGTTGTTTCATTAAGACAGGGGAGTTGTAACATCCACAGACAAAGTAGTTATTTCATTAAGACAGGGGAGTTGTAACATCCACAGACAAAGTAGTTGTTTCATTAAGACAGGGGAGTTGTAACATCCACAGACAAAGTAGTTATTTCATTAAGACAGGGGAGTTGTAACATCCACAGACAAAGTAGTTGTTTCATTAAGACAGGGGAGTTGTAACATCCACAGACAAAGTAGTTGTTTCTTTAAGGCAGGGGAGTTGTAACTTCTACAGACAAAGTAGTTGTAACATCGAAAGCAGTATTAGTTTACACAGGAAGCAAAGACTAGAGACACTTTTGACACATTATACAAATAGTAAGAAGAGACTAAAAGTTTCAGGATGTGGAGGTTGGTTGCTACGTTTGCTCTCTAATATATTTTCTAGCTTGGTAGAGCTTGGCCGCCATATATTTTTTCAGATGGCCATAGTTTTCTTCTGGTAGCGTGGTATAGTAGGCAGTCCTGCAAAATATGTTCAGCGTTTTATGGAGATTGTTCACAAAAGTACACATCGACATCATTAACTCCAACTTCCCGCACATTTGTTGTGTTATTTAAATCTGTTGTGACATGTTCAATTGTCTATTGTCTTTCCCCAGGTGGTTTGTGATGCACTCTTGCCGTTAAGCGTAGGGGTGATTGGAGCTCGAGCTTGCGTTCTAAAGCCAAATGTGTGGCCTCGGCTGAGCTATGACCGTGTCTGTACAGGATGTCCCTGACATTTTCTATCCATCTTTTCCGTGGTCTTCCTCTGGCTTTGTACCCTGATCTCATTTGGTTATATGCTTGTACGGACAACTTTTCGCGATGCATTTTCATGATGTGACATGTTCGCAATCTAAAAAGGATTGTTTGTTCCTTTCTTCCAAGCTTAAGCTCAAATTTTCATATTGATGGAATTGATTTATTGATTCATTTATAATTTCATAATATTTATCAAAAGGTTGATTGATGATGAACATCATTTCTAGAAAACATACCGAATCATCTCTGTTATTGCTGATTTATTTTTCCCTTTTTCATTGTGAGTTCCAGAACAATGCATGTTTTACATTGCTTTCCATTGGTCTTTATATATATATATATATATATATATATATTAAAATACAAGTATTGAAATAACATTGGATCATAAGACAAAGACATGCATACAGTACAGTGGAATCCCGTTATTACAAAACCGGGCAAACAAAATATGTATGTAATAAAAATTCGCTATATACAGTACACATTATATGGAAAACAAAATATAATTGGAGATTTTGAAGTGTTATATTTGAAAATTTGTCATAAAATAATCCGCCGCAGAGAGATTCCACTATAAATATCAATAAAACGAAGCTGAAGCATAGGATACCAACCATGAATAGAAGGATTAAAGGCACCCATTGGTAGTAGGTTAGTTCTTCTGATTCTCTGTTGGAATGTTCTATAGGAATCGGAGTATCCATTGGAATGTAGTAAGTGTTCTTTATCCAACAGTAACTTTTGGCATAATCCACATAAGCGCTGGTGAATTCAGCTGGACACCAACAGTGTATGGGATCTCCAACAAACTGACCAGTACTGACCACAATAGCGAACAGAGCGAGTAGAAACACAGTCCAGACGTGGTTAACTCTATCAACCCAGTCGTCATTGCTGGATCCTTGTAGTTTCTTCAGGGACGGAGCCCCTCCTATTATCGCTCCTAGAGACCTGTGAAGTGAATAATAGGCGTGTCAAAATTGTATGAGAACTGATGTATGAGTATTAACAGGATGATTAACTTGAATATTTCTTAATGTACATAAACAATTAACGGTACAGGCACTGTAGAATTGTGTTTCTTGTTTTATAAACTAAGGATATACGAGCAATAGTTTTAGAATATTTTTATACTCGGAGTGTCATTACGTGATAGAATTAGAAACGATACCATCAGACAGATAACCAAAACAATACCAGTATTGGAACACATCAAAAGACAACAGATCAAGTGGTTTTCACACGCTTCCAGACTACTGACAGATAGCATGCCACAAATGGCCCATGATACATAGACATAACGGTTATAAAGCCAGAGGCAGACCATGTAATGGATGGATTACGAAATCAAAGAAGCCACAGGAACAAACTTACACATAGTATACACAAAGGCCATCTCCAGAGAACTCTTCCACCCCCTACACCGCAAGGCAAACAAGGTCCACAGCGTATAGATAGATATATAGTTAGATAGATAGATAGATATATAGATATATAGTTAGATAGATAGTTAGTTAGATATAGTTAGATAGATAGTTAGATAGATAGTTAGATAGATAATAGATTTTTAATAGATGATAATAGATGATAGATAATTTATTTCCGCAAATGGAGGGTTTCTTGTCCCTAAAGCTTTCTTCTTTTACGTTCTTCTTCAAACTCATGCTTTTTTAACAAGATGTTGTTCAGAGAAGGGAATATATTGTATCAAGGTTTACAGCTTTGTTGACTTTCGGCATGATACATCCGAGTTCAGCATTGCTTATGGATCACTTTGAGCTTATATTGATTCTTGATTAGAAACTGGCGTAACTGCACGCGAGGCATTCCCATAAGTGCTCCGCCATCTGTTCCAACACCCATCCAATACGATGGTGTTTCGAGTCTAATGCCACAGCAACAGACGTCAACATCAGGGCACAACTCTGGCCCTTGAGACATGTTTATTTGTTGTTCCGCCCACCTACACCGTGCCCGTCTTAACTCAAGCACAACGTCGACCTATCGGAAAAACATGGTAACTGTTATCGAAGGTTACGACTACGGGATTGTATAGATGACGTGCCATGAAGCTTCTATAAGAAGATAACCTCAATATAAGACATGTCATCTACTAAGGTTTTCTGTTGAATGGATGGTTTGTCTAGTGAGCCATTGGTGAGACCCACAGACGTAACCGCATGCGCATGCGCTTTGAGCTTATATGAGATGGGATAAGCAACTCCATCTTACCCATAACCTCTTTAGTCGCATCTTACGACATGCATGAGAGGTAAACGCTATTTGCTTTCCTTTCAGGATCTGGCAACATACTTAGCAAGATGTTTTAGGCAAGATATTGTGTGAGAACGAAATGCCGTTGTATCATGATTTACAGCTAAGGTGTCTGCCCCTATTGACTCGATATATCCAACGTGACCATGGTTTTGAGTCATTTTGAACTATGGATATGACAAAAAAACTACATACCAAATCCCATTCGTTGCCTTTCACAGCATTCGTGGCAGGTCAGTGTTATATTGTTTGCTTCCATTTCGGACCTCAACAATACACCAGTTCGGAATACTGTGACCGTATAGACCTTTCTGTATTACTACGGAATTAGCGCTGCAATTAATATTATGTGTTAGATTGCTATTTCCCGCACGTTGCCATTGTCACACGCGTAGAAAAAGAAAAACACAGGGAAACTGACATCTTACATGTATTTCACAATTTAAAAAATGCACAAATGATAACAAAAACAGCCATCATAATAAAGGAATAAATTCTCAGTGTTAGGGAACAAACCAACGCACTGAAGATATGCGAGGTAGGCAACACAAAAGAAAACTTAAAAATATCAAAAAGATAGATTTCTCTTTGATCTCTCTTAGATTAAAAAAATATTAAACTTGATATATTGCTTTTCCTTTTACTCTCTCTTCTGTTCTTGTCATATTTGTATTCTTTCTTATGTTTCTTTCTCTCATCTTATCTCCCTTATTATCTTCTTTTGCTACTTTCTTACATTTGAATTACATTTTTATAATATTTATTTTTGTTCTGTTTTTAGTCTGGTTAAGTAAATTGTAACTCTTATGGTGATGTACACTCTTTTCAACCGCGGTCAAAAATGAAAATAGTCCAAATTCAAAGCTTTAATCATACAAAAAATAGTGGAGGTCGCGGTTCTGGTGTTGCAGTCACAACGACCGCTGGAATTATCGAAGTTGTGTGTTTTTTGTACTGATGAAGACCCTTTCGTCGATACCTCATCTGTTCCTGTTGATGTTAGTGTTATATATTTTGTTGCAACACTCCTTACGGATTTATGTGTTTTTTTTCAATAATAATAATAAATCTTACAAAATGCAATGACGATACAAAACATCTCCGTTCGTTGGACTGCATCCTGCAAGAAATCTATGTTCATTGTCACAAAAGACAGAAACCGTGCGAGAACGAATGCCAACTATCACAATAAAATTATTATTATTAGAAGAGAGGTCGCCCGTGTGTTGCCGAGGCCCGAAAGGGGAGAAAAGAATAGCATCACTATTTACCTTCCACGCATGTCGTAAAAAGCGACTAAGGAGGTTATGGGATGGAGTTGGCTGTCCCATTTCATATAGGGTCAGAGACCCAAAGCCATGCTGAAGTTGGATGTGTCAGGCTTAAGGCGAAGACATCGCAGCAATGATGTAAACCATGACACAACGCATTCCGGACTACATCCTGCTAATCTGCAGGAGTTTGAGAACGAACGCAGAAGAAAAAGAAGAGAGATTTCACAAAATAACAGTGAGTTTACATAATCATGGCGCCCTTGTGTCAACATGGGCCTGGGATTGTAGTTCCAAGCACAAAAAATAGGTCCAAGGTATACTTTCTAGGCATGTGGTAGCATCTGAGTAAACAAAGTTGAGAGAATAGGATGACACCCTGTAACCTGTGAAAAAAAATCATTATTGTGACATCTTGTCTCAATTTCTTACTTTTGTCATCAAACAAATAATCTACATTGATGAGGAAGAGATACGGAAATACAGTTGCTGAAATTGAATCTTGGTCGTTTTGTGGCAGACTTCATGTGACGGAGAAAGCTAGATGTGCCATCACTGCGGAAAGCTAGATGTGCCATGACATCACTGCGGAAAGCTAGATGTGCCATGACATCACTGCGGAAAGCTAGATGTGCCATGACATCACTGCGGAAAGCTAGATGTGCCATGACATCACTGCGGAAAGATCAACAAATCTGACCCAAAAAATGACCATAGAGTTTGCACAGAAATGTGCGCTGTGCTTCTGGAAGGGAGTAGCAATCCTGGGTTACTGACGAACTGGAATGCCTCATTTCAGGGACTAAACATGCATCCATAAACTTCGCTTACACAACCATATCTTTGAGACATCCATACACGGGTACGGGTGACATCTCAGTTACACAACAAAAAAGGACCTTATGTCTGATAGACTATAGGCACACAAGAGCTACCTGCTCACATCTCACATAATTACTTCATTATTATCATCGCATAATCCAGGCCACATGTTATAGATATATTCAATACGTTGATACCCAACAAGCTGATATCAAACATATACCATACAACCCAAATACCCAACAACCCAATACTCATCAACCCAATACCCAACAAACTATTACCCAACAACCCAATACCCAACAAACTATTACCCAATAACCCAATACCCAACAAACTATTACCCAACAACCCAATACCCAACAAACTATTACCCAACACCCAACAAACTATTACCCAACAACCCAATACCCAACAAACTATTACCCAACAAACTATTACCCAACAACCCAATACCCAACAAACTATTACCCAACAACCCAATACCCAACAAACTATTACCCAACAACCCAATACCCAACAAACTATTACCCAACAACCCAATACCCAACAAACTATTACCCAACAACCCAATACCCAACAAACTATTACCCAACAACCCAATACCCAACAAACTATTACCCAACAACCTAATACCCAACAAACTATTACTCAACAACCCAATACCCAACAAACTATTATCCAACAGCATAAAACCCAACAGCATAATATCCAACAATCTGATATCTAACAACCTAATATCCAACAGCATAATATCCAACAATCTGATATCTAACAACCTAATTTCCAACAATCTGATATCCAATAACCTGATATACAACAACCTCATATCCAACAACCTCATATCCAATAACCTGGTATACAACAACCTCATATACAACAACCTCATATCCAATAACCTGATATACAACAACCTGATATCCAACAACCTGATATACAACAAACTAACACCCAACACGCACACATATGCACAAAACATAACTAGTAGCTAGGTAAACACATCGACAAACCGCACATATACAACAGACTACACTCTTACTTCGACACATGCACACCAATACGTAACAGAACATATTCGTACATACAATCACGGCGTCCATTGCCATGATAATATAGGCTTCTAAATTATAGACCAGACGACACAGCGGCACACAGATATACACATATGCTTACACGTATACAAACACATCTCTGTTGTTCTTTTATGATTTATGAATTGTATTTATTCTGAATATTATTATTCGATAATAGAATATTTCTCAGGACAAAGCATCTATGTAATAGCGTAGAAATGAGAAAAATCCCTTTCAGATTATGCAATCACTCAATAGCCCAGTCCCTCATAGTCCGATGTGTATTCAACGAACTTCCAAATCTGAGGGGGAAAATCCCCCGCTTAATTAAGTTTTTAATAATTATCTTTAGAATTATATATATGGTCTTTGTTCCCTGTGGAATATACAGTCGCATGAATTGTTGGATATTGAAAATGATGTTTATATTCGGAGGAAATCACAAGTTTTATGTTGCGATTCTGTTGTTAGATGGCTGTCTATAGACACGTCAACAGCAGCTCCACCGGGAGCTGAAAGATGCCCGTTGTTTGTCTGCTCCACCGGGAGCTAAAAGACGCTTGCTCTGATTGTCAGCCCCGCTGAAGGATGTTTGTTGTTATCTGCTCCGAAGAGAGCTGAAAGATGTTTTTGTTGTTATTTGTTTCACAGGGAGTTGAAAGATTGTTGTGGTTATCTGCTCTAAAGGCTGCTAAATGATATTTGTTATGGTTGGAAATTGTAATACGATATCAAACGCCTGTTAATCAATCAATCAAGTGTCATGCCGAATGGCATATGCGATCATGTTTCTCCACGGCTCTCTGTCTCTTGTGTTGTCAATAAGTTCGGTTGGTGAGCTTCTACCGTGCTACAATACATGTCCATCTAGTATCTTTTATCTTTGTTGTCCCCTATCTCTTCTCCCCTTGATATTTCCAGTGGTTATTAAGTGTTCAAGCTGTGTTCTTCTCAGCACATGCCCTAGATACCTTGACTGTCTGCCCCTACTGTTTGATATTGTTGATATTTTTACGCCAGCATCAATGAGAACCTCTGCACCTCTTCTTTAGTTTTCTTAGCGGCCCATGGTATTTTCATCATTTTCTCAGAAACCACATATGTAGCCTCTAATTCGCGTTGCATCTTTTGTTTACAGTCCATGCTTCACATCCATAAAAAAAGAATTGGTTTGATATAACATCTTAGCACTCGAATTCGGAATGCCTGTTACCGGGATATTAAAGCCCAGCGAACAATGGTACAAATGTAAAACTTGCCATGCATATAACAAAATGCGACAAATTAAAATAGTACTCTCATTTGGCTGCTTTTGCGTAGATTCAATACTCGCTAGAAACGTTGTTCAAGATACACATAAGAAACGTTGTTCAAGATACACATAAGAATGAACGATAAACGTCGGTCAAGATTACAATAGACCATATAAACACCAAATTTATGCTATATGTAATACACCAAACAGCGAAAACAAAATAGAGGATATTTTTGTAGATGTAAACAGATTAATATATAGCAACACTGATGACAACCTATATATTTTAGGAGATTTTACCGCACATCTTGGCGCAAATAGAGAAGGAATAGAAGAATATAAAGGACCATTCAGAGCCACACACAATAAGATTAACTATAACGTATATAAACTAATAGATACATGCGCCTATCACAACCTCTTTGTGAACACCTTCTTTAAACAAAGTCACAAGTGTATACATGGTATAAATGTAACAGCTTGGAATGCAAGAGCCAGACTATATACTCACAAAAAGAAACAATATACAAAAAATAACAGACGCACGAGTAATACCTAACATGTGTGCAGACACTGACCATAAGGCAGTAATAATAACAGTCAAAACAAACAGAGTGAGAAATATCAAGTACAAGAAAAGCACAAAGCACCAATGGCAACTAGATAAATAGAAATTGGAAGAACCAAAAATGCGAGAAAAATATATCCAGGATGTTAAAGAAGAATTCACAAAGCTACCAGAAAACAACCAGCACACAGAAGAAGAATAAAAGCAACAATAACAGCTTGGTGGACAGAAGAAGTAAAAGAATGCAATGAAAGATATTTAAAAAATATAAGAAATGGGCAACAAGCAAAACACATGAAGATTACTTAACATACAAGACAGCAAACAATAACACCAAGAAAATCATCAAATATGTAAAAATTAAGGCGTGGCAAGAATATAGAGAAATACTTAATGATAGACAAAAGGCACCGAAAATGTCCTCCAAGAAAGTATAAAACGAGAAGTAAAAAAAAGGACATGTATGAACCAACGGAAATAATCATCAATGAACACGGCAGCAAACTAAATAGACTCCAAGAAATCATGGAAAGATTACTTCAATCAATTGTTAAATTTAAAAGATGGAGAAGTGATAAAAACAATAAATACAATAGAAGAAGACATAGAAGCATAGATCCTGACATCCGAAATTGAAGACGCAATTAAACACGCACCAAATAATAAAGAAACAGTAATATACGGAATGCCTTTAGAACTAATAAAAATGCTAACAGTGACAATTATAAAGTGGTTCCTCAGACTGTTCAATGTGATAAGGAAGACACAAAAGATACCACAGTAGTGGAATACAGCAGTGATTGTACCCACTTAAAAAAAAAGAGTAAGAGGGACTGCACTAAGTATAGAGGCATATCACTCTTACGCCAAATAAGAAAAATCTGTAGTAAAATACAAGAAAGAAGGATGAGCGCATATATAGAAGAACCACGGCTCAACAACACACAATTGGGCTTTCGGAAAAATAAAAGCTGTACAGATGCAATCTTTGCCATAAAATTATCAGAAAGAGCGACAGAGCATAATCAAGACTTATATTTGGCTTTCATGGACCAATAAAAAGCTTCCGATAGAGTGGATAGAGCACATTTATGGATAACACTACAGACATGGAATGGAATGGACACTAGAGAATGGTGTCCCACAGCTGTGGAGAAAGAAGTGCAGGCTTTAATCAGTGAGAATACCAAAGAAGGGGATGTGATTATATACACTGATGGATCTGTAATTAGGCATGTTCGCAGTGCTTGGGCCTTTACAGCTCAGTGCGCAGGTAAAACGATCAAGGAGGAAAGTGGTGCCTTTGCGGTCACTACGAGTAGTATGACCATGGAGACTATGGCGGTGACCAAGGCATTTGAGTGGCTACGCACACAGAAAGTAACGCAGGTCTGCATCTTGAGTGACTCTATGAGTATGATTAAGAAGGTACAAGTGGGTCTCGTTCGCGAACAGTGGATTGAGGCCTTGAGAAATGCGAGCTTGAAAGCGGTTACATTTATTTTCGTGCCGGGACATGTGGGCGTTCGAGGCAATGAAAGAGCGGATCAACGGGCATCGTGTGCGATTGTGGCAAAGGGCGATGGGGCAATGGATCGCGCTGACGTTTTGAACTCCTTAAGAGATATAACACGCGAGAGTGAGACTAATGTGGATGATGATTCCTTTTCAATGGCTAGGATTAAAGATCAGGGATTGAGATGCGGTGTTGCTAGAGGTGAACATTTTGGAGGGCGCAGAAGAATGATGGTCAACCAGCATAGGACCGGTACTGTCAGCAGAAGTGTGATGGCGGATACACTCAAGGAGAGATCGGAGCAACTATGGATGTGTCCAGTTTGCAGTGATGATGATCCGACGACTAACTAACTAACTAACTACAGACATATGGAGTTCCTCAGCATCTGATAAACCTTTGGCAGAGCATATACGTCGAGAGTCAATGTGCAGTAAGAATGTGCACAGGTGCATCAGCTACATTCCAAATTCGCTCGGGAGTGAGGCAGGGGTGTGTACTATCCCCCCTATTGTTCATAACATGCATATATCATATCTGTAAAGTAGCAAATACAACGGAAGAAAACAGCATGAAGGATAACTTAAATGAATTGCTATTTACAGACGACCAAGCAGTAGTAGTATCATGGGGAGAGCAACTACACAGACAAAAGACAGATTGCATACAAGATGCCAAACCTTTAACATGAAGATAAATATAGAAAAGACCGAAGTAATGAAGAGACAAAGAACAGTCAGAAACACCAATATATATATAATCTTTCTGTTCTTTCTGTCTTCATTATAAAAGAAATGGCAAAATAAACTTTTCTGAACGGTCTAGAAGCACAAATGCTTACGATAGAATTCGAACCCGTACCTTAACCTTCATAGAAGCGACGCTGCCACAGAGCCAGACATATGTAATATATAATATACTCGTATATACATATATATATGTAATATAAACAATATGAACAAACTCTGCCGGAGAAACCTTCTTCTTCAGCGTTCATTCTCAAACTCCCACTGGATCTCTCTTATAGCAGGACAATGGTCCATCTAGATTTCCAGCAGGATGTAATCCAGAAAATGGAAATGCGCGGTGTCGCCGTTTTATTTGAGCCAATGGCCCGACACATCCATCTTCGGCGGGGCGGGAGAAATCAATCACTTATCTTTCAGTTTCGAACAGGACATACAAGGATCAATAGCCATTTAAACCGTAGTAAACCCCAGCAACTGATCCCAGCAACTATCCACTCCTAGAAACAGCTCTCTTCCCAATGAAACAGTAGAACTCTTTATTGACTGCCCTTACCTTTCAACTGCCAGGAAAAAACTTTTACAGACACCGTTAACACGTTAACAGCCTAACTTACTGTATAGATCACTAAGTCAACTTCAACAACATATGAAATATATATACATATACATACACATATACATACACACATACCCACTCACACACAGGTTGGTAGCATACCCTATTCAGAATTTAGCCATCAACCAGTCATTTTTTACTGTATACGGATTTTCTCGGTAATATAAATACGTTAAGTGGTTTGCAAAATATAAATATATGGGTTTTCGAGAGTTTTATGTTGGTTTTACTTGGGAATGTAAAAACTATTTATTGGCATTGACTGGTGACATTTCATTCTATCCGGTTTTTTTAATACACGATTCTTTTGTTGTTGTAATAATTTATTATTCGTTTTTTTTCTGTAACACCCGTTTTACATTAAATAAACGAAATAATAGTGTACTATACGCTCTTGATTACGCAGGAAACTGAACAGAATGGGGAGTAACGACTACCAGCAGACTGATAGTATGCAAGGCAGCAGTACTATTATCACTTGTTCATGACTGTAAAACATGGACAGTACATGCCAGATACGCTAGGAGACGTAACCATTTCCAAAGCTGCCTTCGTAAGATAATATTAATTGGTTGGATAAAATACCAGACAGTGAAGTACTGATAACTTCTGTCTGTAGGCATGCATGATGATGATGATGTTCCCCCTTCGCAAGCAAAGATGAGCATGGCATGAAAAACATTAAATGCGATGGAAAAAAATTTAATTGGTAATTAACTAATTTGCTTTGTGAGTTAGTAGATGCCCGATGAGTCCGATTCGTGCATGGAAAGTTCTATTGAAGTGCATGCAGGAGTGCTGAAGGTTCGGGGGCAGGATAATTTTCGGATTTGTCCTTCCGCTTCTTGCGCTTGTGGATTTCCCGCAGTGTTCTTTCTTTTTCAAATTTCGTGATGCCAGCAGTGATCTTGGTGTGCCAGGCTGAGTGATCAAGTGCTGTAGTCTCCCAGAAGCTGGGATCGATGCTGCAGTGCTTGGAAGAATTTTTTTGGTCATCATTGAAGCGCTTTTTCTGCCCTCCGCTTGAACATTTAACTTCGCACAGCTCCCCATAGAATAATCTCTTTGGAAGGCGCTTGTCAGGCATATGGACGATAGAACTCATCACTCCTATCCAGACACACCCCAGACATCATCATCTTCATCATCATTTCAACCTGTATGAACATCGTCGATTTCGACGAACGCACAGCAACACAACAAACATGATTTGTTCTTACATTGTTAAGATCCAAATTTAATCTGTATATCAAAGTTCTTAATATACAGTGGACGAAATCCTAGATAGAGAGATAGAAACGAGATGTTAAAAGGCAAATGCAGTAAAATACAAAATGCCACCACTACTTTTTCATCCCAATATCGAGATGAAAGTTAAAAGACAAATGATTTACAGTATATTCCTACCAACACTGTGTTACCAGTGTCAAACCTGGTCTCTCTCATCTTCACATTACAGAAAGATAGTGACGTGAGATGAAATGCTTGAGGAAAGCTGCAGTGGTCATCAGGTTTGATAGGTTACGAAATGAAGATATCAGGGAAAGAATAGGTATAGCACCTTGCACAGAATACATAGAGAGGTAGTAGATCAAGTGGTTTGGCCACATTATGAGAATGTGTCATGACAAGTTGTCCGTACAGGCATATAACCAAAAGAGATCAGGGTACAATGCCAGAGGAAGACCACAAAAAGATGGATAGAAAACGCCAGGGACATCCTGAACAAACACGGTCATAGCACAGCCGGGGCAACACGTGTCCGCCACGGACCGTCAGCCAGCAAATAAACAAGCTTGAATGTTATCAAGAACTACTTTCGACAGTGATGAAACGGCAGAATCTTGTTTGGTTTGGACATGTAACGAGACACGACTCGCTTTCTAATATTATTTAGTGGAGGGTGGAAGAACTGGTGGCCAGAGAATATCATGTATTAAAAACATCAAGTAATGGTCTGGACATGTGGCCTTGTAATACAAGCTCGATCTCCATCACCCCTAAGCTTAACAGCAAGAGTGGATAACAAACCACCTGGGAAAAGACAATAGACAATCTAAGTTCTTAAATGTTCCAGGACTGCATAAGCTACTTTCAGGTTTATTTTAGTGCCAAAAATATATTTTCTAGCTAAAAAAAAAGGGTTCATCATCGCTATCAACCAACAGCCTTAAGGTTGTAGAGATGTTATTCTGGAAACAGCAAGACAAATATCGCGCAATGCACTCTGTTCTCAGTTTCTTGTTAAAGTGTTGAGAATCTATGTCCTCTGTTTCTTGTTAAAGTGTTGAGAATCTATGTCCTCTGTTTCTTGTTAAAGTATTGAGAATCTATGTCTGTTCTCAGTTTCTTGTTAAAGTGTTGAGAATCTATGTTCTCTGTTTCTTGTTAAAGTGTTGAGAATCTATGCCGTTTCTTGTTAAAGTGTTGAGAATCTATGTCCTCTGTTTCTTGTTAAAGTGTTGAGAATCTATGTCCTCTGTTTCTTGTTAAAGTGTTGAGAATCTATGTCCTCTGTTTCTTGTTAAAGTGTTGAGAATCTATGCCCTCTGTTTCTTGTTAAAGTTTTGAGAATCTATGTCTGTCCTCAGTTTCTGTTAAAGTTTTGAGAATCTATGTCCTCTGTTATCAGTTTCTTGTTAAAGTGTTGAGAATCTATGCTCTCTTTTTTCTCAGTTTCTTGTTAAAGTGTTGAGAATCTGATTGCTGTCCAGTCTTCAATATTATCAATCCATCTTTCTTTTCTCACATCTTCTTATTCTTCTACCTTCAACTATTCCCTACAGGATAATTTTGATAGGGGAATCGTTGCCGACCACATAAACATGTTTGCGAGGAAAGGCTTTGACTGAACAGAATCTTTAAGACGGACCGGACATCAATGAACAGCGAAACAACGCATGACTACACCGGAAGGAGATGAGGCGAATGATCTAGTGAAGCTTCTCTAAGCCTGAGAAGATCATGGCATGGCAACTAAATCCTAAAGATCGACCAAGTACATATGATATCTTCAACGCATGAGACGCCTGACCATTTCGTTTACGTTATAGCTATGTTATTTACATGGTACCCAGCACCACAAGGACTCGTTAAAGATCTAGCTGAAAGCTTTTCAAATAGACTAAGACACATTGGAAGAACGTGCACATAATGGAACTACATGGCGATCTACAGAAAAAAGGGCGTAGCATCTTGTAAGAAGAGAAGTGCAGCAGCTCAACAGTAGCTAGATATCATTATCATCAAAAGCCGGTCATATCAAAATTGATGGAGAGCTCTTGAAAGAAGACAAACAACCCACATACCTCGGAGTTACTTTTGATGATAAACTGACATGGAAGCAGCACATAAACAAAGCAACAACAAAAGCCAAGAGGAAGTTAGCTATCCTGAGAAAACTAAGTGGAACCACATGGGGAGCCAGTGGGAATATACTCAGTAAAGTTTACCAGCAAGGCATAAGACCACACCTGGAATATGGTTCAGCTCGTGGTGTCCTGCATCAAACACCACATTACAAGATCTAGATAAAGTGCAAAACCAGGCACTTAGAATAATGCTGGGAGCAATGAAATCAACACCCATAGCAGAGATGCAGAAAATGGGAAGAATGCAAACACTTGGCGAACGCAGAGACACAAAAGTACTAATTCAGGCAGAAAAGTTTCAGTGTATGCCAAGTCATCCAATGAAGGAAAGATTCCAAAATCTAGCACTGGGACGATTGAAAAGAAGCAGCTTTATCCATCAAGCTAAACGACTCCGCAGACAACTTACAGACCTACCTGAAGTTGACAGCCCCTTAAGGCCTGTACCAGAACAAACCCCGTGGAGTGAAAGACATGGAATGCCAATATACATTCAGACCCATGTGAAAGGAATACTAAGCGAGGACGAACAGAACAGTGTGCAGCGAAGGACAGTCACCCTCAGTTTCCTGGATGAGGAATATCCACAAGATATATGGGTCAGGGTATACACAGATGGGTCAGCACAGAATGCTGCGAGGAATGGAGGTGCAGGTGTATATATAGAATATCCACACAAGCCTAGAGATACAATCAGAACACCGACAGGAAAATTCTGCAATAATTATGATGCAGAAATCCAGGCAATTAGTGTGGCAGCTATAAAACTGCTGAACTCCAACTCTGACCTACAGCCTGTGGTATTCCTGACAGATGCAAGGTCAGTGCTTCAAGCTCTCCAGTCTGAAAAACTAACAGACTTGAGAAAACTACATAGCGAATTGTCTTACCAGTATAGGGTAACCATGCAGTGGATACCCTCTCACTGTGGAATACCAGGAAATGAAAAAGCAGACCAACTGGCTAAGGAAGGTGCTGCCGAAGACCAACCAGATATACCAATCACCTACCATCAGAAAAACACAGATGATCAAGTCAATAAGAAAGCCACAAACACCAACACAAGATGACTATCATATTATGAACAGACCAGAACAAGTTATAATTCTACGTCTCAGAGCAGGACACAACCGACTCCGCAGTCACATGTATACAAAGTTCAATATTGGCAACACAGCCATGTGTACATGTGGACAGGCAGCAAAGAGTGCCAAACATATACTTCAAGAGTGTTCTGAGCATGAAACGCTGAGGCAGATATATTGGCCAGAGGAAACAACACTGGAATCAAAACTCTATGGGACACTGTATGAACTACAAAAGACAGTGAGTTTTATTAAGGAGACAAAATTACAGAAATAGACATGTTTCAAGTGAACGAAAGAAGAAGAAAATCATCATGAAGTGCCGTCTCAACAACGAAGGTTGGCTGCAACGGATCTCCAACATTACCTGTCTCTTGTCTTGGTGGTGCACTGTGCTAGACTGTACCTGTCCATCGTGTTATGTTATCATGGGTTATCATGTTATCAAGCTAGATATCATGGATAGACCAAAAAATCCATCTACAGTGGTCATACGCCCGAACTGTCCAATAGCATTTGCGGCCAGAATAGGGATTATTAGCAATCAGCGAATTCATCAAAGACATAAATACTTTTGTCAGTCTGTCAGCTCCTTCATTTCCTTCATTCACAGTGTGCAGGGATCCACTGCAACACAACTTTATTGTTGGCAGATAGTTGATTTAGAAGTTCTACAGTTGTTTTTGTTAGGAGATCTTTGGGTTCATTTTGGATGGTTTGTAGTACTGACCTGCAGTCACACAAGAAGACTATGTTAGCTCCTTTGAGCCTCTGTAAAAGCTCAAATGTCATCATCATCATCACTTGTGATTGACGAAATACACCTGGTATCACATTTACCTAACACCGAACACAGAAGCTGCCAAAAATGTCTGCATGAAATAGAATCAATACAGCTGCAGTATTGTATTATCTAGATTCCAGACAGCAAGTCTATACATTTTTGAAAGTAGTCACGAATGTTCATAGATAAGCTGGTCTATAAAGGACAGATTACGGCTAAAAAAAATATCCAATCTATAATTAGCCAGTTGGTTTGATAACGCTTTGAAGAAAGAATTTTTGTAGATAGATAATGTAATGTTCTGTAGGTCATTAAGTCCATTTAGTATAGAGGTCAGTATTTGTGAAGCCCATATCTCGTATGAAATATTTGCATAAAAGTCACTAGTGACGGACTAATTCTAAAATTGTCGATTGTGTCCGTGATGAAGTCTATGATGTCGGGGGCGAAACTAACAATTTGACTTAGTCAGCAAGCGGTGGATTTCCTTTAATTTTCGCGACCCCTAATCGCCACGCCCGGTGCGTACACATCCACCTATCGCTACGCCGCTGGATTGCATTAAGAAAACTATTAAAACTCGTTACCATTACTTCTTCTTCATCGTACATTCTCAAACTCCCACTATATGTCTCTTATATAGTATGGTCCTACTAGATTTCCAGCAGAATTTAGTCCAGAGAATGAAAATGCGTTGTGCCGCCGTTTTATTTGCACTAATTGTCCGACACATCAGTCTTCAGGAGTGGTTAACATTTGAAACATATTGTCTAAGAATCGGTTGGGAGGGGGTGAGGGTGATTCCAAAGTCATGAGGGATATAGTTGGAGGGAGACTATTGCAGTCACATGACCGCACATATGGGTGGGGGTTGTAATTTTCAAATTCAAACTCATCGTGTTGTCAATCTTGTAAAACTTGTTTTGTTGTTGTTCGTCCATCACATGATGATGATGACCATTTGTTACATCCACCCTTGAAAATTCAATTAGAGTTATGTCCTTGATCATGAGTTCGTAGATGGCTAATGAGCCCTATTCGAGCTGTAAATGTCCTTGGACAGTTCGGACATGGAATTACGACATTAGACGGATCATGGTCTATCCGTGACTTTCTAGCTGTTCTCCGCTGTTGAGCTGCTGCATTTCTCCTCTTTTCACAAGTTGATGCACTCTTTTTTATTTTAGAACGCCATGTAGATCTATTTTGTGCAAGTTCTTCCCATATATCGTGGTCTATTTCAAAGGCTCTCAGTGAGTTCTTTAACGAGTCCTTGTAGCGCATCTTTTGACCACCTTGAGATCGTGTGCCCTTCTCCAACTCCCCATAGAGGAGTATCTTTAGCAGACGATGGTCTGGCATACGCACCAAATGACCTGCCCAACGAATCCGTGTCTGCATCAGGATCATGTCAATGCTGGGGATACCAGCTCTATCAAAGACAATGGTATCTGGAATCTTGTCTTGTCATCTGATGTTCATAACTTCTCTGAGACAACTTGTGTATAAATGATTGAGTTTTTTCACATGACGTCTATACACAAAACTAAAACTAAAACATGGCTGTTTTCAGCGCCGGATTTAGACTTGATAAGGCCCAAAGCTATTTGAGATATGGGGCCCTAAGCTATTTGAGATATGGGGCCCTAAGCTATTTGAGATATGGGACCCTTTAATAATTAAGAAGTATATAGATAGTGAAATAAAAAAATGTTGGGAGGCCCCCAAGAAAGTGGGGACCCTATGCTATAACTTGTTTAGCTTATAGGTACTGGCTGTTTATTAGTAATAGGAAATAAAAAAATTGATAACTCCACCAATCTGTCACTTCTCTTCTCTCTCTCTCTCTAACTTTTTTCTCTTTCTCAATTTATCTTTCTTACTCTCTCTTGTTCTCTTTCTCATCCTCCCCCCCCCCCCCCGTTTCTCTTATAAGTTTTCAAAACTATCAAAATAGCTTACAAAACAGTCTGATTTGAAATTAATATTTTCCTATTAATTTCATATATTTAAAACACAAACCCTCATTTTCCCTTAACTACATAATACATATCCAGTGGCGTAGGGATGTGGGGGGGGGGGGGCGGAGGTGCGGACCGCCCGTGGTGGCATCATCAGGAGGGCGGCAAATTTATTTTCGTCCAGTCTTTCACAATTACTGACATATTTTTTTAATGTCACAATGGCGGAAAATTATGATTCCGTCCTGGGCGCCATTGACCCAAGCTACGCCACTGTACATAACTACGGCCCTGTTCAACTATATATCTTGCAACAATATTAGCATATTCTATTCAGGATGTAGCCATCAACCCAACATTTTATAGCTGTAGTCATATTCTAGGCAATGTAAATAAGTTTAGTAATTTGCTATTGCATTCTGAAATTTATGGTGCACAATTGCCTACGTCGGGGTTGGGGGCTATCACTGGTGGTTGTGCTGATTGGATTACCAGAACCGCGTCCTCCACTGTCTTATAGTTGTAATCATCATTAGGTGCCATGCCGGCTGGCGTAAGCGACCATGGCTCTTTATCTCCGGTAGTATGTATCAAGATCGTTGTTGTTTCCCTACCATGCCAGGTTGTTAAACTGTCTAATATTTTCTCACATTGTCGCCCTCTATCTCTGTTTGCCTTCAATCTTCAATTTATATTTATAGTTGTAAAGCTCTGATATAATCAAATTGGATTAACTCCCACGGTTGAAAGTAGCGTGCATCACTTTAAGAGACATTATACTTAACCAAACCAAACCTAACCCTCTGCCGTCGCCCTCACAGACGTTGTGAACCGAAGAAAAACCGAGGAAAAAAAAACACGGAAGAATTTAATTTTTACTTTAAGAAACAAGTTTAAGTATATTAACCTTCACAGGAACTATTTTCCTGATTTCCACATTTCAGATTTAATATTCATCCGCTGTGGATAATCAGCCCCGGATATATATATATATATATATATTTTCGTTATATACCTCATTTCTATGTTACCAATACCGGACAAAAAAAATCACACATGATGATAAATATGAAAGAGAGTTTAAGAGAATAGGAATGGCTAAAAGTACATTCAATGACATCTTTCTTGTCGCTTTATATCCCTTCTTTATGCATTGCAGCATCAGGGTTTGAAGAGTTCTCAGGAGACGGCCTTTTTTGTGCTGTTTGCGTGCACGCTTTTATTTCTGTAAACCAAAATGGCCGACGAAAATGAACGTGATCCCACAAGACATAGTATCATGTCCACTACGAAAATTGTATTTTATCCTTTATATATTAAGTACGGCTCGGTGTCTGAAACTGAGAACGACTCAGAAACGGCAAGTACCATGTTCAAAATCAGTTGCAAACTATGGATCATTGATAAAATAGCAAACTATTGTAAGTAAATATTGTCTAGATTTGATAAACGGATTTTCCTCCCGAAAGAAATGGCAACCTAATAGAGTGAAGTACCTAGAATTTCTGAATGGATACATTTCATTTGAAATAAAGTGATACAGAAAGATCCTACGAATATCATGGAAAGAGAAAAAGAAGAACATTGAAATTTTGAAATTACTGAAACTAAATGCAGGGTGGCTTCTGAATACCATCATAAGAAGGAAACTACAGTATTTTGGACACATAACGCGACATGATGATATCGAAAGGCTGATTCTGGAGGCAGAGTTTCAGGCCAGAGAAGACAAGGAAGAACAAGACAACGATATACCAACGACATCTAAAAATGTATGCAAATGTCTCTGGCTAATGCAGGCCTGTGTGCCCGGGACAGAGAGGAGTTCAGAGTATCCACGACGAAGACAACGTTCAGGAAAGATTATGTCAGTTAATATAATCCATCGTTTGCATGGTCCACCCCTGGTTTTGTATCCATCATGTCACTATCTGATGGTGGTCTGGAAGCATGTCAAAACCACTTAATTGGTTGTCTTCTGATGTAATCCAGGTTTAACACTGTGTTAGTTAGTCTTCAATTGTCATTCTTTACTGTCTCTTATTGTTACTCCTGGAATTCTCCGTGGACAAACCAATTCTGTTGTGGCACGTTTTCTTTTTTTCTTTTGTTGTTAGTGTCCACGTTTGATATTGGTAGAATAGTGATGGTACGCTGATCGTTTTATATAGTGACATTTTGGTGTTCATGTTCACTTTTTGTTTTTGTGAAAATAGGGGACATCTGCCCTAATATATGACGTTACATTGCATCTATGTTGATTGCCTTTGGTGTTTTCCCCATCTGTTATGATGTTTCCAAGATAAGTGAATCCTGTCACCTATTTAAGTTGTTGGTCATTGATGAAAATAGTAATGTCTCTTTCTATTTTTTGCAATTGATATTACCTCGGTTTTTTTTCTTGTGTTTATCTTCATGTTAAAGTCCCTATATGTTGTGTGAAGTCTATTGTTGTTATAGTTTTCTGAATATATAGAATTCACTCGGGTGTAAGACAGGGATGTGTAATATCCCCCCAATTGTTCATAACATACATAGACCACATCTGCACAGCAGCAAAGACAACGGATGACAACAATCTGAAGGATAACTGGAACTACTATTTGCAGACGACCAAGCACAAGTGGCATCATCAGAAGAGGAACTACAAAGACAAATAGAAAGATTACATCAAAGATGTCATACCTTCAACATGAAGATAAATATAGAAAAGACCGAAGTAGTGAAGATAGGAAGAACATAAAGAAACACCAATATATATAAATATATATTGAAAACAACATACTTAACCAAGTGATAGGAAGTAATAAAACAACAGACGGCAAGAGCAGCAAAGAAATGCACAATAGATGTAAAGCATACCTTGCACTAGGGCAAATGACACCAATCTTCAGAAACAAATACATAGATTTAAACACCAAAATAACACTATTCAAAACGATTATTATGTCAACGGTGTGCTACTAACGCCAAACATGGACAACGACAGCACAAGACAAACGTAAACTTGTGACAGCTAAAATGACATGCTTATATATAATCGTAGGAATATCGTTAAGAGACAAGATGGGGAATAAGGACATCGGAAAAAAACTGGAACCACTCCAATATTAGAATACATCAAGAGACAACAGATCAAATGGTTTGCACACATCAGCAGACAACCATCAGACAGCATACCACAGCAAGCTATGCTACACAGATACAGCGAAGGCAGACCTAGAAGCCTGCCCGGAAAACGAATGACCACTGAAATAAAAGAGGCGACAAATTCCACAATATATTCAGCACACAAGAGGGCCGTCTGAAGAAAACTCTTCTACCCCTGACGGCGAAAGTCAACAGAGGGTTCCAGCGAAGAGATAGTTTTCTGATGTTGATATACTGCTTGAGCCTCTGCAAAAATAAGTTCCCTCAGTGGGTTGTTTATGTTGTTTTCTTCATTGGTGTTTACAATTTTACATATACAATCGATATATGTAATGAATAGCAAGGAAGATAGAACATATCTAGTCGCACGCCAGAGTGTATGTGATATTTGTCTGAAAGCCATTTATTAGTTCTAACTGCACATTGACTACTACACAAGTTGATGGAGCCTCCATAGTTTGATAATATTTTCATTAGCTGATGTCTGTCTAATCTGTCGAAAGCTTTTTCTTGGTCTACAAACGCGTTATACATTTCTGGTTTGTTTTCAGTTGTTTTTTTCTGCCAGTTGTCTGAGTATAAAAATGGCATGTGTACAGTTCTTATTCTTATGGAATCGTATTTGGGTGTTGTTAAGCTGTGGTTCTATGAATGCACGTAATCTTCTTTCTAAAATTATCTTTAACATTTTTGCTGTGTGGATAACAAGTGAAATACATTTGTATTATATTTTGTACAATCTTTTTTGCAGTCTTTTTATTTTTATTCAATTTCTTTTTTTCTTTATATTTATTTGAACTGATATTACAGTTTTGTGATCTGTGTCTGCAGACATATTTGTTATTGCTCTTGTATCTTTTCCCCCCTTTTTGCTAGTATAAAATCGATTTTACTTGTGCAATAAAGTAGTTTCATTCGTGCCGCATATCATGTATGTATGTATGCGTGTATATCTGGGATTCTCTGTGTTTGAAGAATGTGTTTGTTACAAATAAGTTGTACTGGTTGCATGTTTCTTTCGTTTTTTCCGCTTTATACCCCTTTATGCATTGCAGCTTCAGGGGTAGAAGAGTTCTTTAGCGATGGTTCTTTGTGTGCTTCATATGTTTGTTTTTGTTGATTTTTTTTATTTCTATAATCCATATAATCCATCGTTTGCATGGTCTACCCATGGCTTTGTATCCATCGTGTATGTATTAGTAAAGCTTTTATGGACCACTGTCTGATGGTAGTCTGGAAGCATGCAAAAACAACTTAATCTGTTGTCTTCTGATGTAATCAAGGATTGGCATTGTATTCGTTAGTTGCATGTTTCTAACAGTCTTATTCATTGTCAGTTTTCTTATTCGACCAATCACAATACGGGCATAGGTATTATATTTCTTCGCTGTCCTTTCATCAGTGTGCGTTGAAGTCTCCCATAACACAGACAATTTCTTCTCTGTTTACTATGTTCATTATGCCATTTAAGTTATCAATACAAAAAATTACAATCAAGCTAAAAATGAGAATTATAAAATGCTACATCTATTCTATATTAATGTATGTCCCATAAACATGGACAATGAACAACTAGAAGACAATTGATGCCTTTGAGATGATGATATATAGAAGAATAGGAAGAACTTTGTGGAAAGAAAAGAAAAAGAACAAAGAGGTTCTGACACTATGAAAAAAGAACGACAAAGGAAATAAAGATCTAACACATTCAATAGTTTGAACATATTAACAGACATGATATCTTATCGAAGACTTTACTTGTGGGTAGAGTCGAGGGTAGACACACTTGATGAGAATAATGATGTGTACAAGTGAACGAAGTTAATTCTTCCATCTTTAACGTATGAAAGTTGATAAGAAAGAATGCACTCATTTTCTCATCGTGTATGTCAGTTCAATTGTATTTTGATCCTTTTTAGCGTGGTAAATAGAAGACGTAGGTCCTCTGGTCAAGTACCTATACGGCCTATTTGGTAAAAAGACATTGTATTTACCGGTGTGGATATGAATACGTATGATGGAAACGTTAATTTTGTATATTTATTCAGTGTAAAACTGCTATTTTCCCCTTTTAAAATTTGTAACCACACCCATAAATTAAGTTCTCTGAAAAATTTGCAAATATCGAAGCTTCGCTGTGAATCAACAGTAAAATGTACGTCAGCACAAGGCAGAACACACAATGAAATTTGAAGATGGTTGGATTCTAAACAGGATTATGTTGTTCTTCCTTCGCAAACGAAGATGATATTTGGAACTGAAAGAGGTAAAGCTAAGTATGATTGTGAGACCCCCAGATAGCCGAAGAATCCAATTTTGGCTTTGTGAGATCTCAGATGACTGAGGAGTCAAATTCAGGCTTTATGAGATATCAGATGACTGAGGAGTCAAATTCAGGCTTTATGAGATCTCAGATGACTGAGGAGTCAAACTCAGGCTTTGTGAGACCTTAAATGGCTGAGGAGTTAAATTTAGGCTTTGTGAGACCTCAGATGGCTGAGGAGTCAAATTCAGGCTTTGTGAGATCTCAGATGACTGAGGAGTCAAATTCAGGCTTTATGAGATCTCAGATGACTGAGGAGTCAAATTCAGGCTTTATGAGATCTCAGATGGCTGAGGAGTCAAACTAAGGCTTTGTGAGACCTTAAATGGCTGAGGAGTTAAATTTAGGCTTTGTGAGACCTCAGATGGCTGAGGAGTCAAATTCAGGCTTTGTGAGATCTCAGATGACTGAGGAGTCAAATTCAGGCTTTATGAGATCTCAGGTGGCTGAGGAGTCAAACTCAGGCTTTGTGAGACCTTAAATGGCTGAGGAGTTAAATTTAGGCTTTGTGAGACCTCAGATGACTGAGGAGTCAAATTCAGGCTTTATGAGATCTCAGATGACTGAGGAGTCAAATTCAGGCTTTATGAGATCTCAGATGGCTGAGGAGTCAAACTCAGGCTTTGTGAGACCTTAAATGGCTGAGGAGTTAAATTTCGGCTTTGTGAGACCTCAGATGGCTGAGGAGTCAAACTCAGGCTTTGTGAGATCTCAGATGACTGAGGAGTCAAATTCAGGCTTTATGAGATCTCAGATGGCTGAGGAGTCAAACTCAGGCTTTGTGAGACCTTAAATGGCTGAGGAGTTAAATTTAGGCTTTGTGAGACCTCAGATGACTGAGGAGTCAAATTCAGGCTTTGTGAGACCTCAAATTGCTGAGGAGTCAAATTCAGGCTTTGTGAGATCTCAGATGGCTGAGGAGTCAAACTCAGGCTTTGTGAGACCTTAAATGGCTGAGGAGTTAAACTTAGGCTTTGTGAGACCTCAGATGGCTGATGAGTCAAATTCAGGCTTTGTGAGACCTCAGATGACAGAGGAGTCAAATTCAGGCTTTGTGAGACCTCAGATGGCTGAGGAGTCAAATCCAGGCTTTATGAGATCTCAGATGGCTGAAGAGTACAACCCAGACTAAACAACCTGTTGCATTGAGGTCTTGAGTAGTAGGTCTTGGGGTGAGGGAAAATGCCTTGCATGTCATTTTGTTGCTGCCTCTTTCGAGTAGTGTACAGTGTTCTTCTCTGCACATAGCCTATAATACCTCCGCTGATCTGACAACGCCTGGCTTTAAGGTAAGAAACTGTAGTTTCCTAAGAACTTGGGCAATCCTGTAGCGCTTGTGAGAAGTTTCAAGTAGTCCTCGAACCCCGTTTCTCTGAACAATTCTTTTTCTCTTCTACTTCTTCAGCGTTCATTCTCAAACTTCCACTGGATTTCTCTTGTAACAAGACAATGATCCTACCAGATTTCCAGTTGGATGTAGTCCAGAGAAAGGAATTGCGTTGTGTTGTCGTTTTATTTGCACCAATGGCCCAACACATCCGTTTTCGGCGGTATTGGTCTCAACTTGAACAATTATCTACTAAACATAATAACTACAAAATTTATATGCATTTTGGCCATATAAAAAACGTACATGGACATAAAATTAGTAATGGAAGACATGGTAACATAAGAAATGGCCCGACACATCCGTCTTCGGCTAATTAGTAATCTTGAGACATGGTAACATAAGAAATGGCCCGTTCAACACAACCAATGACAAGAGCAATCGAATGTTTAAACATACTACTGGAGAATCAGGTTAACTAGCTCAGAATCATTACAAGCTCAGAGAGACATAAAAGAACACTTCGTTCTTTCTACACAAACCAGACAAAAAAATGTATATCACTGTGACAAGCCTGAGACAGACCGTCACCTTTATAAGGAGATTATCGTTGTCATTTGAGTGAACGTAGAAGAAGAAGATTCTGGAGAAAAAAACATCTTCATGGCAGAATTAATGTCTGATATGTGGATATATAGAAGAATAGAGAGAGAGAGTGAAAAAAAGAAGAAATAGAGGAGGTTCTGACAACATATAACTATTAAAAGGAATACAAATCAAGCAAAATATTTTCGACAAAGTAAACATCTTGACGCCATGTTGAGGATATAACTTGAAGAAAGAGACGAGGGAGGGCGAGCAAAGTGTGGACAGGTAGGGAAACATTACGAGATTGGCATGATAGTCTAGCAATGTGCACCACCAAGGCAAGAGGCAGAGGATGGTGGGAATTCGTTGCAGCCAGCAATCGATGCGGGGACGACACATGATGATGATGGTCCAGCTCCCGAAAGAATTGGTCATGTCAGTAATAACTAATTGTCTAGGCCAGCGTTTCTCAAACGAGCTCTTTCCATGGCACCTTGTAGGGACAAATTTCTTCCGCCCCCCCCCCTCCCTCTGACATTTAAAAAAAGTGTCAATTTTTTTAAGGATTATTATTATAGTATATACTTTTTTACATATAATGTTTAGATGTCTACATATTTTTACATATAATGTTTAGACATGTACAAATTTTTATATATAATGTTTCCATATAGTGTTTACATGTGTACATATTTGTTTACATATAATGATCAGATGTGTACATATTTTTAAATATAACATTTACATGTGTATATATCTTTCCCTAATCAGCTTTCTGCTCCCCCTACATTGGTCTGTACACAATCCCCGCCCCTATATTTCTTATCGTGCCCATTCCCATGAAAAACGCCAATGACTGTCACAGAGGCAATGTGCCCAAACGTCGACAACCATTGACCTAGACACTATTTGCTTTTAATAGTTTGCTATATAATCAATGATCCATAGTCTGCAGCTGATTTTGAACATGGTACTTGCGGCTTCTGAGACGTTCTCAGTATCAACCACCGAGCCGTACTTAATATATAAAGAATAAAATACAATTTTCATAGTGGACATGGTACTATGTCTTGTGGGATCTCCCGAGGTCGTTCTCCAAATCCTGCACATCAGCAGGACATAGTCCGTAGTACGTAATGTCATATTTTATAGCTAAGCTTTGACATCTACTCCCTGCGGCTAGATACATCTAACTTCATCATGACTTTTGCATCACTCTGGCCCTCAGCAGGAAGGGAAAGCCAACTCTATCCCAAAACCTACATAGTCGGCTCTTACAATATGCATGTCAAGTAATATCTCCGTCATACTTTACTCTACTTTTGGGCGCTGGAAACATATGGGCTTTGTGTGTTAAATTGTAACACTGGTAGCGAGAATAGATAAGCAGACAATTGTGACGACAACCTGTTTTAAGGTTGCATCATGCACTTCTGACAAAGCAAGTACATCTAGGCGTGATACAAGGATGTACACATTTCCAAGTACATCTAGACGTGATACAAGGATGTACACATTTCCAAGTACTTCAGAGGATTTGGGCCACGTTCTCAACCAAACAATGGGGTATACATTTCCATGTACGAGAGTGGATGTAGGTCCCGTTCTCAACCAATCAAAGTATTTTCCTGTTGAATTAGGTTGAATTAGACATATATGTACATTCGCAATGAGTAATCGCATAACTTGGGCAAATATTTATTTAATAATCATATAACTTCGACAAATATACATTTAACAATCACATAACTTCGACAAATATTCACTGATTTAAGAGTGGCTTAAGATTATAAAGAGAAAAATGATAAAAGCGATTGAATATGAAAAGAAATATGAATTATATAATAAATAAGTATGCACGCAATAGAAAATAAAATTAAATACTACTGTTGTTGATAATGTAATTGAAATTTAACGTTTTGACCGTATATCTTTGCTGGAAATAACAACGATACAATATATAAGACATAAAAAAACCATAGAATTCAAAATTCCTTTTTTTTAAAAAAAAATTGGTTGATATAAGACCTGCAGATTCACTGGGAACCATCCCTTTTAAAATGACACATGATTTTTCCCGCGACTTTCATTGACTGTCAACACAGAAAATACACAAAGTGACCAAGGAAAATCACGGAATGGTCAAATGCACCACTTTAAAAGATTCATTCCCATTGAGCGAATGCTAGATCTGATGTGTCAATTATCATGGATCGCGATGGCTGCCACGGCAAGGTTGAATATGATTTGGAAAAAATAAGAACTCTATTACCGTAAAGATCACTCTATTCAGACTGTAAGTGCTACTGGCAAGTATACTTTTATACGGATGTGAAACACAATGCAGACAGAGATAAAAGAGTTTACGCTTTTGAATACAAATGTTACAGTCATTTGTTAAGAAGTAGCTTCAAAAAATTCGTGATAAATATATTCGCCCGACAGCAAATACAAAAACTTGCAGGTTATGAAGAACCACTTTTGACAGTGGTGAAACGGATAAACTTGTGTGGTTTGGACATGTAACGAGACACGACTCGTTTTCTAATATTATTTAGTGGAGGGTGGAAGAACATGAAGCAAGAGAACATCCTGTACTGATAACATCAAGTAATGGTCTGGGCATGGTTTCCTACACTACTCTGAATAGGCTGAGAATAGAGGTATTTGGGAGGCTTTTTATGTTGATGTCTCCAACGTGGCAACCCTACGGCCCTATAACTGTACGAATAGTATTATTATTGTTGCTGTTATTGTTATTATTATTGTTGTTGTTATTATTATAGATACATAATCTCAAAACATCTCATAATTTTATATGTATGTTCTAGATGTTTGCGGTTTATTTAATAAATTTTGAAGAAGGTCGTCGAGAATCTATAGCACTCGGGAACAAAAGCTGGAGCTCTAGGGTTTTGTTATTTTCGTGTAACAAGAAGCTTTAGTAGTAGTAGCTATATTATATACAGCAACTGTATACAAGTTGGTAGATACTCTTTCACAAGTTGGTGGTATTCTGGAAGAAGACATTTTTTGCTGTTTTCGTGGGATATGTTAGATGTTATTTTGAAAGAAACCATTAAAGAGGCATTGTGGGGCGAAGTTTACAAGATTTTTGCATTTGCTTCTTAGTACCAAATGTCATTTTCTAACTTCCTAGTACCAAATGTCATTTTCTAACTTCATAGTACCAAATGTCATTTTCTAACTTCCTAGTACTAAATGTAATTTTCTAACTTCATAGTACCAAAAGTCATTTTCTAACTTCATAGTATCAAATGTCATTTTCTAACTTCCTAGTACCAAATGTCATTTTCTAACTTCATAGTACCAAATGTCATTTTCTAACTTCCTAGTACCAAATGTCATTTTCTAACTTCATAGAACCAAATGTCATTTTCTAACTTCATAGTACCAAATGTCATTTTCTAACTTCATAGTACCAAATGTCATTTTCTAACTTCCTAGTACCAAATGTCATTTTCTAACTTCATAGTACCATAGTCATTTTCTAACTTCCTAGTACCAAATGTCATTTTCTAACTTCATAGTACCAAATGTCATTTTCTAACTACCTAGGGGATCGGGAGGCTTCTTCTTCGTCTTCTTCTTCTTCTTCTGCGTTCGTTCTTAAACTCCTGCAGTTCAGCCGGATGTAGCCCGGTGAACGGAATGCGTTGTGTCATGGTTTACAGCATTGCTGTGATATCTGCGCCTTTCGGCTTGACACATCCAACTTCGGCATGACTTTGGGTCGCTGACCCTATATGGGATGGGACAGCCAACACTATCCCATAACCTCCTTAGTCGCCTCGTACGACATACATGGAAGGTAAACAGTGTTGCTATTCTTTGCTCCCCTTTCAGGCCCGACAACACACAGTCGGGAGGCTAATCGGTACGAAGGCTCAATCTTCCCAAACCCCTATCCTTATCGACAAGCTTGTTTTCT
Organism: Meghimatium bilineatum; assembly: GCA_034231615.1. Classification (NCBI taxonomy): domain Eukaryota; kingdom Metazoa; phylum Mollusca; class Gastropoda; order Stylommatophora; family Philomycidae; genus Meghimatium; species Meghimatium bilineatum. The sequence goes on from CM067306.1 coordinate 50,538,900, forward strand.
TTTATTGCATCCCTAACATACTTGAATCGTTTCTTTCAGTGAAGTGCGAGGATAGCTCCCTACACCAAATCTCGCCTATCATTGAGACTCATTTATGAGAACCGCTGGTTAAGATTTTGTCATGCAATCTTAGAAAAATTAATTTCAGCAAGAGAAGGACAAAGTGTCTTCTATATGCGCGGAGATGTAATCAGCATTGCTAATGAAAAAAAAAAGGAAAAACAGCTGTGAATAGAAACAGTCGGCGAAGAGTGCTGATGTAATTTCATTTTAAGAACAGAAATTCCAGATCATATCCAACAAGTATAGGACACATTAACATAAATAGAATTGTTATCTTTTTAGTTTATTGTGGGGTTAATAGTTTTGATGAGGTCACGGGTCTATAGATACAAGGATATATTTCTGGATGTGTACGTCACGGTAACGGTTGTAAAAACACACACAAGTTGGTGGGAGTTCCCTCGCAATGTCTTCATTTTCTAGGTATACTAGTGAAAATTATCTCAGGAATGTTATAATAAATTTATAAAAAATATCACCATAGTTCCACCAAATCTTAAGACGTTCTTATATCAAGAGCTTCGTGGCTCAAACTTTACAACACATTTGCTAATTGTCTTGGTTTCTTGACGACGGTCCCTGTTTTTCCGAAACGTTAAATTTGTTATCATTCAGATTATTTACATTCTTCTTCAGCGCCCGTTCTGAATCTTTTGCAAATTAACAGGATGTGGCCCAGAGAACAGAATGACTTGCTTTATGCTTTACAGTTTAGCGATAATATCAACACCTTTTGGCATAAAAGAAACGGCTTCAGCATGACTTGCCGGTTACGCTGACCATTATTTATATTATATTTTAGCCAAAATATTTATAATTACCCTCGTGAATCTCTCTGGTGTAGTTGTTAAGCAGTTCGCTTTGTGCACAAGAGATCGCGGATTAATTCTGCTCGCGATTTCTTACTTGCAAAACTGTATTTTTGGAACTCTCTAGAACAGGGGTCGACAACCTTTTGCTAACTGCGTGCCAACTTAAGGTTTCAAATTATTCAGAGTGCCATCATTACATATAATTCTATACAAGTCGAAGTCAATATTCTTATTTTGTACAAATTTATACAGGAAACGTGAGGAGTCTGCGTGCCATTTGAAATTGCTTGGCGTGCCAAGTGTGGCACGCGTGCCATAGGTTGCCTACCCCTGCTCTAGAAACTCCAAACGGCATTTGGTATTAAGAATAAAGTGTTCATTCACACATCCGATACCCTCCCACTCCAAACCAAGGTAATTGATGATTTTCCAAAAAAAAAGGTCCTACAAATCCCACAAGCTAAGATAGTGTTTTTCAATAATTGAATGAGTTCCCATCGATTGTAGCTACGTAGTTATACGTGTTATTACTGCTTTGCTGAGAGGGACGAAGCACATATGAGGCAACCAGAGCACAGTGAAGTCAAATCTCTACACCTTTTCCTTTTTAATTGACTTATATTTGAGTTGTATGTGACACATTTCTGCTTATCCTTATTAACCATACATTACACGATGTAGTATTTTTACAACAAAACCATTTCGCTTCTTTGACATTTTGGTACACACAATTTTAGCGGTTATTTCCCTTTAAAGTCCGATTTTTTTTTCGATGGATACATTTTGACATTTTCAAAATGGCGCATGATTTCTATGATGTTCTGCGTGCGTTCTAATTTGTAAATGCAATTTTGTCCTAAAAACGGTGTAAATGAAACATTGTGTGTATTTTATAAGGTTTATTTTTTTGATGAGTTTCACTTTAGTTTTATAAATAGTAGTTATCAGTTTAAAGCCAGTTTAGTTTATTTCTAGGGGGTTTGTTTGGTTTAGTCACGTGTTGTGAAGCGATGTCCAAAGAAGTATCTATATTTGCTTCATAGACTACAGCAAGGCCTTTGACAGAGTCCAACGTGAAAAATTAATCAAATGTCTTCAAGAAATAGGCATAGATGGAAAAGACATCAGGCTGATTAGAAATATATATTGGGAACAAACTGCATCAATAAGGTGTGAAAACAGCTACTCTCCATACATAGAAATAAGAAGAGGGGTAAGACAAGGATGCATTTTATCACCAAGCCTATTTAATATCTACACAGAGAATATCTTTAAAAATATAGAAGAAATACCAGGACTCAAGATCAATGGGAAAATAATAAACAACCTTAGATATGCAGATGACACTGTTCTTTTAGCAGAAAGTGAACATGAACTACAAAGACTACTAGATCAAGTCAATAAATCAAGTAATGAATATGGACTGGATATAAACATTCAAAAAACAAAAACCATGATAATCAGCAAAGGCACAGAAGAACAGGAGATAAACATAAACATACAGGGAGAGAAACTACAACAAGTAAAACAGTATCAATATCTTGGACACATAATCACAAATGATGGCAGATGTGAAACAGAAGTTAAAAGGAGAATAGGAATGGCTAAAAGTACCTTCAATGGCATGAGGAAATTATTACTATCTAAACAAATTACAAACAAGTTAAAAATGAGAATTATAAAATGCTACATCTATTCCATATTAATGTATGACTCAGAAACATGGACACTAAATAAACAATTAGAAGACAAAATTGATGCCTTTGAGATGTGGGTATATAGAAGAATAGGGAGAACATCATGGAAAGAGAAGAAAACAAATAAAGAGGTGCTAAAGACACTTAATATGAAGAAAGAACTACTAAGAGAAATAAAGATCAGGCAAATAAAATACTTTGGACACATTAAAAGACATGACACCCTATTGAAGACCTTACTTGAGGGTAAAGTCAAAGGGAAGCGAGCAAGAGGTAGGCAGAGATACAAGTGGGAGAGTAACATTACACGATGGACATGTTACAGTCTAGCAGAGTGCAGCACCAAGACAAGAGACAGGAGATGTTGGAGATACGTTGCAGCTAACCTTCGTTGCGGAGACGGCACTTGATGATGATGATGTGAAGCGTGGTCTAGTCACGTGTGTTGTGAAGTGCGGTCTAGCCACATGTTGTGAAGCGTGGCCTAATCGCATGTGTTATGAATGTTTTCTAGTCACATGTGTTATGAAGCGTGGTCTAGTCACATGTGTTATGAAGCGTGGTCTAGTCACATGTGTTATGAAGCGTGGTCTAGCCACATGTGTTATGAAGCGTGGTCTAGTCACATGTGTTATGAAGCGTGGTCTAGTCACATGTGTTATGAAGCGTGGTCTAGCCACATGTGTTATGAAGCGTGGGTTTGGAGGGAGTGTTCTAGCTGTTGCGTAGTATCAAACATGATATATGAACCGTATTTTTTCTGAGCAGTTTTTGATGTACAAAGTTAAGATAGGTACGGATGATGGTTGTGGTGATAAAAAGTGGCTGATGATGATGATAGTGGTGATGCTGAAGATGGTGGTGATAATGATAGCTGTAGTTGTGATGCTACTGATAATAATGGTGATGGTGGGAGTGATGATGATGGTAGTTCTTCTTCTTTCGTTCATTTGAAACATGTCTATATCTGTAATTCTATCTCCTTAATAAAGCTCAGTCTTTTGTAGTTCATATGATGGTAGTAATGAGAATGGTTTTGATAGTGATTATGATGACAATGATGGTGGTGATGGCGATGAAGAATTGTTTCCCTCCTCTTCCCTCCGTGAAGTGAAGTTATGCTTTTAACTCTTGACTAGTGTTTCTCTAGCATTACTTCTAAAAAAAGAGGAATATTTCCCAAAGTTTTACTAAGTCCACGATGGTAGTTTTACTTCTTCTTCTGCGTTCGTTCTCAAACTTCTGCAGATTAGCAGGATGTAGTCCGGAGAACGTTGTGTCATGGTTTACAGCATTGCTGCGATGTCTGCGCCTTTCAGTCTGACACATCCGACTTCAACATGGCTTTTGGTCACTGACCCTATATGGGATGGGACAGCTAACTCCATCCTATAACATCCTTAGTGGTCTCTATCGACATGCATGGAATGTAAACAGTGTTGCTATTCTTTGCTTCCCTTTCGGGCTCCGGTAACACACGGGCGGTAGTTTCACTAAATTGGCTGGACAGTACAAGTTGCTCAACAGTTGTTACTTCGAAAGAGATAATGCTGTGAATTTCTTGCAGTCCAGAAGATTGCTGCAAAAAAATTGTTGATATCCGACTAGTAGTCAATCGTGAGTCTTCAGCAGACTTCATCGTGTCCAACATCCTCAGTTACCTCTTTCGACACATTGATTATAAATCAATGAAATAAATCAGCGTAGATATCATTGCCATAAATGCCATATATATTACCACAGATGTTAATCTATTAGTGTTCATCTATTAGTGTTCATCTATTAGTGTTCATCTATTCAGAAATTGATTTATTAGAATGTGTTCATCTATTCAGAAATTGATTTTTTAGAATGTGTTCATCTATTCAGACATTGATTTATTAGAATGTGTTCAACTATTCAGACATGCTTCGTCTTCTTCATCGTTCTTCAGTCAGATGTCAGGTTACAGCGCCAATAGCTTCAATGAATTGTGTGATTCGCTTCAGGTCATCCATGGAACCCCTCAAGTCTGGAAGCAATGCCGTCTCAGTAGGCCATATTTTATCCCTCTCTTCTTGGTAGAGTTGACAGGCATGAAGAATGTGTTCTGCAGTCTCTGGGCTCAGTCCACAGTTGCACATGTCTGTCTCACCATTCTTCAGCTTTCGGAACATGTGACTTCTCAGTCTGTTGTGACCAGTTCGTAGTCTGAAAATGATGGTTTTTTCCTTGCGTGGCATTTGGTGGTAGGGGTCATTTGGTTCTGCAGTTGGGTGCATTTGCCACTTTTTCTTATATTCTGCTTTTAACATGGTCTTACTTTCATAGTACGTATTATCATTTTCTATTTGTTCCAGTGATCCCCCTTTCCTTGCCAGGAGATCAGCTTTTTCATTTCCAGGTATGCCACAGTGACCTGGGATCCACTGCAGTACTGTTTCTTTGGTGGTACTGCTGAGGTGTAGTAAGCAGGCCGTAAGTTCATTCATGCTCGTGTTCTTTGGATCTTTCAATGCCTGCAATACTGATTTTGCATCCGTTAGAAATACTACATGTCTTTTGTGACTCAGCAAGCAATTCATGAGCAATTTGGCTGCCTCTATTATGGCTTCCATTTCTGCTTTGAAATTTGTGGAATGTTTGCCTGTGGGTATGGATTTCTCTATTTCTTTTCCATCTGGTGTTACTATATATATTCCTGATCCTCCATCTAATACTGCCTCTTTCGCTGATCCATCTGTATATACATGTGTCCATATATCCTTTGGGTATGCTTTCTGTATGTGATTCTTAGTTGTCTCCTTTAGTACTTGTATAGTAGTTTCTGTTTTCGAAATGATGTTTTGTATATTATCCATAATTCTTGGGAAGTTTTTCCTGTCCCATGTTGGGTATGTGTTAAAGGTGTTTAGTGGTTTTAGGTTTTGTAGGTCTGTATCTGTGAGTGATTTCTGGAGCTGTTTAGCGGAGTGTAGAAAGCTACCTCTTTTGAGTCGCTCTTTTGTAGGTCTGCTTAGTCTTTGGTTCATTTGATGACTCTACAAACATTTGAACTTTGCATACTGTGTGAGGATTTTTTCATTTCTTCTTTCTTCCATTGATGGCAAACCTGTGCATGTTTCCATTTCTGTGATTGGGGTAGTATTCATACCTCCTGTTATAATTCTGAGATTGCGGTTTTGTATCTTTGAGATCTTTTGAGTGTTACTCTTGGCTGCAGTCCCCCATGCTGACATTCCATATTCCAAAGCTGGTCTTACATAACCTGTATATGCTCTACTTAGAATTTTTCCATTTGCACCCCAATCTGTTCCAGCCAATTTTTTAAGGAGTGCTGTCCTCATTGTACATCTTGTTTGGCACTTGTCTATTTGCTGTTTCCATGCAAGTCTTGGATCAAAAGTGACTCCAAGGTATGTAGGTGTCTCATCTTTTGGCAATGTTTGACCATTTATGGTTAGTAGGATTTTCTGTGGTTTGGTGGACATGCTGAAGATGGTATAGGTAGCTTTTTGGGCATTGATAGACATGGCCCATTGGTCTGTCCACTTGGCCAAATTGTCCATAGTTTCTTGCAACCTTATTTTTGTTGTGCCAACGCTCTCTTCACTGCACCATATCGCCAGATCGTCTGCATACATTGCAGCATTTACTTTACGCGAGAGAATTTGGTCACTGTCATTCATGAATATAAGGAATAGAACACCTCCCTGTGGTACTCCATGCTTAAAGAGTTTCTTTCTGCTATTCTTCATTTCAAGCTTCACTGCTGCTTTTCGGTTGTGCAGGTAGTGTTTTATCCAGTAATACATGCGCCCTTTCACTTTGTTTTGTTGTAGTTTAAGGAGGAGTCCATCTTTCCATACACAATCAAAGGCTTTTTCCATATCTACCAACACCACTGATGTCTTCTTTTTTTCATGGAAAGCATTCTCTACTTCCTGTGCAATTAGTGTAATCTGGTCTTCAGTTGATCTACACTTTCTGAAGCCAGCTTGCTGATTTAGCAGGATTTTATTTTTTTCTAGGAACCTCATCATTCTTTTGTTTACCAGGCGCTCTATTAATTTGCAAACACAGCTGGTCAGACTTATTGGGCGATAGCTGTCCACCTTATTTTTTGGCTTGCCTTTCTTGTGGATGGGTATCATTATGGCGGTTTTCCACATCTGTGGCACTAGACCTCTATCCCAACAGTTGTTAAAATTTTTTATTAATTTCTTTTTTGCTGATGGTCCGATGTGAATTAGCAGTTCATTTGGTATGTCATCAGGGCCAGGTGATTTCCTAAGTTTTAATACTGCTAGTTCTTCATTTAGTTCATTGATCGTGAATGGAATATTCATGACATCTTGTTTATCTTTGCTGATCTCTTTTTTGATATTCCGTAGTTCTTTTCTTACTTCTCTTCTCCTATTTTCATCGACTTTGTGGCAGGCAGTACTTTGGTAATGCTGTATAAAGTGATTTGCAGCCTTCTTTCCTGTGAGTACATCTCCACCATTCTCTATAGCTACTGGTGCTGTTTTGTTATCTTCGTTGTTGGGCATTTTTGTTATTTTCCATAGCTTTCTTCCCTCTTTGTCGAAGTTTATTCAGACATTGATTTATTAGAATATGTTCAACTATTCAGATATTTATTGGTCATAATGTATTCATCTATTAGTATTCAACTATCCAGGCATTGATTGGTCGGAATGTGTTTATCTATTCAGACATTGATTGGCCAGAATGTGTTAATGCTTTCAGTCATAAGCCATTAATAGAATAACTGGTGTCGTCCAATTAGGAAACGTGTGAAGATGACAGATGGTAGGTGGTGGTAGTTGATGGACAGTAGATGACAGATGGTAGGTGGTGGTAGTTGATAGACAGTAGATGACAGATGGTAGGTGGTGGTAGATGGTGGGCAGTAGATGACAGATGGTAGGTGGTGGTAGTTGGACAGTAGATGACAGATGGTAGGTGGTGGTAGTTGATGGACAGTAGATGACAGATGGTAGGTGGTGGTAGTTGATGTACAGTAGATGACAGATGGTAGGTGGTGGTAGTTGATGGACAGTAGATGACAGATGGTAGGTGGTGGTAGTTGATGGACAGTAGATGACAGATGGTAGGTGGTGGTAGATGATGGACAGTAGATGACAGATGGTAGGTGGCGGTAGATGATGGACAGTAGATGACAAAATATCGAAGGATTTACTGCTGAGAATTGCAGTCTGGACAAACAATATCAACGTCGAGCTTTACTTCGGTACAATGACTTATACAAACAAGATATGCATGATACAGGCATTAACACGATTTCATGGAAGCAGGATGACATGGGTCATGTTGAATGCAGGAGACCAATCAAGAATGGTATAAAGACTGTTTGTTCAAGAGCCGCACGTCTAAGAATATACACAACAGCACACGATGGTACAAGTGGGCATGTGATTTCTTGTACATACTGAGGAAAGAGTCTTTGTGGCTCAGATTGGTCTTGTGACTCACAGCTATCATCGCCATGGATCGTAGACTTTATTTCGTATAGCACAAAAACAACACTATCATTTGGAAAGCCGCCTACTACACTACTATACAACATTTGATGATGCGTCTGTTTCTAGTGCATAATAATTAATGACGCGTCTATACTGCTACTACACAAGAATTGACGATGCGTCTGCATTACTACACAAAGTGATGACGCGTCTATACTGCTACTACACAAGAATTGACGATGCGTCTGCATTACTACACAAAGTGATGACGCGTCTATGCTGCTACTACACAATAATTGACGATGCGTCTGCACTACTACACAACAATAATACTATCGCCTAGAGATGGAAAGGTGTTTACTACTTCTGCTCTCAAATATATCTTCATCTTCTTCTTCAGCGTTCATTCTCAAATTCCCGCTGGATCTCCTTTGTAGCAGAACCATGGTCCCAATAGATTTCGAGCAGGATGTAGTCCAGAGAATGTAAATGCGTTGTGTCGCTGTTTTATTTGCGCCAATGGCCCGACATATCCGTCTTTGGTGGTGCTCTCAAATATATAATGTAATGTTATGTTCTTCTTTTAAAAGGGGGGGGGGGATATATAACCCTCTCTTACTCCCCAACCAATTCACATGCACTGGTTTATTGAAGATTGAAATATTTCAGAATTTGTATGTTATAAGATTCTTCTCTCTAAAAAAAAGTCTACAAATTTCATGGTGTCGATACATGCCACAGGCAAAGTGATTGACAGAAGATTGAAAGACTGAGGAATCGGGAGGAATGTAATGGAGTTCGTTTGACGAATTTTTATAATTGAATGAAACATTATTTAAGTCTCACATGTAACCCGAAGGTTATCTGTCCATTTGTTCCAAGGGAAATAAACGACATGACTCCTTTACAGAAAAGTGAGTCTTTAGATAGAGGAGTTTTTATGCGTGTATAAGGTATGAGGAAACGGGGGGGGGGGGGGGGGGAGAACGAATGGGTGCACCATTTATAAGAATAATCAAACTCTCAAACGTAGTGTTAAATGAAATGGGGGTGCTTGTTATAAAAGAGAGGTTAATTTATTTAGATAATTTCAATTTCTGGTACGGTGCACACTGAAATGTTACATTCTGCTCTCTATGAATTGTGTGTTGCATCCTGCTGTAGTGTTACATACTGATGTAGTGTTACACCCGGCTGTAACTTTACATACTGCTGTCGTGGTGGTTGTATAATGTTACATCCTGCTGTTGTGTGGATTGTATAATGTTACATCCTGCTGTCATGTGGATTGTATAATATTACATCCTGCTGTCATGTGGATTGTATAATGTTACATCCTTCTGTCATGTGGATTGTATAATGTTACATCCTGCTGTCGTGGTGGTTGTATAATGTTACATCCTGCTGTCGTGTGACTTGTATAATGTTACATACTGCTGTCATGTGGATTGTATAATGTTATATCCTGCTGTCATGTGGATTGTATAATGTTACATCCTGCTGTCGTGGTGGTTGTATAATGTTACATCCTGCTGTCGTGGTGATTGTATAATGTTACATACTGCTGTCATGTGGATTGTATAATGTTACATCCTGCTGTCATGTGGATTGTATAATGTTACATACTGCTGTCATGTGGGTTGTATAATGTTACATACTGCTGTCATGTGGATTGTATAATGTTACATCCTGCTGTCGTGGTGGTTGTATAATGTTACATACTGCTGTCATGTGGATTGTATAATGTTACATACTGCTGTCATGTGGGTTGTATAATGTTACATACTGCTGTCATGTGGATTGTATAATGTTACATCCTGCTGTCATGTGGATTGTATAATGTTACATCCTGCTGTCATGTGGATTGTATAATGTTACATCCTGCTGTCATGTGGATTGTATAATGTTACATCCTGCTGTCGTGGTGGTTGTATAATGTTACATCCTGCTGCCGTGTGACTTGTATAATGTTACATACTGCTGTCATGTGGATTGTATAATGTTACATCCTGCTGTCATGTGGGTTGTATAATGTTACATCCTGCTGTCATGTGGGGTTGTATAATGTTACATCCTGCTATTGTGTGGGGTTGAATAAAGTTTCCTCCTGCTATCTTGTGAGTTGTATAATGTCACATTCTGCTGTTACTTTATTTTCTTTGATGTATGATATGGCTTGAAGCTAGCTAGGGCTGGAATAGATACCAAGATTGGTTCCATGTTTATATCTAATACACAGTCATCATGGCTGTAGACTATTCATACGTCCTAGCTGAATTAATTTTGACTCCGTTAATTACTTTTTAAAAAGTATTGTTTGGCTTTTAATTGGTCGCTAGTTACATACTTGGAGTCGTATGCCAGAAATAGCCACGGCCAACCAATTGATGTCATGGAAATCGGAGACTAGTTCATGTTTACGTTTTAGCGAACAAGTCTTCTAAACTACCGACGATTGAGCATTGGTGATCCGCCTTATAATGTTACATTACTCCTTACTGTTACATCGCTCAGTAATCTTGCATCGCCATGTAATGTTACACCATGCTGTCACACGTTATGTAATGTTACACCATGCGTCACACGTTATGTAATGTTACACATTCCTGTCACACGTTATGTAATGTTACATATTCCTGTCACACGTTATGCAATGTTACACATTCCTGTCACACGTTATGCGATGTTACACATTCCTGTCACACGATATGCAATGGTACACATTCCTGTCACACGTTATGTAATGTTAGACATTCCTGTCACACGTTATGCAATGTTACACCATGCTGTCACACGTTATGTAATGTAACACATTCCTGTCACACGTTATGTAATGTTACACATTTCTGTCACACGTTATGTAATGTTACACATTCCTGTCACACGTTATGTAATGTTACACATTCCTGTCACACGTTATGTAATGTTACACATTTCTGTCACACGTTATGTAATGTTACACATTCCTGTCACACGTTATGTAATGTTACACATTCCTGTCACACGTTATGTAATGTTACACCATGCTGTCACACGTTATGTAATGTTACACATTCCTGTCACACGTTATGTAATATTACACCTATGCCATTTAATATTTGAACTCTTAATATGTTAGTTGGTTCCTACCGCGAACATGCCCAATATTGTTATATCATAAATGTGAGTATAACAAATGTATCCATGGTTGCTTTACTGGAATAAAATGTACATTTCATAGTCAGGTACCCTTCTTTCAGCGGAAACAATTATAAGGCAGCAAACGGGACTTCCAGCTGGCACCTATTTGTCTCGAAACTTAAGTGAACACGTTTTCCGTATCTACCACACCGTATCCCCCCAAAAAATAAGATATGTGCCATCTGAAATGACTTGGTTCAAATTCCGTTTGTTGCCTTACTATTTTTTCTATAACAATAAATTCCAGACATCTTCTATATTATATTATTCACGTATTCTTTCACCCACGGAAGTCAGTCCAATTTCATTGTATGATTTACAACCATATAAAATAGCGGAGGTTGTGGTCCTGGTAATCCAGATACCAGGACCTTCATGATATTAAACGCTTATATATACATATTATAGTTAAATGGGAAATTAAAGCCTCTAGTCGAGGCACGACCCTTTCAGACTAAGACAGGAGTCGATATTGATTATATTTGATATATATATTTGCATAGGCCTCTTTTCTTTGTCTTGTGATGCTTTCGGTCAGCATCAGCATCGCGAAGACAGTAATGTATCAACCAGCACCAGGTATCCCCTACACGGGACCAGCAATTACAGTAAAGGGACAATCTCAATACTTCCAATACGTATGTATCTCGGTAGCAGCCCATCGCAAACTGTGACAATTGACGAGGATGTTGATCTGCGTATTGTTTTCGTCATTGCGGCATTCGAGAACCTTCGTGCCAACGTCTGGATCAGGTGTGCTCTCAGTTTGACAGTAAGTTGGACGTGTACCGCGCAGTGGTTTTACCAAAACTGCTTTATGCTGCGTCATCCTGGACTATCTATGCGTCACTCGGTCGACAGTTTCATTCTTTCCACCTTCGGTGCCTAAGAAACCTCATGGGAGTACGTTGGCAGGATCGTGTACCAGACACGGAAATCATTCAAAAGTCCCGTATGCAAAGCACCCATGCCCTGCTGACTAGGTCCCAACCCCGTGAACTAGCCACATCGTCCGAGTGCCAGACATGCGCCTTCCAAAGAGAATATTCTATGGGGAGCTATGCGATGGTAAGTGTTCAAGCGGAGAGCAGAAAACGCGCTTCAGAGATCACTTTAAAAACTCTCTCAACCACTACAGCATCGATTCTAGCTCCTGTGAGACTACAACCTTTGATCGCTCAGCTTGTCACACCCAGATCATTGCTGGCATCACTAAATTTCAAAATAAAGAACACTGCGGGCTATTACAAGCGACGGAAGAGGAAGGACAAATCTGCGCTCCTGCATGCACTGCAATAGAACTTCCCTGGCACGAATCCGACTCATCGGGTATCTACGTACTTACAAACCAAATTAGACACGGGTATCTACGAAGTCACAATCCAAATTAGACACGGGTATCTACGAACTCACAAACCAAATTAGACAATAATAAATGTTTTTGTGTGTATTTCTTGTTCACATTTCTTGTTTTTCAAGCCATGCTCATCATCGCTTCCGAAGGAGAAACACCATCATATATATATATATATAGTGTGTGTGTGCGCGCGCGCGGACGTGCGTGTTTTAATGCACACACATAAAACTTGTACATACACATGCATATATATATATATATATATATCAAATGCTGTGAATACACAGATACACAGAAGAAACTGCTGACAGTTTTCATCTATAAGCTGTGGAATATAAAAAAAACAATATTCCTGCTTCACGCATGAAAGGAAACTGTAATCAGACACAAGGGAAAGACAGACACAGAACTGCTAGATATAATTATCTACCTTGATATTAATTGATTGAGTTATGTAGAGAAATCAATAGAACGCGTGATAAACTTCAGATTGATACAGCGAATAGAAATAGGAATTGTTAATCGGTGAGGAATACGAAAAAGGAAAGACAGTGATATTTAGAGAGGAGTGTTTAATTCCAGCTTTGATCTTTCTCTTCTCCATGGCATGTTTCTGACTATGTTTTAATCTATTCCCCCTACCATTAATATATGTCTTTTCTTACGTTTTGTATATTGTTCTTCTTCTTCTCATTGGCTATTTAACATGTCTACACAGCAAGTCGTACATTATTTCATTTGTTGTCTTTTATCCTGATGAAGGCTGTTAGTCCAAACATCGTATGTCCTTGTGTCTCGTTGCTAGTACGGTATATTTACTAATATTGGTAATACGTTTACCCATTTCCGTTCATTTTGATATCTGCCTTTTGTTCCCTGACTCACGCTTCAAGTATCCATTTACAGCTGGGTCGACTGGAACAGCGGTTGTGTCACATGAGAAATCACGACGCGGATTCCTTTTGTCCGGATATGGTTTCGAACCTGGGACGCTATAACCCGGTGATAGTAAATAAGCTCACTATCAACTAGACTACCATTCTCCACGCGGAACAGGCGATAAACATAAACATTATTACCAATATTTTGGACACATAATCACAAATGATGGTAGATGTGAAACAGAAGTTACCAGGAGAATATGAATAAAAATACTTTCGCTGACATGAAGAAATCTTTGACATCTAAATAAATTACAAATTAGAAAATGAGAATTAGAAAATGCCAAATCTATTCTACATTAATGAATGGCTCAGAAACATGGGTAATAAACAAACAACTAGAAGACAGAATTGATGCCTTTGAGATGTGGATACATAGAAAACAAAATATGAGAGGAGACTTAATACCTTTCATTTAAGATGTCTCCGCAAGATGTTAAGCATTAAATGGCACGACAAAATCACCAACGATGGAAGTGTTACCCCGTACTCAGCTACCATCTGCCATGGAAACACTCAATATAAATAGATTGCGTTGACTGGGTCATGTCCGAAGAATGCCAAACTGCCGCATCACAATACAAGTATTATTCGGAAAACTGGTTAAAGGCCAGCTAGCCTGCGGTAAACAACCTGAGATATGCAGATGACACTGTTCTTTTAGCAGAAAGTGAACATGAACTACAAAGACTAATAGATCAAGTCAATAAATCAAGTAATGAATATGGACTGGATATAAACATTCAAAAAACAAAAACCATGATAATCAGCAAAAACACAGAAGAACAGGAGGTAAACATAAACATACAGGGAGAGAAACTACAACAAGTAAAACAGTATCAATATCTTGGACACATAGTCACAAATGATGGCAGATGTGAAACAGAAGTTAAAAGGAGAATAGGAATGGCTAAAAGTACCTTCAATGACATGAGGAAATTATTAATATCTAAACAAATTACAAACAAGTTAAAAATGAGAATTATAAAATGCTACATCTATTCCATATTAATGTATGGCTCAGAAACATGGACACTAAATAAACAATTAGAAGACAAAATTGATGCCTTTGAGATGTGGGTATATAGAAGAATAGGGAGAACATCATGGAAAGAGAAGAAAACAAATAAAGAGGTGCTAAAAACACTTAATATGAAGAAAGAACTACTAAGAGAAATAAAGATCAGGCAAATAAAATACTTTGGACACATTAAAAGACATGACACCCTATTGAAGACCTTACTTGAGGGTAAAGTCAAAGGGAAGCGAGCAAGAGGTAGGCAGAGATACAAGTGGGAGAGTAACATTACACGATGGACAGGTTACAGTCTAGCAGAGTACACCACCAAGACAAGAGACAGGAGATGTTGGAGATACGTTGCAGCCAACCTTCGTTGCGGAGACGGCACTTGATGATGATAAGCCTGCGGTAGACCAATGCTGAGGTAGAAAGACATGTAAATTCTCAATGAAAAGCTTCCACATAGAATCCAAAACTGGGAAAACATGGCCGAAACTCGGGATGTCTGGAAACAGAACCTGCGTGCGGGGGCAGCTTTGTTCAGAAATAATATGATTAAAAATATGGAAGGATTTTAAAAAATAGAAAGGTACAAACAAAAATATTCTGTTGCCGTGATAAAAGTCTTCATTCCTGAGAAAATATTCTACGTATTGGTTCTTCTTTTTGCTAAAAGACCGTATGCAAGATGAAAAAGGCCATAAATATAGTATATTTGGGTAAACTTTACAGAAAAAAGACATTTAAAAAGAGGTTCTGACAAAATTGCGTATGAAAAAAGAAATTATTAAGTGATAAATATAAAATAAATAAAATATTTTGGACATACAAAACATGGCTCTCATTATTGAAGACCTTACTCGAAGGTAAAATTTAGGGGCGAGGGTAGACAAAGATAGACATAGACATAACGGTTATAAAGCCAGAGTCAGACCATGTAAAAGATGGATCGCAGAAATCAAAGAAGCCACAGGAACAAGCTTACACACAGCACACAAGAAGGCCATCTCCAGAGAACTCTTCCACCCCTGACGCCGCAAGGCAAACAAGGGATACAGCATATAGATAGATAGATAGGTAGACAAAGAAGCAAATGGGAGGGAAACATAATTTTCACAGGATACTGTCTGTCAGAGTGCACAGCCAAGGTAAAACTGGATGTGAGAGGTCCACTGCATGTAATCTTTATTGTGAATAAGGTATTTGATGTTGGTGAGCCATGACCGATGTATTAAATTTTCAGTCTTTGTAACTAATTTTTCTTCGTCAGCGTTCATTCTCAATCTCTTGAAACAGTGTTTACATAACATGCCACAAAACAAACACACAAAAAAAAGACAAAAACATTCCTACCATATGGCAACCTTGTAATGTATTTGACAAGTGCATAGAACTGGCCTTGTAGAAGTATACTTGTGTTTACTTATTTCCGCATTTGAACTACTTCTCCGACAAAAAGACCTGCACTCTACTTGCGAGAGTATCCACTGAACAACATAACATAATCGATAACATCCAGAGACTTCAGATCGTGACCGTCGGTGGTTATATGAAAGACCTAACTGCTAAACGTAAACCGGCCTTTATTCGGTGAGTCTTTGATTATTGTCTGGCTATTCATTGGATACTATTTATATAATTGAAGTCGACCGCCAAATATAACCGAGAACATGTGTTCAATGCGCGAAACTGAAATACAACAGGTAAAGGGTGAAACGGGGTAACAAAGTTTTGCTAATAACATGAAACATACATATGCACACACACAATCGACGTTTCGACCAAAATGCCTTTATGAAGGATGACATACAGGCATACATAAAAAAAATCTCAACTGTGCAATCACCCGCATTGTTAATATTAGATCCTAAATTTCTTGTAAAGTGCAGTTCTCGATATTAATTCCGGGTTTTTATTTAGTTTGGTCAGTTGCCATTATTTTTGATCTTTTTCATATTTAATTTCACAATTTTTTTTTATAATTGCTATTCGCTGAACATTTGGGTTGACTCGCGTTCACAAATCCAAAAATAACCAAAGCAGACCAATTAAACTCAGGGGAACAGTCGACAAGTTGAGCCCGGTGTGTTCAGATGACACGTTGAGCCCGGTGTGTTCAGATGACACATTGAGCCGGTGTGTTCAGATGACACATTGAGCCCGGTGTGTTCAGATAAATTGCCATCTATCATCCGCATAAGACCTACCAACATTATCCAAACAAGCCTTTTCCCCAGTGTAACAACCCTAACCCTGATGTCCCAAGTGAAACAACCCTACAACCCTGATGTCCCCGGTTTAACAACCCTAATGCCCCCAGTGTAATTACCCTACAACCCTGATGTCCCCAGTGCAACAACCCTGATTTCCCTCAGTGTAACAACTCTACAACCCTGATGTCCCCAGTGTAACAACCTTATTGTCCCCAGTGTAACAAACCTGATGTCCCCAGTGTAACAACTCTGATGTCCCCAGTGTAACAACTGTACAAACCTTATGTTCCTAGTGTAACAACCCTACAACCCTGATGTCCCCAGTGTAACAAATCTACAACCCTGATGTCCCCATTGTAAGAACTCTACAACCATGATGTCCCCAGTGTAACAACTTTACAACCCTGATGTCCCCAGTGTAACAACTCTACAATCCTGTTGTCCCCAGCGTAACAACCCTACAACCCTGATGTCCCCAGTGTAACAGCTCTACAACCCCGATGTCCACAGTGTAACAACTCTATAACCCTGATGTCCTCAGTGTAACAACCCTACAACTCTCCTGATGAGTTCTGCGTCTTATTTTATTATAAATAGTGATCAACCTAAAGAATCGAAAATATAACGTGGAAAATGCTTATTTGAATTATGTTGGTAGGTTTAATAATATATTCGATTGACCACGGATAAATGCTGCTGCAAACAATACATCCCGGTCCTTATTAAACCTGCTACTCGTAAACAGAAGACAAATGGCTTTTCTACTACGCCACAGCGGGGCATCACGTTAAATAAAATTGAAAATAAAATAATTTAAGATAGAAGAAGACAAGAAAAGCTAAAATATAAAAGAGGATATAAAATGATGGAATGAAAGAGGGAAAGAGAGAGAGACAGAGAGAGAGAGTTTGTAAGCGCTAAAGGAAAGAAACATAAGGAGAAGATAGAATTGAAGCACGTTCGTGTACACACAAAAAATAAACAAATTCGACTGGATTTCTCTAGCAAACTCCCTTCCCTGAAAACAAGATCCATAAACGGAAATTGTGTTTGCGGATGCTAAATTCTAGGGTCAAGACGACCGTCTCTGTGATGTAGAAGTAATTAGAGTCAACGATGTCCTCTCATGCTAAATTTGGTGTGATTAGGGTTAATAGGATTCATCATGCCCTTCTTCAGAAGCATGTCCTGTGTACCTTCACTCATCTTGACTGATGAGACTGATTTCAAGATATTATTGGTGACTCTTCGTACATTTTGTTACGAAAGCCAATCAAAAGTCGGATTAATCTTAATGAGTTGCACATGATGTATCTAGTTGGCGAGGTAGATTCCAGAGCAGGACTTGGATCCATTCGCTAATCTGGATGCACAAAGAGTTAAATATATGTCGGCTTTATTCATTTCTGAATGTGGCGACATTTAAAAGAGCAGAGATTTGGACATGTTCTCTTCCCCGTTCTCCACTCCAAGTCAGATACTGGTATGGATTTTGTCGATGAATTGTAATGTTACCACCAGCTCCGAGACAGGGCTGTCCTCCAAAGATGTTTCAGATGGTCCTTGTTTGCATTTTGTGATGTCGTACAGTGATCAGTTCTGTAAAATATGTCTTGTGTTCTCTGAAGATTCCCCATATGCGTCCATTTCGTGTCGGATAATACCATGATAAAACTAATACGGATATTATATGTTATATGTTTGTTGTTGCTGAGGATATTTCAATACCTGTACGGGATGTTTGTTGTTGTTGTTGTTCTTCTTCTTTCGTTCACTTGAAACATGTCTATATCTGTAATTCTGTCTCCTTAATAAAACTCACTGTCTTTTGTAGTTCATACAGTGTCCCATAGAGTTTTGATTCCAGTGTTGTTTCCTCTGGCCAATATGTCTGCCTCAGCGTTTCATGCTCAGAACACTCTTGAAGTATATGTTTGGCACTCTGTGCTGCCTGTCCACATGTACACATGGCCGTGTTGCCAATCTTGAACTTTGTATACATGTGACTGCGGAGTCGGTTGTGTCCTGTTCTGAGACGTAGAATTATAACTTGTTCTGGTCTGTTCATAATGTGATAGTCATCTTGTGTTGGTGTTTGTGGCTTTCTTATTGACTTGATCATCTGTTTTTTCTGATGGTAGGTGATTGGTATATCTGGTTGGTCTTCGGCAGCACCTTCCTTAGCCAGTTGGTCTGCTTTTTCATTTCCTGGTATTCCACAGTGAGAGGGTATCCACTGCATGGTTACCCTATACTGGTAAGACAATTCGCTAAGTAGTTTTTTCAAGTCTGTTAGTTTTTCAGACTGGAGAGCTTGAAGCACTGACCTTGCATTTGTCAGGAATACCACAGGCTGTAGGTCAGAGTTGGAGTTCAGCAGTTTTTTAGCTGCCACACTAATTGCCTGGATTTCTGCATCATAATTATTGCAGAATTTTCCTGTTGGTGTTCTGATTGTATCTCTAGGCTTGTGTGGATATTCTATATATACACCTGCACCTCCATTCCTCACGGCATTCTGTGCTGACCCATCTGTGTATACTCTGACCCATATATCTTGTGGATATTCCTCATCCAGGAAACTGAGGGTGACTGTCCTTCGCTGCACACTGTTCTGTTCGTCCACCCTTAGTATTCCTTTCACATGGGTCTGAATGTATATTGGCATTCCATGTCTTTCACTCCACGGGGTTTGTTCTGGTACAGGCCTTAAGGGGCTGTCAACTTCAGGTAGGTCTGTAAGTTGTCTGCGGAGTCGTTTAGCTTGATGGATAAAGCTGCTTCTTTTCAGTCGTCCCATTGCTAGATTTTGGAATCTTTCCTTCATTGGATGACTTGGCATACACTGAAACTTTTCTGCCTGAATTAGTACTTTTGTGTCTCTGCGTTCGCCAAGTGTTTGCATTCTTCCCATTTTCTGCATCTCTGCTATGGGTGTTGATTTCATTGCTCCCAACATTATTCTAAGTGCCTGGTTTTGCACTTTATCTAGATCTTGTAATGTGGTGTTTGATGCAGGACACCACGCAGCTGAACCATATTCCAGGTGTGGTCTTATGCCTTGCTGGTAAACTTTACTGAGTATATTCCCACTGGCTCCCCATGTGGTTCCACTTAGTTTTCTCAGGATAGCTAACTTCCTCCTGGCTTTTGTTGTTGCTTTGTTTATGTGCTGCTTCCATGTCAGTTTATCATCAAAAGTAACTCCGAGGTATGTGGGTTGTTTGTCCTCTTTCAAGAGCTCTCCATCTATTTTAATATGACCGGCTTTTTGTTTTGGTGAGAGGGTAAAAAGTGTAGTGCTGCACTTATCTGTGTTAATGCTGACGCACCATCTATTAGCCCATAAGGTTAGGGCATCGATAGCTCTTTGTATTTGTTTAGTGGCCACTGTCGCATGTTCTTCTGTGCACCAGATCACCAGGTCGTCAGCATACATTGCCACTTTGATCCCGTGTGGTAGTTCAGCAACTAGGTAATTGATGTAAACCAAGAAAAGTGTGGGCGACAGGACTCCTCCCTGGGGGACTCCATGACGCAGTAGAACTTTCTTGCTCTTGCGACCATCTAATTGTACCCTGGCTCTTCTATTATGCAGGTATGCTTTTACCCATTTGTACATTCTTGAGCTAACCCTGCAATTTCGCAATTTCTTTAGGAGCCCTTCTTTCCAGACCTTATCAAATGCTTTTCTGAGGTCTATCCATGCTGCTAGTACCAGTTTCTTATCTTGGAAGGCATCCTCAATCTCTTGGGAGAGGTAGGTTGCCTGATCTTCAGTAGAGTAGCACTGTCTGAAACCTGCTTGCTGTGATACCAGAAGGTTTTCACTTTCAAGGTACCATTGCATCCTAAGATTGATAATGCGTTCCATTGTTTTGCATAGACAGCTTGTGAGGCTGATGGGCCTGTAGTTGGAGACTGTGTTTCCATCTTTTCCTGATTTGAGGAGTGGTATCATTATTGCTTCGTTGTTGTTGTAATGGTCCTTGTCTCGATTGGTCCGTTCTGTGACTTTGAGTGCACGGTTTGAATGGCGTGACAAAATCGCATCTTTTTTTTTTGAGATGCGGTTAGTCAAGTACGTAAGAACGCGTGGGCAATTTTTGCTAGGAGATTTGGTGCCGTTGAACGGACTGGTTCAATTCCCGTTAGTCTCAAGAATTTTTAAATTGTCCTCTGGCTTCCTACTTAAATTTACTTCCATTTCGTGTCACCAACTCCAAAATTCCTGTATATATGATGTTTGAGTCTGTTGTGACCTATTCTCAATCTATAAATTATAACAGAGGTATTTCTGAGCGTTTTTCCCTTAATCTCCTGAAGTTATCAAGATGTCGCAGGCAGATAAACGTAGTTCTTAATTTGTGGTTTACAACTAGGCCTTCAAATATGTATTATTTTATTCGACATATCAGATTTCAATAGGGTATTACTGAAGTCGGATGTGTCATGTGAAATAATACGTTGTCACAATGCAGTTACTTCCTCATGATAACCTGTTGATAGTTTACTACGGTCAGTGTCAGGCAAACAGAAAGATCAGCGGGGCATTTAGAACTTTGCTTAAAATGTATTAAACCCTATGCAATTTAAAACTAAAATAAATTCCACTTCTAAGAGCCTTTAGGAGTCTATGATTTCGTCTTCTTCTTCTTCTTTCGTTCACTTGAAACATGTCTATATCTGTAATTCTGTCTCCTTAATAAAACTCACTGTCTTTTTTTAGTTCATACAGTGGCCCATAGAGCTTTGATTCCAGTGTTGTTTCATCTGGCCAATATGTCTGCCTCAGCGTTTCATGCTCAGAACACTCTTGAAGTATATGTTTGGTACTCTGTGCTGCCTGTCCACATGTACACATGGCCGTGTTGCCAATCTTGAACTTTGTATACATGTGACTACGGAGTTGGTTGTGTCCTGTTCTGAGACGTAAAATTATAACTTTTTTTGATCTATTCATAATGTGATAATCATCTTGTGTTGGTGTTTGTGGCTTTCTTATTGACTTGATCATTTAGGCGTCTATGATGACATTAGTAGGAACACATGGGTGGACAAGGTTGCCAACTAACATTTTTAAGATTACAAACCGTTTTCAATTCTGCTTAAGGACTAAATTTACAAAAGTCCTCAAATACAATTGGTTTCTGTTTCATAAAGATAAAATTATATACTGTTAGAGATTCGTAGAACGGGAACCTTTAAAGTCATTGCATGTTTCATATGACTACAATTACAAACGTTACCAAAAAATGTGTATTTTCCAATTAAATTTAAGTAGAAAGCCCGAGGACACTTTAAAATTCTTGAGACTAACGGGAATTGAACGAATCCGTTCAACGGCACCAAATCTCCATTATGGTGACTTTGAGTGCACGGTTTGAATGTCTTGACAAAATCGCATCTTTTTTTGGAGGTGCGGTTAGTCAAGTACGGAAGAATGCGAGATAATTTTTTTTTAAATACGAAAACACTTTGTTTTGTCTCCATCGAGGCCAACTCTGTGATATGGAGATGTGGCTTAGTTCATTTATGACAGCTCCGGTAACGACATGTGTACAGAAAGTAAGCATGACTTGAAAGACTGCTGGTTGTTTGGTTGCTTGGTTGGTTGCTGATCCAGCGGTCCATGGACTCATGCCCTTTGACCCAATGCCATTAAATTGCATTATATTACTGGGAAGTCTGTGGATTTTCGGCCCACCCCGGGCCAGAGCCAGAGAATAATTATCACATCTCCATGAAGGTAGGTTTCAACCTTTGCACTGCTACTAGCCACTGCAGCCAAGATAGGGTTCACTGTGCTGATTCCCCGCCACAATTGACTACTGGTTATGCTGAACATCTCTATTGCTCCAGGCATGCAACCAAATGTTCAAATCACAAGGATTGTCACGTCCTGAGTCAATGTGCCTCTATGATGGGTCTCAGCCATAGGAAAAAACAGTGCTGTCAGTTTCCTCCTCCCCAGTGCTACACAGTACATCTCTGGCTCCCTCCCAACCCACAGAGGGTGCATACATATATTCAGCATGAAACACATTTCGCCAACAAAATAACAGCATAATAAGCATAATTTTATGGATGATGTGCCATGAAGCTTCTATGAGAAGATAACCTCAATATAACGGCATTTCATCTACTAAGGTTTTCTGTTGCATAGGTGGTTTTCTAGTGGGCCATTGGTGAGACCAACAGACGCAACCACATGCGTGAAAGACTGCTCCGTGATATGGAGATGTGGCTGAGTTCAGTAATGACAGAGCTCCAGTAACGACATGTGTACAGAAATTAAGCATGACTTGAAAAACTGGTTTTGATTATTTCTATGCGTTTCCTGTGTCGACTTCTTTTTTTTTTGGGGAGGAGGTGGGGCATGTGACTCCAATTATATAAATATTGGCCAGTAAAAATCACGACAATGATCAGAAAAGTAACGAATAAAGAATTTTGCTTTCTGTACATAGATCTTCACAGAGGGTCGAGGTCCAGCAAAAAGAGGCTGGAAACTAAGATTGGTCGAAGCATCCCCTACATCGAGTAGGATCACAGTCTTGCCTAATCAAGCACATGTGCTGAGGTCGGAGATACCAGGACGAGAGGCTCACCAGCAACCATGACAACACACAACACAACTAGATCACTGATCTCCACAACTTGGGTTTGTAGTGCTAAATTTTACGTTCTGCGTTCGTTCACATATTCCTACAGATTAACAAGATGGGAGAATGGAATGCGGCGAACCTTAGTTTATAGCTGGGCTGCGAAATCTGCGTCTTTCGGCCTGAGACATCCAACTTCATCATGATTCTATGTCATGTTGACACTCCACTGCATATTTGGTAGTAAGATTTAATCAGAGAAATTGTTTTAAAAAACATTGTCTAACCAAGGCAAGCGCAACAGAGATGGCCAAAAGCAGAAACTCCCCACAGCGCCTAATAGCACTATGGAAAATACAATATATAGATAGATAGATTGGAAGACAGAACCAACATCACCCCTAAACCTCTTTAGTCGTCTCTCACGACATTTACGACATGTAATATCGTCACTATTATTAGCTCCCATTTCGAGCCTCGGCATCACAAGGGCGGGTCATTATGGGGAGAAGGGCAGTTGAATTACCCAGTTTCTGGCACACTCGTGTTTAGTTGCCTTCCTACTGACTGAAAGTATATTTGCTAACATCACCATCATCATGTAGCTTATCCTGGACAGGATGTAACAGTCATTACAAACTTTCGAAACTCCTGGCAACCTTGATACAATCTTCCTACTTCTGTGAGTGTCATGTTCATGTGATCTTTGATATCTTGATACAATCTTCCTACTTCTGTGAGTGTCATGTTCATGTGATCTTTGATATCTTGATACAATCTTCCTACTTCTGTGAGTGTCATGTTCATGTGATCTTTGATATCTTGATACAATCTTCCTACTTCTGTGAGTGTCATGTTCATGTGATCTTTGATATCTTGTGACAATCTTCCTGCTTATGTGAGTGTCATGTTCATGTGATCTTTGATATCTTGAGACAATCTTCTTCGTGTCTATCTCTTTTTATTTCGTTGATTTGACATCATCCTCTCGATGGTCAGTGATTCCATGACTCAAACGTGGAGCAACGAATAGCAACACTATTTACCTTCCATGCATGCTGAAAGAGGCAACCAATGAATATATGGGGTGGTGTTAGTTGTCCCATCTTATATATGATCAAAGTGAACCAGTCATGCTGAAATCGTATGTGTCAGGCTGAAATGCGCAGTTATCAGAGCAAAGATGGAGAAAAAAAATCTGCAGGAGTTTGAGAACGAACGCAAAAGAAAGAGAAGTTTATCACTGCTGTCGAAGTCGAAGATATCTTTTTCTCTACTAGATGTATTGAAGTAGCATTAATTACGGAGACGGCATAAATCTGTAGCAACGCGCAGAAACGTATAAGAAGTATATAGAGAAATTGATTAAAACGGACATTTCAGATTTCTTGAGAACAATTTCCAGAAAACTGTACATTTGCCACTGAAACATCAATACATGCAGGAAAAAAAAGGCAAGTAGGGAAGACGAGAAAACAGCAAGAAAGGAACTGCAGAGCCGTGTACACACGGAATGAAAATAGATTAAACATAAATAAGAATTAAGATCACAAAAATGGTTAATGGCTAGGTAATTGAACAGATGGTCATTTTAAAGTTTCTACGACACAGATTTTGTTGCTGTTGTTGTTTTGGTGCTTCGGTATACAGGAATTACGAACAATTAGTTTTTATTTTATTCGTGCAATTTGCTGATTTCTCTCACGACCAGGCTTCAGTATAGATATGTCAACATAACGTAAAACAGACTATTCATGACGTCTGATTATTGTCGTGATTTTCGTTGATAAATATTTATATGCTTAGAGTCGCAAGCCAAAAAAGCCAAGACCGATCAACGAAGTGTATGAAAATGATAAAAAATAAGTCCTTCGGCTCATGTTTAATTTCTGTACAGATGTCTTTACTGGCGACTGTATCGGTTTCTCCAGAGATTTATTGCATATCTAAGCCACGTCCGGACCACACAACATCCTTTCGTGGTTTCTCGATGACATTACCGCTCCTTCGGTAGATCCAGCTGTAAATGAGCACCTGGCATGCATTAGGGAGGAAACGATAGCAAGGAATGGAACTGGCCACAGCACCCAATAGTTGCTTTTGCTTAGTACATGAAAATTTAGCTTCATCCCCAACGGCAGATTGCAGCCAAGGGATATACTTTTATCTCAACACTTGGAGTGTTAGTTTCATCCCCGACGGTAGGTTGCTGCCAGGAGACCTACCTTTACCGTTAATGTTTTGTGAAAAAGCCTCCTGCTCAGAGGGGTTAAGATACATATATCTCAATTTTAAGGAAACTGCGACATTTGCGCCGTGTAGATAGATGTGTATTTCAGCCACATGAGGCTATATAAGAAGATTAGCCAGGTCGTCCTTCAATATAGCAAGAGTAATATTTCTGAAAACCGAAGCAACCAGCCAAAACGTGCACGACCACAATGAGATAGAAACAAATGCACACTCTGAAAATAAGCATGTTTGTGTAAAATAGCGTTGGTCAGTGCCTTTTGATGGACATTCTTCTTCTGTGTTTAGTATCCTATACACAGAGTTCTATACCGGCAGGAAGACCACTTCCATGAAATCAGTCGTCTGCCGGATGACCTCATTGTTGTTCCAAAGTAGATCGATCTCTTGAGGCCATATTTTAATCTACAAGTCATCAAAGACTGGAAGTGTTTGCAGAATGTGTTGGGGGGGGGTGGCTTTTTATAGGTGGCTACTACATGGAACAGTCGAAGGTAAGTGTACTAATTATATTTTATAGGTGGCTACTACAAGGATCAGTTAAATGTGGAAGAAGCAGATGAGTACAGAAAGCATGGACAGATAACATCTAGGACTGGAGAGGTCAACATTTTTCCTGGCTCGTCCGCATTTCTGAAGATATAAATCGCTGACATTGTGGTTGTGGTGATCCTCTACTGTCCTGATCAGGTTATGGTTTAATAGATACAGATAGATTGTTGTTTGGTTGCTGATCCAGCAGTCCATGGGCTCATGCCCTTTGACCCAACACAGATAGATAGATGGCACCTTTTCTGTTCAGGTTATGGCTTTATAGACACAGAGATGACACCTTTTCTGATCAGGTTATGGCTTTATAGACACAGAGATGACACCTTTTCTGATCAGGTTACGGCTTTATAGACACATAGATAGATGACACCTTTTCTGATCGAGCTATTGATCTGCGGAAAGTTAAGACACCAAAGAACACAGCTGATATAAATCATAATTGATACGGATTATCAATACAAAAGATATAGTTTAGAAATCTAGACATTCCAGATTAAGTTGTTCTGGAGTTTAATGAACAAAAGGAGGAGGATAACTAAGCTTTGTCGTTGGGAGAATCAATTACGTGTGTAATTCTCAACAAAAAAATGACACGAACGCAAGATTTTGTGGTCTTGCAGAATGGAGGCTTAAGATATCCTCGTTACAGGCGAATAGAACAGGTGATGCGACAGGTAATGACAGGTGATGCGACAGGTAATGACAGTGATTGTGTAGTATAATTTGTGATTATAGGATGGCATACTTGCAGGAGACATGTAAACAAAAATAATGAAGTGGAGAAATATGGAGAAGAAAGAAGTGCACAGGCATAGCGAAGAAAATAAACGAGACAGGCTAGAGATAACTTGACAACAAACTAGAAAAAGTTACATAGAGTGAGAGTGTGAGAGAGAGAGAGAGAGAGAGAGAGATAAATGTGCAATAAGATGATCAAATTAGACAGCAGAAAGATACAAGATGTAAAGTTGATGAGAGATAAACCAGACAATGTAGATACAAGTAAATAGACAGACATATACACGCGTACACGATATAGTACATAGTCATTTTGTTTAGCCTTGCGGGCCAGTAAAAATGACTACAGGACGATTTTAGCCCACGGGCCGTAAATTACCCACTTCTAGTCTGAGATGAAATATAAAAAAAAGACAATGGACACATGTCCAAACACAAAATAAATATTTAAAAAACCACATACAGACAAACGAAACAGTATTGATAGAGAAAGTAGACAAGACAGAAAAACGAGACACCAGTAGACAAGAGAGAAAAAAGACAGACAAACCAGACAGACAAATCATGCCATTTGTAAAAAAAAATAATTCCATCACATGTGGTAGACAATGGGCTTGAGTTGCGATATTTTTAGGCCATGGTTTTCTAGATCGTTTGCGATGGAAATTTTTAGACTCAAGACGGGTCACTAGTCCATACAGACCATATAAGTCTAGATTATACTAAAGGCCAAAGCACGAACGTCACAGAAAGGGTCATTGTTACGAAATGTTGTTGGGATTCTATGAACTGTATTTACCAAATCGTTCCGTAGAATAATTCTTTGCCTTATTCTCACACAGCGTCACTCATCTGGGCTGATGCGACCAATCATTTATCACTTTGTATATAGTTCGTGCCACCAGGCAATGAAAAACACTATAATATTCTGGCATACCGAGATCATTGCTCTAATTTTCTTAGATAAGCAGTGGCGCCACTAGAGTGGGTGTCACCCAGTGCGGTAAAACAGTGTCACTCACTCTCTTCATCTGTCACCCCTCCCCCGACTATTTTTACACAGAAAAATGACAGCATCACAACGTTAATCCATGTTATTCATTACAATTATTAAACAACTTCCATTACTTATTTGGTAATTACTAATAGCAAACGTACTTACTAATATGGCATCGTAAACTTCCACCTTTTGTAATTTTTCTTCTTTAAATGGGCCCATTCTAAAAACCCAAGCCCATGTCATAAGAATTGTTGAAAAATTTGAATTTACCGGATCTCAAGTCACGAGTTATAATATGGCTTTTCAGTTTCATTGTTACTAAAAACGAAAATAAAAACCTTCAAATTAACAAGTTCGTTAGGCGTGGCATTTATACCAAAACCTTCAAATTAACAAGTTCGTTAGGCGTGGCATTTATACCAAAACCTTCAAATTAACAAGTTCGTTAGGCGTAGCATTTATACCAAAACCTTCAAATTAACAAGTTCGTTAGGCGTGGCATTTATACCAAAACCTTCAAATTAACAAGTTCGTTAGGCTTACGCGTGCATGCATTTGTTGTATTAGTCGAATATGAACAATAATGTCTGAGAACCAAAATATTATAAACGCGAATATATTTTTTGTGGACAGAGACAATTAAATTTAGATAACCAGGGGTGTAGTCCTAAATAAAAAGTGGCAGGGTGCTTAGTCTTCTAAGAAAAAGGGGAGTATGCACAGTCACCGGCGAAGTCAAATTCAAATTTTTTATATTTTTTTTTAAAGTTCGCTGGGAAAAAGTGTCGGGGCAGTGCCCTGGCACTAAAAGAAAGGACCGGGGCGATGCCCTGGCACCACTACACCCCTGTAGATAATAATCCAATTTACTTTCCACAAGTAAAGCAAAACAAACAATATTGTAGGTTAGACGTCAAATAGCTAAGTGTGCGAAACTGTACTCAATCCGTTCATTTGTAAAGTTCGTTTTTCGTGAACTAATCTGTGAATTGTTGCAAATATTTTACATTTGAGAGTTTTTTCAGTGCAACTTATCACAAGTTAGTACAAAGAAATGAACAAACCGAAACATTAAGTTTCTTCGTTTCTTTTATTAGGCTAATGTTATCTTCTGGAGGAGTTATTGTACACGCAAAACTGGACACGTATTTGTGTTTATAACTAACAGAACAGAGATATTATATTTCAATAATAAATTCCTGTCACTGGGCTGAAACAATGCATATGAATAATTTCATAGAGTGATATTGAATCTTAGTAATATTTGTCATTTTTTTGTCACCCCATGTAATTTTCTGTCACCCCATGTAATTTTGTGTCACCCCTCTAGTGACGCCACTGTGGATAAGTACCTCTTTTCTTTGCGAATTAATAAAAGCCAAAGAATCACGGCTATTTTCCTTTAATAACATTCTCCCATTTGTGTATTAAAATTGTAATTTGTGTGATCTCTTCAGCTTTAGGATGGTGTCCTGTGGATAGCTGATGGACATTCAGACAGGGCGATGCCTGGCCCTATACTTCGATAAGACCCAAACCTAACCATAGAAAGTTCTTATAGAATGTCTGGAAGATAGAGTAGAATATATAGAAGATAAGAGTAGAATGTATAGAAGATAAGAGTAGAATGTATAGAAGAGAGTAGAATGTATAGAAGATAAGAGTAGAATGTATAGAAGATAAGAGTAGAATGTATATACACATACATGTTAGGTATGTGTATCTGGAAGTCTGTAAACAGACTCATGGAATAAGTTCTGGGGTCCGAGAATGAATGAGTACAGTTTGTAAACAGGTTGTAGTAGTCTGTAAACAGACACATGTGAAGCATATTGTTTAGTTAGCTTCCCATGTGAAACATATAGTTAGATAGTTTGATAGTTAACTTTCCATGTGAAACATATAGTTAGATAGTTTGATAGTTAACTTTCCATGTGAAACATATAGTTAGATAGTTTGATAGTTAACTTTCCATGTGAAACATATAGTTAGATAGTTTCATAGTTAGCTTCCCATGTGAAACATATAGTTAGATAGTTTGATAGTTAACTTTCCATGTGAAACATATAGTTAGATAGTTTCATAGTTAGCTTCCCATGTGAAACATATAGTTAGATAGTTTGATAGTTAACTTCCCATGTGAAACATATAGTTAGATAGTTTGATAGTTAACTTCCCATGTGAAACATATAGTTAGATAGTTTGATAGTTAACTTCCCATGTGAAACATATCGTTTGATAGTTAACTTTCCATGTGAAACATATATATAGTACCTGAAAAATATTGGACAAATCAAGACAGCAATGGTGATGCTAACTATAATACAGCTTGAAGTGTCCTTTGTCCTACAATCATTTACCAATCTGTACTAACCAGAACGTGCATATATATACATCAATCGATGATTGGTAAGACTGATGTAAGATTGTATAACAATAGTACTTACGTAAAACACAGGTTTTGCTGAAGTTTTATTATGACTAACAGACTCTTGGACTATGGACTATGTAATTTACATACATGAACGTAAACACACATTTGCTGTATCATTTAAGTAGCATATCCTTTCCTGAACGTATTCTTCTTTATTAATCTTCTGAACTCTTCATGATTCTGGTCGAGTTGACTTGCCGCAATCAAGGGCGTGTTTAAACAAAGTAAGACGTATCTTACATATCGTCGTTTCGGTGGCCCTTACGATACCAGGAACCATACCTTCCATTATTAATTTTTCCACGCTGTTATGTCTCCTTATATGTTCAAAAAATCTCCGCTTTCTTATTATAATGTCGTTTAAGTGTTAACCATTGTCAATGTTTAATGTTCTTATCACTTCTCGATTAGTCTTTCTTTCTTGTTTTTGCTGTCCATGGTATTTTGTCATTTATTTATTAAGTGTCCATTTGCATACACAGATATACGTTTATGCATATATACATATATATATATTGTTGCGTATAAACACACACCCAAAACATAACAATCATACAAACTCATGTTCACACATACGTAAACGATCATAAAAAACATAAACGTCTTATGCTTTGTTATCAAACTCTCACCACAGTTAACAGACAGTAACTTTGCTATCAAACTCTCACCACAGTTAACAGACATTAACTTTGCTATCAAACTCTCACCACAGTTAACAGACAGTAACTTTGCTATCAAACTCTCACCACAGTTAACAGACAGTAACTTTGCTATCAAACTCTCACAACAGTTAACAGACAGTAACTTTGCTATCAAACTCTCACAACAGTTAACAGACAGTAACTTTGCTATCAAACTCTCACTACAGTTAACAGACAGTAACTTTGCTATCAAACTCTCACTACAGTTAACAGACAGTAACTTTGCTATCAAACTCTCACTACAGTTAACAGACAGTAACTTTGCTATCAACCTCTCACCACAGTTAACAGACAGTAACTTTGCTATCAACCTCTCACCACAGTTAACAGACAGTAACTTTGCTATCAAACTCTCACTACAGTTAACAGACAGTAACTTTGCTATCAAACTCTCACTACAGTTAACAGACAGTAACTTTGCTATCAAACTCTCACTACAGTTAACAGACAGTAACTTTGCTATCAAACTCTCACTACAGTTAACAGACAGTAGTCCAGACACCGGAATACCAGGTATAGTGATATACAGTTTGCTGCAAGACTACATTAATTTTGAACACAAAATAAGACTAAAGCTTAGCTGCTGTAACAGCAGCTTTTCGAAAAAAAATAAAAATAATTATATATAACAACGATTAAAATTTGGTAGCTATTTAGAGAGTGGTAAAAAAACCCAGAAGTTTTTGGTTGTAGCCAATATGCTTTTGTTGTCATTATCCCCCAGGAATTGCGAACAAATTGCTCTTGTTTTCTTATGCAGTACACTGGGGTGGTATCTCGGAGATTTCACATCCAGGGAATTTTAGATTTCGACTTAGTTCAACGGCTTTCAAGAAGCGTTCTACTCATGCTATGAGAAACTATTGTGCCCGTGTTACCCACTGGGACAGGAGTGTGTAGGGATAGTACCCCACAGTGAGTGGCAGCCACTTGCCTTGGGAATGACAGGATCCCATTTGGTTCATCCACTTTTCTCTAGCTCATGTATGACTCTACGAGTCTGCTTGCGTACAGCAGCTCCGGGCAACGACCTTGGCTAGTCGGTTTAACTGCATAAAGCTACTCGACAAGGGGGACGTCCTCCTCTACAGTACACGCAATTGCTGGGGGAGAAGGCGGATGATCGTCTTCGCGACAACGGCTTTGAAGACGGGAGTTGGAAAGACCTCGTATTGGGGCCGAGGGCGTATCAAGAACGATAAATGATAAGCGATCAGAACCAGCTGAGGAAGCAATGGCAAACTACTGAGACTCACACATGCCAAGAAACGCTTGATGACCACAAATACGCTTCAAGGGTCTGGTGGCTGGTCCCCCAGGCTGGACCGACTCAAAATTAATGGGGAAGAGAACGAAAGCAGTGACAATACTGGTAAATGTGATGACGGCCAAAAACCCGACTGTGTTATCAAAGAAAACACTGTCAATTTGTACAGAACACTAACAGACTAACTAAAGTTTCAACCATAAAGTCTTGATCAAAAGAAATACGGCACGAAAATAGAACAAACAATAACATTAATGTTAATATCACAAATAGACTAGACTGTTGATAAAATGTCTATATACTCACATTTGAAATTAAATCGTCCGGTAAAGAGAAATCTGTTCCTCCAACATAAATTGTCTTCACGAACAAATCCTTTAAGTGTGTACTCGTCACCTGCTAAACACAACAGTAGGTTCTAATTAGTCAAGATCATTCCGTGGACACAAGAGTTCTGTAAATATAGGTAGGACACACCGATAGTAGAGTTATACAGGTCAAATATTAGCACGCAACATTGTTCCACATTAGTTAAGATCTAAATATAATAATTAGCGAGCTACTGGTATTCTCAGCATGTTCACTATCTGCTATAGGGGTTGAGATAGGAGTTGAGATGGGGGTTGAGTTTTCGTTAAGACTTGGCCCCGATTTCTAGTTTTGAAGGTTTCACCTTTAAACATTTCCTGTTGCGTTGGTTGGTGTCTGGCATCCTGATTTTTATACTGCGCCTCTTGGCTAGTAAACTCCGTCTTCAGCACATGTACTTGCTAGGGCAGACTGTGGTCGAGCTCGATTTCATGAAGCAAGTCTTAGTTTTCAGCCTCTGTTGGGTGATCTCCGCATCTAGGATTCTTCAGGAATGCTAGGAATATGAAACGCTGAAGCGAATACGCTGTACCAGAGAAACAACATTGGAATATACACTATACGGACCTCTGTACGAGTTACAAAACACAGTCTAGTTTATAGTAGAAACAAAACTTCAGATATAAGCACGAGCCTGGCGAACACAAGAAGATATTTCCAAATTTCTTTCAGAGATGTTATTCAAAAGAGGCGTGGGGTGGGGAAAATAGAGGATAAAGTTGTTTGTAAGTAAGAAATATGGCCTTCTTGTTCAAAATTGGTATGTTATGTAAGCAGGTGGTAACGACCTTATGTTATGTAATCAGGTGGTAACGACCTTATGTTATGTAATCAGGTGGTAACGAACCTATGTTATGTCACCAGGTGGTAACGACCTTATGTTATGTAATCAGGTGGTAACGACCTTATGTTATGTAATCAGGTGGTAACGACCTTATGTTATGTAATCAGGTGGTAACGAACCTATGTTATGTCACCAGGTGGTAAAATACAACCCAAGTAATAATGATGAAGAGGATAGATGAACCATTGTTAAAAAAAAAAAATTGGTAGCATATCATTACATACCACAAACCCAGCATGAATTGGCTGTAGTTATTTTCAGTACATTATTTACGTTCAGCAGTTTGTCATTGCTTTTTGAACGGGCTTGATGCATAATTTCCTGTTGTGAGATTCGAATCCGATACCTGTGCCGTCACAGACGTGCTCTGAACGACGCCACCAGAGCCGGGCTCGTCCCTTACAGACGACATTAAAATTTTGAAATGTGTCGCAATAACTCTTAGTTTTTGAGTTACTACTGCACAGTGATGGGCAGTTTTTCTTTGATACGCTGACCACATTAAGGTATGATACACTGGCCACATATAGGTATGATACGCTAGCCACATTAATGTACGATATACTGGAAACATTAAGGTATGATACACTGGTCACATTAAGTTATGATACACTGACCACATTAAGTTATGATATGCTAGCCACATTAAGTTATGATATGCTAGCCACATTAAGTTATGATATGCTAGCCACATTAAGTTATGATATGCTAGCCACATTAAGTTATGATATGCTAGCCACATTAAGTTTTGATATGCTAGCCACATTAAGTTATGATATGCTAGCCACATTAAGTTATGATATGCTAGCCACATTAAGTTATGATATGCTAGCCACATTAAGTTATGATATGCTAGCCACATTAAGTTATAATATGCTAGCCACATTACATTATCTCCATTTCCTTCTACATAGTAAAGTAAAGTAACCCATAACATTTATTAATGCCGTAGGGGTGTGAGATGTTTGCGATCTCACATTTCACAGGCTCTGCAAATGAGGGCGGTAGCCATCTGCTCTCCCTCGCAGTCTTTACTTCCCGGATTAATCCGGTACCCATTTAAGGCTGGGTCGACCTGGGAGCCGTTGCGATCTGAAAACATTTCCGCCTCAGCTGGGGAATGAACCCAGGACCATTCATATGCGAAGCCAGTGCGCTAACCACTGCGCTAATGCGGCTCTCTTCCTTCTACATATCCACATCTCAATGGCATCAATTCTGTATGCTTTCACTCTCAAACTACTGAAGATTATCAAATGCAGTCCGGAGAACTCAATATTATGTGTCATAGTTCACATCTAAACTGTGAGATCTGCTCCTTTCAGTCTGACATGTCAGATTATAGACATGGCCTATGGGTGACTGATCCCATGTGATATGGGACAGCCAACTCCATTCCCCCAAAGCTCATCAGTCGCCTCTTACGATATTGTCTGGCAAGTAACAGCATCGCTTCTCTTGGCTCCATATCAGGTGCCGGTCACATATGAGCGATAGGTACACATTCTGTCATCTGTTTTGTTCATTAACCATACTCCTGAACTATACATTCTTCTTCTTCTTCTTCTTCTTCAGCGTTCATTCTCAAACTCCTGCTGAATCTCAAACTAGTAGCAGGACCATGATCCATTCTAGATTTCCAACAGGATGTAGTCCAGAGAATGGAAATGCGTTGTGTCGCCGTTTAATTTACACCAATGGCCCGACACATCCGTCTTAGGCGGTACTATACATTAATATAGAGTAGATGTAGCATTTTACAAAATCTCATTTTTTAGTTTTTGTGCGATGTCGTACCCACAAGGCGTCAACTCTTGGTGATGTGTTTCATACCCAGAAGACTCCTATCTTTTGGTGATGTGTAATGAAGTGTAAAGAGACCTACTCAGAAAGGGTTTGTTTGTGCATGTAGAAGGCATGTAAAAGAGTTATGAAGAGAGACACCCAGTTACATGAAAGCCTGTTACCGTTTTGGTGGTTTCAATATTGGTCACTTTTGGCCATAACTGCATGCTACAATAATAATTTTTTGGTATACATTTTGGCCACTCTTGGCCACATACCATAAATTGAATGGCTACAGTATGACCATCACGTGGTGGATTTATTGAGACGGGGATGGACGGATGTATGAAATGGTCCGGTATGCACTGATGATAACCTGCAGTGATAACTCATGTTGTTCTAAAGATCTACACTTAATGATTGGATGATCTTCTTCTGTGACCTTCCATAGAACTGGCATGTGTACAGCATCATTTTAGGCCACACCAACTATTGCCATGCTTTTTAATTGGTCATTTATACATCCATGTCATTTTTACGTTCATATTTATACAATCATGTCATTTTTGACGTTTACATTTATACATTCATGTCATTTTTACGTTCGCATTTATACTTTATTTCGCGTCAATAAAACGCATGAAAATAGCTGCATTGGATTTACGTTGTCACGTAAATAGGTTAGCACCCAAGTTGTTACATGTGTGACCGAGCAGCGGCATAGGAGACCTGTCAAATAAAACGTAAACATTAACTAGTTTCTGATTTGCGTGTGATCTATTGGTTGGCTTTGGTTATTTTTAGCATGCGACTCCAAGTTTGTACATAGCGAAGAATCAAAAGGTCAATAATAATCAAATACGTAACGAACTGGGTCCAATTAATTCAGTTAGAAGGCATGTAGTACCGTTAATAGCCACGGTTATATGGAAGGTAACTGTGTAAAGTAAGAGGTAACCCGTATGTGTTTAGTGCTCACGTTCACATCGACCTCCGTTTAGCAAATTAGAATGTGACATTTATACCAGGAAGTAAACAAAACATTATTGTTGTTGTTAGATCAATACACAACACCAGCAGACTGCCATTCTTTAAAAAAAAGTACAGGTGCAAAAATTCCAGTAAACTTTCAAGTAAAAGATCCCTTTCCCCAATAATTTCCCCACACCCCTCCGAAAAATTCATACAAAAAATGAGGTAAATAGCTTTCTGTGGTGTGGTGAACCTTTTTTGAAGATTTATCTGCTACTTTTTCTGTGTGGCATAGTAATTAAACGATTGTTTGACTTAAGTCATGGGTTCGATTCATGGTCAACGTGATTTATTTATGAGTGCATTTTTCTCTTCAGAAATCCGTAGGGATTATGTACTGAAGTTACGGAGTTGCGTAAATGTGAGTGGTACTCCCGGCGGGTGGTTTCATTCACGACCTTCTCCAGTAAGACCTGTTATCTAGTATTGTCACGTGACCAGACATGGGAGGACCTTATTTGCATTTCGGTTGGTCACTATTTATATACTTGGAGTCACCGTGACTATTTTTGGCATACGATTCCAAGTATGTAAATAATGGCGAACCGAAACCCTAACAATAATAAAAAACGTATGAATGGGATCCTAATTAATTCAGTTTGCAAGGTCTTTGTTGGAAAAGGTCTTGCTTCATTCATGACCGTCTACTGTATAAGACCTATTAGCTAATGGGAAATATAGTCTTTTGAAATGACGTAATTGAATATCCCCTTGATTTTCATTGGCTGTCATACATAGTATAAGCATAGCGACCAATGAAAAATAGCCAAAGCCACGGGAATAGTCTAATGAATCCTTTAAGAAGGTTTCATTTCCCTAAATAGCCAGTAGGCCGTAGACAGTTTTGCCGTAACATTCGTTGGACAACCCTGTGTACAACGTCACTACATTAAGCTACTCCATTGCCATGATTTTCACTGATAGGTTGTTATACTTCGCTATTTATACTTTCTTCAGCCAATGAAAAGCACAATATTCAGAGTACGTTAAGGTAGTCACAATGCACACATGATTGTCTAACGGAGGTCGTGGTCATGCTTTGTAGAGATGTGTGGAGTAGATATGGGAAACCATAATACAATGAAGTCTATCCTCGACGCCCTTTCAGCCCTTTTTTTAGGTGAGAAAAGTAAACACAACAAAAAAAGTTTCTGACCCCTCAAATTTGACAAATTGCTAAATAAGATCTAACAGCAAAATTAACCTTCTTATGTGATATTTTTTCTATTATTGTTGTGCGTTTCATTGGTCACTATTTATATACTTTGTGTCGCCTGGGTGTCACCTGCCAGCGCCAATTAACGAAATACAAAGGGAATAATGAAAAAAATGACCCACAAGGTATGAATAAATTCTAAAGGTAAATTTTTCTAATGGCGAACGTCACTATGTCTATTGACTGTCCCCATGTGAACAATGGTTGATAGTATCCACACTTGCCGTTAAACGTAGGGGTGGGTTTTTCAGGAGTCGTTCCAAAACCAGATGAGTCGCATTAGTTGCATTAAGTCCATGTTTGTTCAAGGCTATCTTGATATTTTCTATCCACCATTTTCTTGGTCTACCTTTGGCCTTATGGTCGAAAGTCATGCCTCGGTAAAACATCAAGTCGACACGTAGCGCTACAACTTTTCACTACTCTGTATCATATAATATTATTGTACAATTTTTACCTTAAAGTTGAGAAGTCCCACAAACAAAGAGAAAAGATATACACCTAGATATATCCGATAACTTGTAACATAGACATTCAGCAACCACACTACAACTACCACAACTACTACCACCACTGCTACTTCTACCATACTTCAGAAACAATGGTATAACAAACTGATTAAAATTACGCTCAGCAAAAAAGATAAAGACGGGAGTGATAAGTGGTTAACGCTACCTGGGTGTACTTCTAACACATCCAAGTCAGATAGGTAACTCAAGGTATAAGATGTACTTATAGTAACACCTGACCTTCATACAACAAGGTAATGACGCCTCTTGGTCGATTGAACATTCTTGAGGGCAATTGTACAAAAGATTAAGTCTAACGTAGGTATCAAATGTTATTGGAAGACACTTTGAGCGAGTCGGTCGTCAAGTATACAGTTCTGATTGTTCATCATGCATCATCTTACTACAGTGACTCATTTTATTTTTCCCGTAATTTTAATGGTCACTTTGTGTCGACAGCCAACGCAAATGACAGGAAGAAACAAATTCGTGCCGTTAGAAAGATAATTCCCAATTTACGCCCCAGGTCTTATATGATAAAAGGTCACGATTATAGCCACGTGAACGCAAGGGATCATCATACATTATAGTCACCAATTTCGACTTTGAATTACAGTCACCAAATTAGACCTTGAATTACAATCACCAAATTAGACCTTGCATTACAATCACCAATTTCGGCCTTGAAATACAATCACCAAATTAGACATTGCAACACAATCACTAAATTCGACTTTGCATTACAATCACCAAATTCGACCTTGCAACACAATCACTAAATTCGACCTTGCAATCACCAAATTCGACCAGCGTTACAATCACCAATTTCGGCCTTGCTTAATTCATTATAATCACCAAATTCGACTTTGAATTACAATCACCAATTTCGGCCTTGAATTACAATCACCAATTTCGGCCTTGAATTACAATCACCAATTTCGGCCTTGCTTAATGCATTACAATCACCAAATTCGACCTTGCAATCACCAATTTTAATTTTGCACTACATTCACCATATTTCATAAACCCCTCCACATTACCCCACAAACCCACACTATTCTTTTGGCCACAAATGACGTGTGTTTAAAGATAAAATAACCCCCAGATTTATTTTGAAGAAAATTTCAACTCTTTAACTCGATAGCCATCATTACAACGGCTGAAAACATGTTAAATCTCCCAATTTGGTTAACATTTGCAGGGACGAGCATTTTCCAAGATTTTATGTTTGAATTTTCTGGTTAAGTTCCTTGTATTGAATAAAAAATTGATGTCACATACGTTTATCCATATGCAGATCAGTACGCACACTGTCACCGTGTCGGTCTGTCATCCTGTCGGTCTGTCATCGTGGTTCCCCGATGTTGTGACTCCCTGTCATCGTGGTTTCCACAGTCTGTTAGTCAGTCATTTCCTCTTTTGCCAAGTTTGGCACATAGGGCAGATGTCATAGTTCTCCATGCCCGTTGGTCAGTTGCTAGGGATTGCAGGTTTTGTGTATTTATGCCTGTTGATTTTAATTTATTTTTAAGTGTTCTGAGCGGATTTCCACAAGGAAGTACAAAATACTTTATTCATGATTAGGAACCATATTGTCCTGACCAACTACCAATATAAGACCTGTTTACTCATTGAGAATCATCCTTCTAAAGTGACGCATTCTAATTTTCTCGTAATGGCGAATGTCGATACTTTGCGACGACAGCCAATGAAAATTACAGGAAATGTCTAACGGATCATTGAATAACGTTATTTCCCAAGCATTTAACCACACCCGGAGATCGTGGTGTCTGGATTATCAGGCCCACTACTTTTCTTCTTCGGCGTTCATTCTCAAACTCCAACTGGATATCTCTTGTAACAGGTCCATTCTCCTACTAGATATCCAGCAGGATGTAATCCAGAGAACGGACATGCGTTGTGTCGCCGTTTTATTTGCGCCAGTGGCACGACACATCCGTTTTCGGCAAATCAGGCCCACGAGACCCTTATAATTGTATGGCTATGATTCTAATATAACCAAATTGACTGACGTCCGCGGTTGAAACAAGCGTACCTAATCTAAGAGGTACATTTTTACTCACTATTATATCTCTATATTGAGGATTGTCCAAGTGAGATTGAATCATTCTCCGGAATAAAGAGGTTCCATTGAAGAATGATGAAAATTAGGAACATGACCGATCATGTGTTGTTAGGGACACAAGGATAGCAAAGAATAGTGGCATATCGTAAGAGGCGACTAAGAATTTTGTAGCGAGTGGTTTGACTATTCCAAACCATAAAGGGTAAAAAATACACAGAAACCATGCTGAAGTTGGATGTGTTGGGCCGAAAGTCACAGATATCACAGTCGTGCTGTAAATCATTACACCGATTATGTTTTCCAGATTACATCCTGCTAATCTGCAGGAGTTTGTGAACGGACACAGAAGAGGAAGAAGATTAGAGACCAACATCTTAGCGTATAGGCTCATATATTCCTATAAGTACTCAACTCTCCGCTCCAGCGGCCATCCAAAAGTATGCAGACTCGCAAAGTCCAAGTCAGATGTTGATTGTGTCGTTTTTGGATATTAGAGAGTACACACTCCCACCCATGGTCAATTTCGTCTGTCATAGGTTATTATCTTCAATTTTTCTATTCTTTCTTGTCAAAAACAATACTGCAGGGAACTGTCGAAGGCAGAAAAAGCAGAGGAGGAAAAATAAAGGCATGGACAGACAATATCAAGGTAAGGACGGGACAAAATATGTCCACACTCATCCGTATCGCTGAGGATATAATTCGCTGGAAGACTCTGTGTGGTACCCCTACGAACCTTAAGGGCTACGGGTTTGTTGATTGATTGATCTTCGACATCCTCTTCTTCACTCTCTAGCAAACATATAATTGTTATGATGGCGAGGCTAGCTAATTTGTCCGCCCGTTCGTTTTACTCCACACCCGCGTGTCCAGGGAATACATATACTGTATCCCCTCAAACATCGCCGCCTTCACTCTGTAGCAAGCTGTTAACACATCGCTCGGCTACCCCTATTTCTTCTCGAAGATGTGCCAGTAACCACATCATTTTCTGCCACCAATGAATTCTTCTTTTTCGTTTTCTCGAACCACTGCATGGCCAAATAAGCAGCATATAATCCAGAGAACGGTATGAATTGTTTCATAGTTTACAGCTTGGCTGCGATATATGTATCTTTCGGATAGATACATCAGATTTCAGCATTGATTTTTTACTCACTTTAACTTATTATAGGATGGAATCAGTGGCGTAGCGAGAGGGGGGCGGAGGTGCGGACCGCCCCGGGCGGCATCATCGGGAGGGCGGCCAATTTATTTTCGTCCAGGCTTTCCCAATCACTGCCATATTTTTTTAATGTCACAAGGGCGGAAAATTATGATTCCTTCCCGGGCACCATTGACCCACGCTACGCTACTATATGGAATAGCTAATATCACCTTTTAAACCTCCGCAGTCGCGTCTTAACATTTTTAAGTCTTACGATATGCATTTCGAGTCAAAGTATTTCAATTCGCTACTTCAATTTCGCAGACTTTAACAAACATCTCTGACGTAACAATTAAGTTGTGTAGCCCTACAAGAAAGGGTTCTGCTGTAAAAGTAAGGATTAGCAGCCCTACAAGAAATGGTTATTTTGTAAAAGTAAATATTCGCAGCCCTACAAGAAAGGGTTCTGTTGTAAAAGTAAGGATTAGCAGCCCTACAAGAAATGGTTATTTTGTAAAAGTAAATATTCGTAGCCCTACAAGAAAGGGTTCTGTTGTAAAAGTAAATATTCGCAGCCCTACAAGAAAGGGTTCTGTTGTAAAAGTAAATATTCGCTGCCCTACAAGAAAGGGTTCTGCTGTAAAAGTAAGGATTCGCAGCCCTATAAGAAAGTGTTCTGTTGTAAAAGTAAATATTCGCAGTCCTACCAGAAATAGCTCTGCTGTAAAAGTAAAGTATCGCAGCCCTACAAGAAATGGTTATTCTGTAAATTAAAGTGCCCCCTTTTCCACGCTAATGTATTGAGAAATATTTGGGAATACCAATGTCCGCATTTTTCGCCGTTATATGGATGGTGTAATCAGTGTAGTCAGCCGTCAGAATGGCGTTCTCCGGGGGGGGGGGGGTAGGGGGGGTTCCTAAAAAAGAGCCTTTGTGTGTTTCGAGGTTGGGACGACTTTATAGCCAAGTCGCTAGTACTAAAAGTAATGTTTAGATTTGAACCTCATTCTTTCCGCAGCCTACATTGACCTATGTGTCGTTGATGAATTCTTTAAAGTGTTTCCCACTTGTACTTGAAA
The DNA here is from genome assembly GCA_034231615.1 of Meghimatium bilineatum. Lineage (NCBI taxonomy): Eukaryota > Metazoa > Mollusca > Gastropoda > Stylommatophora > Philomycidae > Meghimatium > Meghimatium bilineatum. The sequence continues at coordinate 50,581,266 of CM067306.1, forward strand.
TTGAACATTGGATCCGCCCATGTTTTTCCAGGGCCCAAAAAGGGAGCAAAGAATAGCAACACTGTTTACCTTCATACATGTCGAAAGAGGCGACTGAGGAGGTTATGGAATGGAGTTGGCTGTGTCATCCCATATAAGGTCAGTGACCCAAAGCCATGATGAAGTCGGATGTGTCAGGCCGAAAAGCACAGATATCGCAGCAATGCTGTAAACCATGACACAACGCATTCCGTTCTCCGGACTACATCCTGATAATCTGCAAGAGTTTGAGAACGAACGCAGAAGAAGAAGAACATTGAACCAACGAAACAGGAAGCCAGTTCACTAACAACTGAGCAACCTCGGCCCCCATGGCTATGCTGGCTTTCAATCCAAGTTTACTATTTACCTGTTATCTTACACTGCGCTAATTTATCTTAAACAACCTACATGCACTTTAACCTTTCAAGAGCAAATGTCTTCGACTGTATCACTCGAATGTTCCTAATCACATTACACTCGTGATAGCCTCGATGTATTACCAGGCATAATTCACCTGGTTATATGATCATTATAAAATATATTTTTTTTGCTGTAACGGTAGTTTTGGCAGAATAACGTCTCATTTCAGGAAGAGATACACATTTTCGATCATTGAAGACAGCAGTGACTGAGGTGTGGACTCAGATTTGTAAACAAGGGGAGACCACCACCAATGTCGTTGTAAGGCAGGGGTCGGGAATCCATGGATCGCGAGCCAGATGTGGCTCTATTGCTGGCTGCATCTGGCTCGCAGACAAATGTTCGATTAACAAAATAAATGTTATTTAGACTCCTTTGATCTACATATTAGTTGCATATCAATATTTCATTCTACAAATGAGCTAAAATCTACTGCAGCTCAGCAACAGAAGTCGCATTAATGGTAAGAAATACTCATTATTGATTAGCAACAGCATAACAATGTTATTAAAAAGAATTCAGAGACATAATTATTGTACTTTTAGTGTTGAAATTACACAAAATGCACACATTTACTTGAATTTTTAGTTTTAAACATAATGTATGGCTCTCACAGAATTACTTTTCAAAATATGTGGTATCCATGACTCTCTCAGACAAAAAGGTTCCCGACCCCTGTTATAAGGGGGTATAACATACCCTGACACCCTGTAAAATGTATGTCAACTTGTCTGGTCACTATACAATATTTGAATATTCGGCGCAAGTAAAGTATAAGTTTTCACTGTGACCTTTGCTCTACTTCCGAGGTATTTCCTACCCTTTGAATAACTACAAATAGTATTTAGAATTTAATCCATAATTAAGATAACCTTGAACAAACATGGACTAAATGCAACCTCGGCGACACATATGGCCTTGGAACGCCAGCTTAAGATACCACCCCTACGCTTAACGGCAAGTGTGAATGCGATTAACAATCATTCACCTGGGGATAGACAATATACAATAGTATTCCGAATTAAGACACCTTTTATCTTAGCTGGTCAATCGCGCGCCGCTCTCTCTCAGTGTGTAGTGGGCAGAAATAATGAACGCGCAGTAAAAATCAGTGGAAAAGAAAGGAAAACTTGTAAAATCTCGTATCTGGTGAACGTGTTGTGTGTTGTGTAAGTAGCCGACAACATGCGTAGCTGTTGTTGCGCATGCGCATTGGGCATAAGATTACGGAAATCCGTGACGTCGTCTAGTTAAAAGTGTAAACAATTTGCTATTTATAGCACAGTGAAGACTTATTCTTTACTTTTACCGAATATTATGTTAATGATGGGGTCTTCTATTCCTCTAATATTTTATTGTAGTATGTGTCCTGATATAACCTAATTGGACTTTGTTGTCCGCTGGTTGAAAATGGCACGCCTCTCAAAAAGAGAGGCAAACTCATTAACTACCTACCTGGTCACTATAAAACTCCACAGCAATATCAACAGTCTGCCATCGCTCATACGACGAAAGTTGAGGCATCGCAAACACAAAAACACACTTCCTTTCATTGAAAACAAAAGATGGTGTTTTACTCCCTGAAACTTTACGAATGTGTACACCAAATTTAAACTTCTTTAAAAACTTGTTTAAATCTTCGCAGTGCTATAAATAGCACACAATGTTTACATTTTTAAGTAGCAGACGTCACGGATTTCCGTGGAACACCAATGAAATTGTCTAAATTAATGCATGCCGTGACCTCACATCTCCTGGCACACTTATAATTATAATTTTTAAAACTTAATATTTTTTCATTTATAACTGATCCTAACCCTTACCCCCATCCCTAATGTAAACACTGATACGAAATTAATATGCCTTTTTCAATTAATATACCTTAATATACCTTCAACAGAAATGACATGTCTACGAAGAATACTCGGAGTGTCATTAAGAGATAGAATTAGAAACGATAACATCAGACAGATAACCAAAACAATACCAGCATTGGAACACATCAAAAGACAACAGATCAAGTGGTTTTCACGCGCTTCCAGACTACTGACACATAGCACGCCACAAATGGCCATGACACATAGACATAACGGTTATAAAGCCAGAGGCAGACCATGTAAAAGATGGATCACAGAAATCAAAGAAACCACAGGAACAAACTTACAAACAGCGCACAAGAAGGCCATCATCAGAGAACTCTTCTAGCCCTGACGCCGCAAGGCAAACAAGGGACACAGCGTATAGATAGATAGATACCTTAATTTTAAATACAAATTCTACTAATCACTCTACAAAGGTTAGGTAATACCTCGAAACTAGAACAGAGGTCACAGTGAAGACTTAAACCGTAGTTTCCCCAACTTCTAATATTTAAATTTTCAACTTGACACCACTAGTAATATGGCCATGCAAGTTCAAAGTGAATGATATAGTATTAAAACAGGTCCACCAATTCAAATATTTAGGTACAATTATTACAGCAGATGGAAGAAGTTCAACAGAAATAAGATGCAGAATAGGTCAGGAAAAAACAACATTCAGAAAAATATACTGTGTAATAAGACCTTGTCATTAGAGGTGAGAAAGAGAGTTCTGCAGTGCTATATAACCCCTATACTAACATATGGGTGCGAGTCTTGGACAATAAACCAACTGGAAAGTGGGAGATTGGAGGCAACAGAAATGTGGTTCTACAGAAGAATGCGGAGCATACCATGGACTGCCAGAAAAACTAATGTAGATGTGTTCAAAGAGTTAAATGCGAAACGGACCTTAATCAACAATATAAGAAAAAGGCAATCTTCTTTTTTTGACCACTTCATGAGACAGGCAGGTTTAGAGAACATAGTCACAACAGGCAAGATTGAAGGCACCAGAGACAGAGGGCGACAACGTGAGAAAATATTATGACAGTTTGACAACCTGGCACGGCAAGGAAACAATATGACTTTGATACATAATACTGTGGACATAGAGCTGTGGAGAGCCATGACCGCCTACGCCACCCGGCATGGCACCTGATGATGATGAATTTAGCCACAATTAGGCAATTTGATGTTTTGCGCGTGAAGCACGCAAATTTGGAATAAAATATGACAAGGACAATAAAACGTGAAAACAAAAGTTAACCCCTACCCATTCACGTAGTTTGAAATAATAACCACGTTTGAAAATCGTTAACAGTAAACAATTGAGGAGGAAAACTTGGCGCGTCTTTAGTAATTGTTGGTAATAGGCATAGAATAATTATAATTGACCATTTTGAAAAGTGTTGTTATAAAGGGAAATATGTTAAAAGATGCTCTTTAGAGGGATTGCCCTATAAATTGAAGTCAGTCTAGTGTGACAGGAAAACGGCTTGGCGGCCAATATTTGACCTATGAGTAGTAATTCGCCGACCCCTGATGTAACCGCTTGAATACGCCAACGATTTAACCACTTTTCTTTGTAGTTCAAACATTTACACTTCTTGGCACTGTTTTTCCAACATTTACACTCCTTGGCGTTGTCGTTCAAACATTTACATTCTTTGGTGTTGTCGTTTCTAAGCGAAACTGCACAACGATAATTACCATCCAGCTTATGGCAGCTCCAACAACTCAGATATATTGATCCATGATATGCAGATATAGTTGCGAACATGCAGCATCAAGCTGGCATTCCAGAGTTACCTGCCGCAACCACGGCAAGACAAATGTCACGAACGTGAATTATAGCTGTACTTGTGATGTCTTGTGACGTGACGTCAGCTGATGAGTGTAATTCTGACCTAACACTCTTAACACGGTTGCTACTTGGAGAAATATTTCATAAATGTAGTCCAGAGGACGGATATTAGTTTGTAGTTCGGCTGCTGTTTCACTACCGAAGATGGTTATGTCGAGTCAGTGACACAATTACAAGCGGCGACACAACGCAGTTCTATTCTCAGGACTACATACTACTAGAAATCTAGTAGGACCATTGCCATGCTACAAGAGACATCAAGTGGGAGTTTGAGAATGAACACTGAAAAAGAAGATTGCCGTTTCGACTTTTCGGTCTAAAACATCCGACTTCAGAATGTCATTTTGGGGCACTTTTGTCTTCTACGAGATTGTGGTGCCTCGAAGTATCATTCATCCCATTATACAGCCATACTGGCTCCATGGGATAACCCCAAAAAGCTAGTCCACAAGCTACATCAACATTTTGTTTTGCCAATTCCCCCCCCCCTCAATAAACTGTCAATACACCTGTCAGCCCTTAACGTAATGTCAGCCCTTAACGTAATGTCAGCCCTTAACGTAATGTCAGCCCTTAACGTAATGTCAGCCCTTAACCTGTGACTGACCTAGCACGTGGACAGGAGATACACAAAGTGCTCAATAAGAAACTTAAATGGAAATTAACACCACTGACCTGGGGGGGGGGTTACCGACCCCTACTAGGCGCTTCCACAGGTGGCGGATGGTGGAGGGCACTCCATATATGTCTATATATGGAGTGATTGCTGCAATTATGCAGCCGCGGACCAAACCGGTGATGCTGCCCACCAGGACGGGGCGGGATATCAGTCGGTGCTGATATCCCCACTGACATACCCCATGTGTCCAGTGACGGGCAGCTTCAAGCGAGCATGAGCCGCTTTAACCTCAAGCTGCTGGCATGGAGTTATTAACAGACTTGAGGCAAAAGCTATGGGGCAGCCGCTCTGACCTGGAGAAGAGAGTGGACTTCGTCATGATGACAGGTCTGACGGTATAGCATGACCACATGCTGAACGCAGAACAAGAAGAACACCACTGAAATGAAATGTGTGAGACGTATGATTGGAGTTAGCTTGAGACAAAATCAGAAATGAAGCACTAAGGAAACAATTAGGGGTCAAATAAACAATAAAATACGAGTACATCCAGAAACAACAAGTTAAATGGTACGGCCACATAACCAGACATAAAGAGCAAAAGATTATAAAAAAACACTTAACAAACGATACGAAAACAGTCGACCTATTTGATGCCCTCGTAAAAGGTGGATAGATAGTGTATTAGAGACACTCGGAAATATAACAGTGGAAGAGGCAAATACAAGGGCAAAAGACGGTACACTCACTCTCCCCTCAACACCGAAAGGTACATGAGGTCAGAAAGAAGAAGAAGAGGAAACTCAAATTCAGAGACACTCCTACCTCCTACTTAATTATGTCAAAAATCTTTGCTAATCATTCCAAAAATATGTTTTGTGTATTCACAATGTGTACGGAAAGAAACTACCGCACATGATTATTTCAGATGTTTAGAAACAACTTTCAAAATCAAATTTGGTATATGAAAATATTCTTCAAATCAAACTTGGTATATGAAAGCATTTTTAAAATCAAACTTGGTATATTGACACTTTTCAAATCAAACTTGGTACATGAAATTTTTTTCCCACAATCAAACTTGGTATATTAATTTTTTGTTTAGTAAATGAAACTTTGTATTTGAATAAAATATATAAATCAAATTTGATACATCAAAATATTTTTTGTCGACCACAACTTCTGCCAACCCCCCCCCCCCCACCTTGTGAACAAATGTCAAACTGTTTTAGACACACCCACTCACTGTTTGATGACGTAATTCATGGACATCCCAAAATGGCTCATTTGCCTTTTCCGGTTATTTTTAATTGGTTACTTTGATACTATTTGATTATTTGATACCGCCTCCTCCAAATCTCATGAACTGAAGGAATTACTCGCGAATATGGGAGAATTGCTTATTTTGAATCAAACAAACCCCTCTTTTTTTTTATTGACCTGTAGGCGCATCAACGCCCCTGCCAGAGCCAAACACGGAAGATTCCTGCTGTTAGAATTTGAAACTAGATATAAGTTTATTGTGACCAAGATAATTGTTCCACGGAAAGCAAACATTGATACCAGTATGTAATATCAAACGATGATACTTGTGTATAAGTATGTCATTGCCACCTTGGACGTTGTACTGTTCAATGTCTGTCGTCCAGTGCCCCTGTGATACTACCATTGTTTTTACTGCTTGTTCACTGTTTGTTTTGTATTTTCTTAAGAAAGCCTTAAGGTAGAAACGTTGAAAATATCCTGAATATTGTTATTTTTATATAGTCGTATGTACTACACATAGTATATTTGTTAGTCATCGTTAGGCGAAAGTAGAACTAAGACAAAACTTCTGTCCTTCGTAATGAACTCTCATTAGTATAGTCTCACGAAGTCTCATTAGTATAGTCTCACGTAGTCTCATTAGTATAGTCTCACGTAGTCTCATTAGTATAGTCTCACGTAGTCTCATTAGTATAGTCTCACGTAGTCTCATTAGTATAGTCTCACGTAGTCTCATTAGTATAGTCTCCCGAAGTCTCATTAATATAGTCTCACGTAGTCTCATTAGTATAGTCTCACGTAGTCTCATTAGTATAGTCTTACGAAGTCTCATTAGTATAGTCTTACGAAGTCTCATTAGTATAGTCTCCCGAAGTCTCATTAGTATAGTCTCCCGAAGTCTCATTAGTATAGTCTCACGTAGTCTCATTAGTATAGTCTTACGAAGTCTCATTAGTATAGTCTCACGTAGTCTCATTAGTATAGTCTCACGAACTCTCATTAGTATAGTCTCACGAAGTCTCATTAGTATAGTCTCACGAAGTCTCTTTAGTATAGTCTCCCGAAGTCTCATTAGTATAGTCTCACGTAGTCTCATTAGTATAGTCTCAGGAACTCTCATTAGTATAGTCTCCCGAAGTCTCATTAGTATAGTCTCACGTAGTCTCATTAGTATAGTCTCACGAACTCTCATTAGTATAGTCTCCCGAAGTCTCATTAGTATAGTCTCCCGAAGTCTCATTAGTATAGTCTCACGTAGTCTCATTAGTATAGTCTCACGAACTCTCATTAGTATAGTCTCCCGAAGTCTCATTAGTAAAGTCTCACGTAGTCTCATTAGTATAGTCTCACGAACTCTCATTAGTATAGTCTCACGAACTCTCATTAGTATAGTCTCAAGTAGTCTCATTAGTATAGTCTCACGAAGTCTCATTAGTATAGTCTCCCGAAGTCTCATTAGTATAGTCTTACGAAGTCTCATTAGTATAGTCTCCCGAAGTCTCATTAGTATAGTCTCCCGAAGTCTCATTAGTATAGTCTCACGAAGTCTCATTAGTATAGTCTCACGTAGTCTCATTAGTATAGTCTCACGAAGTCTCATTAGTATAGTCTCACGAACTCTCATTAGTATTGTCTCCCGAAGTCTCATTAGTATAGTCTCATGAAGTCTCATTAGTATAGTCTCACGAAGTCTCATTAGTATAGTCTCACGTAGTCTCATTAGTATAGTCTCACGTAGTCTCATTAGTATAGTCTCACGTAGTCTCATTAGTATAGACTCACGTAGTCTCATTAGTATAGTCTCACGTAGTCTCATTAGTATAGTCTCACGTAGTCTCATTAGTATAGTCTCACGTAGTCTCATTAGTATAGTCTCACGAACTCTCATTAGTATAGTCTCACGAAGTCTCATTAGTATAGTCTCACGAAGTCTCATTAGTATAGTCTCCCGAAGTCTCATTAGTATAGTCTCACGAAGTCTCATTAGTATAGTCTCCCGAAGTCTCATTAGTATAGTCTCACGTAGTCTCATTAGTATAGTCTCACGTAGTCTCATTAGTATAGTCTCACGTAGTCTCATTAGTATAGTCTCACGTAGTCTCATTAGTATAGTCTCCCGAAGTCTCATTAGTATAGTCTCACGTAGTCTCATTAGTATAGTCTCACGTAGTCTCATTAGTATAGTCTTACGAAGTCTCATTAGTATAGTCTTACGAAGTCTCATTAGTATAGTCTTACGAAGTCTCATTAGTATAGTCTCCCGAAGTCTCATTAGTATAGTCTCACGTAGTCTCATTAGTATAGTCTTACGAAGTCTCACTAGTATAGTCTCACGTAGTCTCATTAGTATAGTCTCACGAACTCTCATTAGTATAGTCTCACGAAGTCTCATTAGTATAGTCTCACGATGTCTTTTTAGTATAGTCTCCCGAAGTCTCATTAGTATAGTCTCACGTAGTCTCATTAGTATAGTCTCAGGAACTCTCATTAGTATAGTCTCCCGAAGTCTCATTAGTATAGTCTCACGTAGTCTCATTAGTATAGTCTCACGAAGTCTCATTAGTATAGTCTCCCGAAGTCTCATTAGTATAGTCTCCCGAAGTCTCATTAGTATAGTCTCACGTAGTCTCATTAGTATAGTCTCACGAACTCTCATTAGTATAGTCTCACGAACTCTCATTAGTATAGTCTCACGTAGTCTCATTAGTATAGTCTCACGAAGTCTCATTAGTATAATCTCACGAAGTCTCATTAGTATAGTCTCACGAAGTCTCATTAGTATAGTCTCCCGAAGTCTCATTAGTATAGTCTCCCGAAGTCTCATTAGTATAGTCTTACGAAGTCTCATTAGTATAGTCTCACGAAGTATCATTAGTATAGTCTCCCGAAGTCTCATTAGTATAGTCTCCCGAAGTCTCATTAGTATAGTCTCACGTAGTCTCATTAGTATAGTCTCACGAAGTCTGATTAGTATAGTCTCACGAACTCTCATTAGTACAGTCTCCCGAAGTCTCATTAGTATAGTCTCACGTAGTCTCATTAGTATAGTCTCACGTAGTCTCATTAGTATAGTCTCACGTGGTCTCAATAGTATATCTCACGTAGTCTCATTAGTATAGTCTCACGTAGTCTCATTAGTATAGTCTCACGTAGTCTCATTAGTATAGTCTCCCGAAGTCTCATTAGTATAGTCTCACGTAGTCTCATTAGTATAGTCTCACGTAGTCTCATTAGTATAGTCTTACGAAGTCTCATTAGTATAGTCTTACGAAGTCTCATTAGTATAGTCTCCCGAAGTCTCATTAGTATAGTCTCCCGAAGTCTCATTAGTATAGTCTCACGTAGTCTCATTAGTATAGTCTTACGAAGTCTCATCAGTATAGTCTCACGTAGTCTCATTAGTATAGTCTCACGAACTCTCATTAGTATAGTCTCACGAAGTCTCATTAGTATAGTCTCACGAAGTCTCATTAGTATAGTCTCCCGAAGTCTCATTAGTATAGTCTCACGTAGTCTCATTAGTATAGTCACAGGAACTCTCATTAGTATAGTCTCCCGAAGTCTCATTAGTATAGTCTCACGTAGTCTCATTAGTATAGTCTCACGAAGTCTCATTAGTATAGTCTCCCGAAGTCTCATTAGTATAGTCTCACGTAGTCTCATTAGTATAGTCTCACGAACTCTCATTAGTATAGTCTCCCGAAGTCTCATTAGTATAGTCTCACGTAGTCTCATTAGTATAGTCTCACGAACTCTCATTAGTATAGTCTCACGAACTCTCATTAGTATAGTCTCACGTAGTCTCATTAGTATAGTCTCACGAAGTCTCATTAGTATAGTCTCACGAATTCTCATTAGTATAGTCTCACGAAGTCTCATTAGTATAGTCTCCCGAAGTCTCATTAGTATAGTCTCCCGAAGTCTCATTAGTATAGTCTTACGAAGTCTCATTAGTATAGTCTCACGAATTCTCATTAGTATAGTCTCCCAAAGTCTCATTAGTATAGTCTCCCGAAGTCTCATTAGTATAGTCTCACGTAGTCTCATTAGTATAGTCTCACGTAGTCTCATTAGTATAGTCTCACGTAGTCTCATTAGTATAGTCTCACGTAGTCTCATTAGTATAGTCTCCCGAAGTCTCATTAGTATAGTCTCACGTAGTCTCATTAGTATAGTCTCACGTAGTCTCATTAGTATAGTCTCACGTAGTCTCATTAGTATAGTCTCACGTAGTCTCATTAGTATAGTCTCCCGAAGTCTCATTAGTATAGTCTCCCGAAGTCTCATTAGTATAGTCTCACGTAGTCTCATTAGTATAGTCTCACGAACTCTCATTAGTATAGTCTCACGAACTCTCATTAGTATAGTCTCACGTAGTCTCATTAGTATAGTCTCACGTAGTCTCATTAGTATAGTCTCACGAAGTCTGATTAGTATAGTCTCACGAACTCTCATTAGTACAGTCTCCCGAAGTCTCATTAGTATAGTCTCACGAAGTCTCATTAGTATAGTCTCACGAAGTCTCATTAGTATAGTCTCACGTAGTCTCATTAGTATAGTCTCACGTAGTCTCATTAGTATAGTCTCACGTGGTCTCAATAGTATAGTCTCACGTAGTCTCATTAGTATAGTCTCACGTAGTCTCATTAGTATAGTCTCACGTAGTCTCATTAGTATAGTCTCCCGAAGTCTCATTAATATAGTCTCACGTAGTCTCATTAGTATAGTCTCACGTAGTCTCATTAGTATAGTCTTACGAAGTCTCATTAGTATAGTCTCCCGAAGTCTCATTAGTATAGTCTCACGTAGTCTCATTAGTATAGTCTCACGAACTCTCATTAGTATAGTCTCCCGAAGTCTCATTAGTATAGTCTCACGTAGTCTCATTAGTATAGTCTCACGAACTCTCATTAGTATAGTCTCACGAACTCTCATTAGTATAGTCTCACGTAGTCTCATTAGTATAGTCTCACGAAGTCTCATTAGTATAGTCTCACGAATTCTCATTAGTATAGTCTCACGAAGTCTCATTAGTATAGTCTCCCGAAGTCTCATTAGTATAGTCTCCCGAAGTCTCATTAGTATAGTCTTACGAAGTCTCATTAGTATAGTCTCACGAATTCTCATTAGTATAGTCTCCCAAAGTCTCATTAGTATAGTCTCCCGAAGTCTCATTAGTATAGTCTCACGTAGTCTCATTAGTATAGTCTCACGTAGTCTCATTAGTATAGTCTCACGTAGTCTCATTAGTATAGTCTCACGTAGTCTCATTAGTATAGTCTCCCGAAGTCTCATTAGTATAGTCTCACGTAGTCTCATTAGTATAGTCTCACGTAGTCTCATTAGTATAGTCTCACGTAGTCTCATTAGTATAGTCTCACGTAGTCTCATTAGTATAGTCTCCCGAAGTCTCATTAGTATAATCTCCCGAAGTCTCATTAGTATAGTCTCACGTAGTCTCATTAGTATAGTCTCACGAACTCTCATTAGTATAGTCTCACGAACTCTCATTAGTATAGTCTCACGTAGTCTCATTAGTATAGTCTCACGAAGTCTCATTAGTATAGTCTCACGAAGTCTCATTAGTATAGTCTCACGAAGTCTCATTAGTATAGTCTCCCGAAGTCTCATTAGTATAGTCTCCCGAAGTCTCATTAGTATAGTCTTACGAAGTATCATTAGTATAGTCTCACGAAGTATCATTAGTATAGTCTCCCGAAGTCTCATTAGTATAGTCTCCCGAAGTCTCATTAGTATAGTCTCACGTAGTCTCATTAGTATAGTCTCACGAAGTCTGATTAGTATAGTCTCACGAACTCTCATTAGTACAGTCTCCCGAAGTCTCATTAGTATAGTCTCACGAAGTCTCATTAGTATAGTCTCACGAAGTCTCATTAGTATAGTCTCACGTAGTCTCATTAGTATAGTCTCACGTAGTCTCATTAGTATAGTCTCACGTGGTCTCAATAGTATAGTCTCACGTAGTCTCATTAGTATAGTCTCACGTAGTCTCATTAGTATAGTCTCACGTAGTCTCATTAGTATAGTCTCCCGAAGTCTCATTAATATAGTCTCACGTAGTCTCATTAGTATAGTCTCACGTAGTCTCATTAGTATAGTCTTACGAAGTCTCATTAGTATAGTCTTACGAAGTCTCATTAGTATAGTCTCCCGAAGTCTCATTAGTATAGTCTCCCGAAGTCTCATTAGTATAGTCTCACGTAGTCTCATTAGTATAGTCTTACGAAGTCTCATCAGTATAGTCTCACGTTGTCTCATTAGTATAGTCTCACGAACTCTCATTAGTATAGTCTCACGAAGTCTCATTAGTATAGTCTCACGAAGTCTCATTAGTATAGTCTCCCGAAGTCTCATTAGTATAGTCTCACGTAGTCTCATTAGTATAGTCACAGGAACTCTCATTAGTATAGTCTCCCGAAGTCTCATTAGTATAGTCTCACGTAGTCTCATTAGTATAGTCTCACGAAGTCTCATTAGTATAGTCTCCCGAAGTCTCATTAGTATAGTCTCACGTAGTCTCATTAGTATAGTCTCACGAACTCTCATTAGTATAGTCTCCCGAAGTCTCATTAGTATAGTCTCACGTAGTCTCATTAGTATAGTCTCACGAACTCTCATTAGTATAGTCTCACGAACTCTCATTAGTATAGTCTCACGTAGTATCATTAGTATAGTCTCACGAAGTCTCATTAGTATAGTCTCACGAATTCTCATTAGTATAGTCTCACGAAGTCTCATTAGTATAGTCTCCCGAAGTCTCATTAGTATAGTCTCCCGAAGTCTCATTAGTATAGTCTTACGAAGTCTCATTAGTATAGTCTTACGAATTCTCATTAGTATAGTCTCCCAAAGTCTCATTAGTATAGTCTCCCGAAGTCTCATTAGTATAGTCTCACGTAGTCTCATTAGTATAGTCTCACGTAGTCTCATTAGTATAGTCTCACGTAGTCTCATTAGTATAGTCTCACGTAGTCTCATTAGTATAGTCTCCCGAAGTCTCATTAGTATAGTCTCACGTAGTCTCATTAGTATAGTCTCACGTAGTCTCATTAGTATAGTCTCACGTAGTCTCATTAGTATAGTCTCACGTAGTCTCATTAGTATAGTCTCCCGAAGTCTCATTAGTATAGTCTCACGTAGTCTCATTAGTATAGTCTCACGTAGTCTCATTAGTATAGTCTTACGAAGTCTCATTAGTATAGTCTTACGAAGTCTCATTAGTATAGTATCCCGAAGTCTCATTAGTATAGTCTCCCGAAGTCTCATTAGTATAGTCTCACGTAGTCTCATTAGTATAGTCTTACGAAGTCTCATTAGTATAGTCTCACGTAGTCTAATTAGTATAGTCTCACGAACTCTCATTAGTATAGTCTCACGAAGTCTCATTAGTATAGTCTCACGAAGTCTCTTTAGTATAGTCTCCCGAAGTCTCATTACTATAGTCTCACGTAGTCTCATTAGTATAGTCTCAGGAACTCTCATTAGTATAGTCTCCCGAAGTCTCATTAGTATAGTCTCACGTAGTCTCATTAGTATAGTCTCACGAAGTCTCATTAGTATAGTCTCCCGAAGTCTCATTAGTATAGTCTCACGTAGTCTCATTAGTATAGTCTCACGAACTCTCATTAGTATAGTCTCCCGAAGTCTCATTAGTATAGTCTCACGTAGTCTCATTAGTATAGTCTCACGAACTCTCATTAGTATAGTCTCACGAACTCTCATTAGTATAGTCTCACGTAGTCTCATTAGTATAGTCTCACGAAGTCTCATTAGTATAGTCTCACGAAGTCTCATTAGTATAGTCTCACGAAGTCTCATTAGTATAGTCTCCCGAAGTCTCATTAGTATAGTATCCCGAAGTCTCATTAGTATAGTCTTACGAAGTCTCATTAGTATAGTCTCACGAAGTCTCATTAGTATAGTCTCCCGAAGTCTCATTAGTATAGTCTCCCGAAGTCTCATTAGTATAGTCTCACGTAGTCTCATTAGTATAGTCTCACGTAGTCTCATTAGTATAGTCTTACGAAGTCTCATTAGTATAGTCTTACGAAGTCTCATTAGTATAGTCTCCCGAAGTCTCATTAGTATAGTCTCCCGAAGTCTCATTAGTATAGTCTCACGTAGTCTCATTAGTATAGTCTCACGTAGTCTCATTAGTATAGTCTCACGTAGTCTCATTAGTATAGTCTTACGAAGTCTCATTAGTATAGTCTTACGAAGTCTCATTAGTATAGTATCCCGAAGTCTCATTAGTATAGTCTCCCGAAGTCTCATTAGTATAGTCTCACGTAGTCTCATTAGTATAGTCTTACGAAGTCTCATTAGTATAGTCTCACGTAGTCTAATTAGTATAGTCTCACGAACTCTCATTAGTATAGTCTCACGAAGTCTCATTAGTATAGTCTCACGAAGTCTCTTTAGTATAGTCTCCCGAAGTCTCATTAGTATAGTCTCACGTAGTCTCATTAGTATAGTCTCAGGAACTCTCATTAGTATAGTCTCCCGAAGTCTCATTAGTATAGTCTCACGTAGTCTCATTAGTATAGTCTCACGAAGTCTCATTAGTATAGTCTCCCGAAGTCTCATTAGTATAGTCTCACGTAGTCTCATTAGTATAGTCTCACGAACTCTCATTAGTATAGTCTCCCGAAGTCTCATTAGTATAGTCTCACGTAGTCTCATTAGTATAGTCTCACGAACTCTCATTAGTATAGTCTCACGAACTCTCATTAGTATAGTCTCACGTAGTCTCATTAGTATAGTCTCACGAAGTCTCATTAGTATAGTCTCACGAAGTCTCATTAGTATAGTCTCACGAAGTCTCATTAGTATAGTCTCCCGAAGTCTCATTAGTATAGTATCCCGAAGTCTCATTAGTATAGTCTTACGAAGTCTCATTAGTATAGTCTCACGAAGTCTCATTAGTATAGTCTCCCGAAGTCTCATTAGTATAGTCTCCCGAAGTCTCATTAGTATAGTCTCACGTAGTCTCATTAGTATAGTCTCACGTAGTCTCATTAGTATAGTCTTACGAAGTCTCATTAGTATAGTCTTACGAAGTCTCATTAGTATAGTCTCCCGAAGTCTCATTAGTATAGTCTCCCGAAGTCTCATTAGTATAGTCTCACGTAGTCTCATTAGTATAGTCTTACGAAGTCTCATCAGTATAGTCTCACGTAGTCTCATTAGTATAGTCTCACGAACTCTCATTAGTATAGTCTCACGAAGTCTCATTAGTATAGTCTCACGAAGTCTCATTAGTATAGTCTCCCGAAGTCTCATTAGTATAGTCTCACGTAGTCTCATTAGTATAGTCTCAGGAACTCTCATTAGTATAGTCTCCCGAAGTCTCATTAGTATAGTCTCACGTAGTCTCATTAGTATAGTCTCACGAAGTCTCATTAGTATAGTCTCACGTAGTCTCATTAGTATAGTCTTACGAAGTCTCATTAGTATAGTCTTACGAAGTCTCATTAGTATAGTCTCCCGAAGTCTCATTAGTATAGTCTCCCGAAGTCTCATTAGTATAGTCTCACGTAGTCTCATTAGTATAGTCTTACGAAGTCTCATCAGTATAGTCTCACGTAGTCTCATTAGTATAGTCTCACGAACTCTCATTAGTATAGTCTCACGAAGTCTCATTAGTATAGTCTCCCGAAGTCTCATTAGTATAGTCTCCCGAAGTCTCATTAGTATAGTCTCACGTAGTCTCATTAGTATAGTCTCAGGAACTCTCATTAGTATAGTCTCCCGAAGTCTCATTAGTATAGTCTCACGTAGTCTCATTAGTATAGTCTCACGAAGTCTCATTAGTATAGTCTCCCGAAGTCTCATTAGTATAGTCTCACGTAGTCTCATTAGTATAGTCTCACGAACTCTCATTAGTATAGTCTCACGAACTCTCATTAGTATAGTCTCACGTAGTCTCATTAGTATAGTCTCACGAAGTCTCATTAGTATAGTCTCACGAATTCTCATTAGTATAGTCTCACGAAGTCTCATTAGTATAGTCTCCCGAAGTCTCATTAGTATAGTCTCCCGAAGTCTCATTAGTATAGTCTTACGAAGTCTCATTAGTATAGTCTCACGAATTCTCATTAGTATAGTCTCCCGATGTCTCATTAGTATAGTCTCCCGAAGTCTCATTAGTATAGTCTCACGTAGTCTCATTAGTATAGTCTCACGAAGTCTCATTAGTATAGTCTCACGAACTATCATTAGTATAGTCTCCCGAAGTCTCATTAGTATAGTCTCACGAAGTCTCATTAGTATAGTCTCACGAAGTCTCATTAGTATAGTCTCACGTAGTCTCATTAGTATAGTCTTACGAAGTCTCATCAGTATAGTCTCACGTAGTCTCATTAGTATAGTCTCACGAACTCTCATTAGTATAGTCTCACGAAGTCTCATTAGTATAGTCTCACGAAGTCTCATTAGTATAGTCTCCCGAAGTCTCATTAGTATAGTCTCACGTAGTCTCATTAGTATAGTCTCAGGAACTCTCATTAGTATAGTCTCCCGAAGTCTCATTAGTATAGTCTCACGTAGTCTCATTAGTATAGTCTCACGAAGTCTCATTAGTATAGTCTCCCGAAGTCTCATTAGTATAGTCTCACGTAGTCTCATTAGTATAGTCTCACGAACTCTCATTAGTATAGTCTCCCGAAGTCTCATTAGTATAGTCTCACGTAGTCTCATTAGTATAGTCTCACGAACTCTCATTAGTATAGTCTCACGAACTCTCATTAGTATAGTCTCACGTAGTCTCATTAGTATAGTCTCACGAAGTCTCATTAGTATAGTCTCACGAATTCTCATTAGTATAGTCTCACGAAGTCTCATTAGTATAGTCTCCCGAAGTCTCATTAGTATAGTCTCATTAGTATAGTCTTACGAAGTCTCATTAGTATAGTCTCACGAAGTCTCATTAGTATAGTCTCACGAAGTCTCATTAGTATAGTCTCACGAAGTCCCATTAGTATAGTCTCACGTAGTCTCATTAGTATAGTCTCCCGTAGTCTCATTAGTATAGTCTCCCGTAGTCTCATTAGTATAGTCTCCCGTAGTCTCATTAGTATAGTCTCACGTAGTCCCATTAGTATAGTCTCCCGTAGTCTCATTAGTATAGTCTCACGAAGTCTCATTAGTATAGTCTCACGAAGTCCCATTAGTATAGTCTCACGTAGTCTCATTAGTATAGTCTCCCGTAGTCTCATTAGTATAGTCTCACGAAGTCTCATTAGTATAGTCTTACGAAGTCTCATTAGTATAGTCTCACGAAGTCTCATTAGTATAGTCTCACGAAGTCTCATTAGTATAGTCTTACGAAGTCTCATTACTATAGTCTCACGAAGTCTCATTAGTATAGTCTCACGTAGTCTCATTAGTATAGTCTCACGTAGTCCCATTAGTATAGTCTCCCGTAGTCTCATTAGTATAGTCTCACGAAGTCTCATTAGTATAGTCTCACGAAGTCCCATTAGTATAGTCTCACGTAGTCTCATTAGTATAGTCTCCCGTAGTCTCATTAGTATAGTCTCACGAAGTCTCATTAGTATAGTCTTACGAAGTCTCATTAGTATAGTTTCACGAAGTCTCATTAGTATAGTCTCACGAAGTCTCATTAGTATAGTCTCACGAAGTCCTATTAGTATAGTCTCACGAAGTCTCATTAGTATAGTCTCACGTAGTCTCATTAGTATAGTCTCACGTAGTCTCATTAGTATAGTCTCACGTAGTCTCATTAGTATAGTCTCACGTAGTCTCATTAGTATAGTCTCACGAAGTCTCATTAGTATAGTCTCACGTAGTCTCATTAGTATAGTCTCACGTAGTCTCATTAGTATAGTCTCACGTAGTCTCATTAGTATAGTCTCACGAAGTCTCATTAGTATAGTCTCACGTAGTCTCATTAGTATAGTCTCACGTAGTCTCATTAGTATTGAACTTGTGAGATTAGTTAGTGTACACATGTGGACCATAGCAGTGTAGGAGTCTGGGGTAATGAGGCTTATCTTCTTCTGCATAGGTTCTAAAAATTAAAGCCGTATTCACCAACATATGTGTGGGGTATGGCCAAGAAGTTAGAGGAATTGTCTCATTCTCCCCCACCCTGTGAGATCCAGAGTTCGATCCCCGGTAAGGACTGGGTTTTCTGATGGAGTGTACATTTTAAAAACTCACACTGATCATGGCGTGGCAACAGTGACGAAATGCGACCTTTATCACACAAGCCACTCAATACTCCCTGTAACACCCTAACTTTATCATACAAGCCACTCAATACTCCCTGTAACTCCCTAATTTTATCACACAAGCCACTCAATACTCCCTAACGATAATAATACTGTATGACAGTTTTTACACCAACATAAGATGGCTATCACATTATGAACATAACAGAATACGTTGCAAATTCTGCGTCTCGAAAACAACGCAACCGTTGGCGTCTGTGTGGCTATGCCGATAGCGACGCAATACAGCGGCAAAATACATAGATAATATACAATATATTAATGTACAAACACACAAGAATAATTAATAAAATATAATTTAGTAATCTTCTGCGTTTCCTCTCTTAGTAACCAACAAGGAAACGTTTGTGTGATTTCCTCCGGAAAGCGTGGAGTACGCTATTCTGATGGTATCACAGCGGAACTGCGTCATTTTGCACGTTCCGGCCCAAAAACATCCGATTCGGCATTCACTTAATGATGATCGATCAATGGTGATCGATCAATGCGAAAAGAAAGTTGAAGATTTACTGAACAAGTTTCCGCTGAAAATGAAGTATTTGAGAAAAGCTGCTATGACTAAACTAGACAGAATACGAAATAGCGATATCAGAAGAAGAGTAGGAATAATGCATTGTATCGAATATATAGAAATGCAGCATGTAAAATGGTTTGATCACCTTGTGAGAATGGACAGGCCAAATACCACTGAGAGCTTATAATAAACGATCATCTGGATACAGAGCCACGGGTAGACAAAGAGAGAGATGGATCGGTAACATCACAAGAACCCTCCATGAACTCAGCATGACTCGGGCGTCATATTTGGCCTTGAACACAAACTTGCAGTTCCCACCACTACTCTTAACGGCAAGTGTGGATGCTATCAACTAGATTCCACCCGGGAAAATAAAATGACAATCATCATCATCAAGTGACATTTTCTTTCCAGAACGTAGTCTTCCATATGGTTCCAGAACGTAGTCTTCCATATGGTTCTTTTGAATACTCTGCTGTCTTGAGAAAGTTGTCATGCCTCTTTTAGTGACATATGCAGGCATTCTTGAATGTATTTTGTCCAACGGCGTTTTGGGAGGCCTTTGCCTCAGTTGCCTTATAATATACACTCAAGTAACACTCTCTTCCTGCTGTCGTGTCTCTTAAGGTGACTGAAAAAAAAATCTTTTTCTTTAATATGGTGTTCAGAAGCCCGCCTTCCTGGACGTTAATTGTTCATAACACCTCCGGTTTTTTTCCTTGCTGTCCATGGTATTCTAAGAACTCTTCTGTGGCACTTTAATTTAAATGATATTATTTTCTTGGCCACTGTTTTATTTAGTGCCCATGCTTCACATCCATATGTCGCCACAGGAAACACACATGTTCGTAGTAAACACAACTTGGTTCTTATGTTAGTACCTGGCCATAGTTTATTTAGCTGTTTTAATTAATGGACAATAGTTATGCTGAAATCCGATGTGTCATGCCGATAAGCTTATATATCGCATCTAAGCTGTAAACCATGATAACACGCACTCCGTTCTCTGAACTACATTCTACCAATCTGCATGAGTTTGACAACAAACAAATAAGAAAAAGTGAAGAGAACATGTTAGCGCGAAAAGCAAAGAAAAACAACTACGTATTTTCAAGCAACAAACCGAAAAGAACTCCGAATAAAATCTCACTTTGTAAGGACGCCGCGAATCGTATTCGAACTCGCAACCTATTGAGCAGAAAGTGGTAGGGATTCACCAAGACACGGAGAGACTGTATATTATCCGCACACACAAAAAACTCATTAAATTCCTAGCTTGAAGTTGTCTAGGAACTAGTTCTCTTCCACTTCCAACGTTCCTTGCTTTTCTCGATTTATTTTTTCTTTTATTGTTCTTATTACTGTTACGTATGGCATAAAAAACAAATAATATCTACAATTTTTATACCATCATTCTGCTACCAATGTCAAACATGGTCTTTAACAGCTTCGCAACAAAGAAAAATCGTTACATGTGAAATGAAGTGTCTGAGAAAAGCTGCAATCGTTACCAAGCTAGATAAAATAAGAAATGAAGAAATTAGGAAAAGAGTTGGTATAATATCATGTATCGAACATATTGAGAGACAGCAAGTAAAATGGTTCGGTCACCTTATGAGAATGACGCCAAACCAAATACCAATAAGCAGGGCCGGCCCTAACAATTGCGAGACCCAATGCGAAACGGATTACGCGGGGCCCAGTCTGGGTAGGGAAGAGGATAATAAAATAAATTATAATATGAATTTATGGGCCTATGAAGTGCGGGGCCCACTGCGACCGCATAGGTTGCAATGGCCTAAGACCGGCCCTGCCAATAAGAGCATATTGCACATGAGTATCTGGGCGTAAGGCCAAAGGTAGGCCAAGAAAACGGTGGACAGAAAACAGGATAGCCTTGAGCAAACAGGGACTAAATGCAACCTCGGCGACACATCTGGCCGTGGAATGACTGCTCCTACTCTTACACTTAACGGCAAGTGTGAATGCAATCAACAATCATTCACCTGGGGAAAGACAATAGACAATAGACGTATGACAATACCGTCTACGTTACAAGTTCTACTGACTAATGGGAAATCAAGACTTCTTAAAATACAATTTGACTATTGTGGGCTTCTTTATCTGAGTTCATGATTCTTTCGGTCTTGTCCGATCTTCAGGCTAGTTGTCAGGACCAAGATCCCATTCTTGTCAAGGTCAGAGCGGATGCCCCAAAGTATTTACTATAATTGTTGTCATGTCGTGCCTCGAAGTTCTTTATAATCTGGCTGAACAGTCTCGGAATATGTGTTCAGGGGACTTTTGTGGACAATTTTTGACCCCCTCCCCTTTACTCCCATTTTGAACAACCTGTCAAGAGTTCATCCCCATCTCCGGCTTAATTATGTAAAAAATATACCCCTTTCTCCCTAAATCTACAGGGTTATATTTTTTTCAGAAATAATGTTTGAGTATTAAACTATATGTAATGGAATCTCTATTAGAGTCTCGTCCGAACCGATGAAATATGTATGTAATACAAGAAATTCGTTATATACAGTACAATCAGTTAAGAATAAATATAATTGGAAATTTTGAAAAGTGTCGCTAAATAGGAAAGTTTGTTATAAAAGTATGCGCTATTAAGGGATTCGACCTTTTTTTCCGTTAGACTTTAGACAAATCTCCCGCTTTATTGATGTCGATTTTTTTTCAACCTCCCCCCCCCCCCCCCCCGGTCAACAACTGTAATGCTTTATGAAAGCCTGCTCAACAATTGATGACGTCATTTATGGACGGCGCTTCTCTTGAATAATTTCATTCGTCACTACGATTATACTTTACCGGCCAGCTAATGAAATTCAATGGTTTAGTCAAATGAGCCATTTTTGAAGGCCGAATTTCCCATTAGTCAATGGGTACATCTGCAGACGATCACGCAAATATGGTCACTGTGCTACAGACTTATACTGCAGACAATCATGCTTAATTAAGTGTCACAGTACCAAAAATAGCTCACAATGAAAATTTTAAAAATAAAACGAGAACGGACGAGCTTGTAAACGGAACAATGAATGATCTAGAACTATACAAATTGACACATTTGTGTCTAAATCACAACAGGATTTGACGTAGTTATAAACTGGGAAAACATTCAAAGATACCACTTATTGTTTCTTATTTGCCTTGTCATCCACAAGATACAGTATATCTTAGTATATCAACAGTATAACTTAGTATATCAACAGTATATCTTAGTATATCAACAGTATATCTTAGTATATCAACAGTATAACTTAGTATATCAACAGTATATCTTAGTATATCAACAGTATATCTTAGTATATCAACAGTATATCTTAGTATATCAACAGTATAACTTAGTATATCAACAGTATTTCTTAGTATATCAACAGTATATCTTAGTATATCAACAGTATATCTTAGTATATCAACAGTATATCAACAGTATAACTTAGTATATCAACAGTATATCTTACTTTGGAGGTCGTTTAGTTGTTAGGTGATATCGTGGAGTTGGCTAAGTCGTGACATTTCGAGTCACAGAATTCCAGACCAACAGAAATAGGTACAAGTGTTACCAATCTTTGTAAATAAAACTTACTAGTAATGAAACACGGCAACAGGCAACGTTTAGACGAAAAGCCTTCATCAGGCTAAGGGCGGTAGATATAATTACCTGAAGGTGGGGGTTACAACTTTAAAAAAAAAAGATAATTTGTCCGTTTTCTTGTGTAAATTCCTCTATTTGAAGAGAAATGTGAAGATCCCTTTGTGAAAAATCGCTAACGGAGGAATTTTCAACCACATTTTCCTTCTTAAGTTCCTAGTACTAACAGTCACGTTCAGAATTTGAAACTGATGTCAAACCTCAACATCCTTATCTACGAAACTGAAGAAGAAGACAAACAATAAACGAAACAAACAATATACTAAAAATCATCATCATCAAGTGTCGTCTCCGCAACGAAGGTTGGCCGCTAGGTATCTCCAACATCTCCTGTCCCTTATCTTGGTGGTGCACTCTTCCAGACTGTAACCTGTGCATCGTGTGATGTTACTTTCTCACTTGTATCTCTGCCTACCTCTTGCTCGCTTCCCTTTGACTTTACCCTCAAGTAAGGTCTTCAATAATGTGTCATGTCTTTTAATGTGTCCAAAGTATTTTATTTGCCTGATCTTTATTTCTCTTAGTAGTTCCTTCTTCATATTAAGTGTTTTTAGTATCTCTTTATTTGTTTTACTCTCTTTCCATGATGTTCTCCCTATTCTTCTATATACCCACATCTCAAAGGCATCATTTTTGTCTTCTAATTGTTTATTTAGTGTCCATGTTTCTGAACCATACATTAATATGGAATAGATGTAGCATTTTATAAATCTCATTTTTAATTTATTTGTAATTTGTTAAGATGTTAATAATTTCCTCATGTCATTGAAGGTACTTTTAGCCATTCCTATTCTCCTTTTAACTTCTGTTTTACATCTGCCATCATTTGTGACTATGTGTCCAAGATATTGATACTGTTTTACTATAATAAAAAATAAGAAAGCACATATGGTGTGACGATGGTAGGAGGATGAGCGTAAAGCATAGAAGAAACAAGATCCAGATAGACACATCATCACTTAAAGAACCAGATATTCAACAAAAATATTGTGTAGATATGTAAGAAACAAATATGAATATCTAATGATAGACTGCATGGAACAATACAGAAGGGAGAATCCAGAAGACAAAATATACACACACAAAATACGACAGCCTTAGCAAACGTATTCAAATATCACATGAAAATTTACCAATAAGAAAAGTCAAGAACCAATACTTATGAATGATAAAAAAAATAGAGAAAATTTCAGAAAGAAAGCAAGCTAAAAATACTCCAAAATATTAATTTACAGACTAGAAATATGTAACATGAAAAAAAGGAAAGTTATCCATAGTATTTATTAATGCCGTAGGGGTGTGAGCAATGCTGTCTTAACACATAGGCCCGTTGGGCATTTGCCCGGGGGCCCACGAGCATAGGGGCCCCATGCGAATATGTTGTAGGGTTATTTTGTATTCCTGCGGGGGGAGCACTTCTTCTTTGCCCAGGGGCCCAACACTATTTCTTTGCCCAGGGGCCCAACACTATTTCTTTGCCCAGGGGCCCAAAATGGTGTAAAGACGTCTCTGGGTGTGAGATGTTAGCGATCTCACATTTCAGTGGCTCTGCTATATGAGGGCGGCAGCCATCTACTCTCCCTCACAGTCTTTACTTCTCGGATTAATCCGGTGCCCATTTGAGGCAGGGTCTTCCCAGGAGTCGTTGCAATCTGAAAAACATTTCCGCCTCAACTTGGGAATGAACCCAGGACCACTCATATGCGAACTCAATGCGCTAACTGCTGCGCTACGTGTCCCCCTCCCCCACTAACATGTGCAGAACACCGAAAGAACAATAGTTAGAAACAAAATGCAGAAAAATAGTGGAAATGCCAATAAAACAGAATACACAAGAAATGCATAAGGAGATAATACAAATCACAAATAAGAAACATTATATACTCGGGGGTGGCTGCATTAAAGATAAAAGTGGAGAAATTATATTTGATAAATCAGAAGTACTTGGGAAGATTGTGTTACAGACCTGTATGATGACTAACGGAACAAAAAAACCTACAATACACAACAATGATGAACCAGCAATACTGAAAGCAGGCGTAGGAAACGTAATCAATGAAACGTGGAAAGACCGCAGGCTCCGACAACATAATAACTGACATAATAGTAACGCTAGATGAATTTGGTGCTGGAAACTATCATAGAACTTTGCAATGACATATAGGAAACAGGTCAGTCAGATAGCGTCTTCTTCTTTCTGTCCTCGTGTACCTTTCGGGGCTGAGGGGAGAGTGATTGCACGGTCTTTTGCCCTTCTATTTGCCTCTTCTGCTGTTATATTTCCGAGTGTCTCTAATACACTATCTATCCACCTTTTACGAGGGCGTCCAATAGGTCGCCCGTTTTCGTATCGTTTGTTAAATGTTTTTTGGATAATACTTTGCTCTTTCTGTCTGGTTATGTGGCCGTACCATTTAACTTGTTGTTTCTAGATGTATTCTATTGCTGACTTGATCCCTAATTGTTTCCTTAGTGCTTCATTCCTGATTTTGTCTCTCAAGCTAACTCCAATCATACCGTCTCACACATTTCATTTCAGTGGTGTTAATCTTATGTATTGTTCTAGAATCTAATGTCTAAGTTTGGCACTAATAACAAAACGTTGGTAAACAAATGGTGTTGAATATCGCTTTCTTTGTTTCTAGTGTGATATCTTTGTTTTGTAATAAAGGTGTTAGTTGACCAATGACCTGACAGGCCTCATTACATCTTGCGTTTATTTCTGCCTCTTGTTTATTGTCATATCTCAATGTGCTGCCCAGATATTTGAATTCATCTACTTGTTTTAGCTGTTTATTGTTTATCTGTATGTTATGTTCTCATTTTCTCTTGCAATATTCATTACTTCTGTTTTGTCTATGTTGATTTTCATTCCAAATTGCTTGCCTGCTGTGTCTATTATGCTTAGGTGGTCTTGCAGGTTTTTAAATGCTGTTGTGGAATAAAATCTGGTCATCTGCAAAACGCAGTTCCTTTGTTTCATTAGAATTTGGTCAGATAGCTAAAACCCTAAAAGCATCAATATTCATACCACTACCTAAGAAGCTCATTGCTGTGGATTGTACAGAATAGAGAACAATAAGTTTGATGAGTCACATAACCAATAATATACTACACAAGATAAAACATGAAAGATTTTTTCACTTATCTACATCGCTAATGATAGAAATCTTTGCAGGACTCTACACCCTGTAATCGCTGCGTAGATGCATAAAATGTGGCATCCCTAAGACCCTGTCGTGTTGTGGTTAAATGTATCATTAACACTGATCACTAATATAAGAAATAGCAAAAATAGCATTAGTGAGAAATAAAAAAAACAAAGAAACATTTTGACTTATTCCATGTTGCTATCCGGTAGGGACCTTTCTCAAGAAACACACAAAACTATGAGAAGTTTTTACAACCGCATCTGATTGTTGATCGTCTCTTGATAAAAGTACCTATTGGTCCGTAAAATGGATCATCATCATCAAGTGCCGTCTCCGCAGCGAAGGTTGGCTGCAACGTATCTCCAACATCTCCTGTCTCTTGTCTTGGTGGTGCACTCTGCTAGACTGTAACCTGTCCATCGTGTAATGTTACTCTCCCACTTGTATCTCTGCCTACCTCTTGCTCGCTTCCCTTTGACTTTACCCTCAAGTAAGGCCTTCAATAAGGTGTCATGTCTTTTAATGTGTCCAAAGTATTTTATTTGCCTGATCTTTATTTCTCTTAGTAGTTCTTTCTTCATATTAAGTGTCTTTAGCACCTCTTTATTTGTTTTCCATGATGTTCTCCCTATTCTTCTATATACCCACATTTCAAAGGCATCAATTTTGTCTTCTAATTGTTTATTTAGTGTCCATGTTTCTGAGCCATACATTAATATGGAATAGATGTAGCATTTTATAATTCTCATTTTTAACTTGTTTGGGTAAAATGGATAAAAAGTCTTTATTTCTTTGTTATTTCTCATTGACATGATTTTTTTGCTATTTATTAGTTATATTAGAAATCGGTGATAATACTTTATCGTAGTTATCGCTTCGTATTTTTGTTACTGTGACACTCTCCTCCACCTTGT
The DNA here is from genome assembly GCA_034231615.1 of Meghimatium bilineatum. Lineage (NCBI taxonomy): Eukaryota > Metazoa > Mollusca > Gastropoda > Stylommatophora > Philomycidae > Meghimatium > Meghimatium bilineatum. The sequence goes on from CM067306.1 coordinate 50,607,849, forward strand.
GGCAGCAGATGGAAGAAGTTCAACAGAAATAAGATGCAGAATAGGACAGGCAAAAACAACATTCAGAAAAATGAAAAATATACTGTGTAATACGAACTTGTCATTAGAGGTGAGAAAGAGAGTTCTGCAGTGCTATATAACCCCTATACTAACATATGGGTGCGAGTCTTGGACAATAAACAAACTGGAAAGTGGGAGATTGGAGGCAACGGAGAAGTGGTTCTACAGAAGAATGCTGAGAATACCATGGACTGCCAGAAAAACTAATGTAGATGTGTTAAAAGAGTTAAATGCGAAACGGACCTTAATCAACAATATAAGAAAAAGGCAATCTTCTTTTTTTGGCCACTTCATGAGACAGGCAGGTTTAGAGAACATAATCACAACAGGCAAGATTGAAGGCACCAGAGACAGAGGGCGACAACGTGAGAAAATATTAGACAGTTTGACAACCTGGCACGGCAAGGAAACAACAACGACTTTGATACATAATACTGTGGACAGAGAGCTGTGGAGAGCCATGACCGCCTACGCCACCCGGCATGGCACCTGATGATGATGATACAAATATAAACAAATATAATTATATACATTATATACAAATGGCCATGACACATAGACATAACGGTTATAAAGCCATAGGCAGACCATGTAAAAGATGGATCACAGAAATCAAAGAAGCCACAGGAACAAGCTTACAAACAGCGCACAAGAAGGCCATCTCCAGAGAACTCTTCCGCCCCTGACGCCGCAAGGCAAACAAGGGCCACAGCGTATAGATAGATAGATGGATACAAATATAAATATATTTTTTTAATCTACAGGTGGATGAATTCATTGTGCAGGCGGTATATCAGATTTAACTGGTCCAACAGGAGTCAAACTTTAATTATGGTCACCTACATTGTATCCAGTTACCTGTAAAAAAAAATGGATCCCTAAGGTACCCCACGTCATCAGTCTATTACCAGTGAGCTCCACGTTGCGCTAAAGTAATTTTTTTCTATTACTGTATCTCACAAGAATAGAATTGATGCCGTTGAGATGTGGGTATATAGGAGAATAGGGAGAACATCATGGAAAGAGAAGAAAACAAATAAAGAGGTGCTAAAAACACTTAATATGAAGAAGGAACTACTAAGAGAAATAAATATCAGGCAAATAAAATATTTTGGACACGTTAAAAGACATGACACCTTGTTGAAGACCTTACTTAAGGGTAAAGTCAAAGGGAAGCGAGCAAGAGGTAGGCAGAGATACAAGTGGGAGAGTAACATCACACGATGGACAGGTTACAGTCTAGCAGAGTGCACCACAAAGACAAGAGACAGCGGATGTTGGAGATCCGTTGCAGCCAACATTAGTTGTGGAGACGGCACTTGCTGATGATGATCTCACAAGGCACAAAAGTACTACGCACCAACGTTTCCCCTTTATTCTTTCTCAGTTGTTGACAAAAGCCACTATATCATCTTGCCGGTTGACAGCCCTCCGAAACCCGATTTCTCCTCGGTGATTGCTTTCCGATAAAATATCACATTGACCATCAAGTGTCCTTACCCCCCCCCCCCCCCCCCCGTAGGGTAGTCCTTCCCCTATGCAAACAATTCCTAAAGTGGTGAACAATAATCTACACCGGTCAGTCAAAATACGACCGCCGTGGCGCCGGCTGTTAATCTTCCTCATTTTCAAATAGGTCAAGGTCTAGGTATTTCAGACGGACAACGACTATTTCTCAGATCGCTTTCATTCTTGTAGCGTCCGTTTTAGATCTGTTATCTATCCCAGCACTTTTGACTGACAAGTTTCATGACGCTAATGGATTTCCCCCAGTTCTGGTGAGGTATAACGTGGGTTTAACCTTGGAAATAAAAAGGCAAGTGGTTCACTTCTCTGTTCAAGGATATTTCACTTGATATTCCTGAAAAAAAAAACAACAACAGTAAGTCAGAAGTTTGAGAGCTTCCTACCCCATACGGAAGTAAAGACCGTGCACAGTACAGACCTTGTACAGACAGTACACAATGTCTGAAAGGTTGATTTTTATTTTTTTTTCCGTCCATTTTGTTCGTCGGCCTTGGCGTTTTTGGCATGCAACTCCACGTATATAAATATTGACCACCGATAATAATCAAAACCGTCACGGATGAAGTCTTGTTCCCGTTCTGTTGACAGGTATATAACTTGAACCTGGTCCTACGAATACAAGAACAACAAAAGCACGTGGTTTCATTTAAAGACCGTAAATACGATTTCAGTAAAGATTGGAGGGGTATTTACCGTAAACTTTTTATTACACCATTTGTAATATGCACTCACTGCAGTAAAACTGAAATCCAATAGGTAAAGCTTGGGACAGGGGGAATTGTCATATATTGACATTTTTTTCTAATAACTGGACATATAATACCACACAGAAATCCACGTTTCGAACAAAAGGTCTGTAGCAAAATTACATTCAAGAAAAGACTTGAGGTTCACACAACAGAGCTAAATATCATTCGTTCCTTTTCGCGAGATTTCTGGTTTTCTATTTGTATGTATGTGGGGGAGGGTGGATTTTTCCTTCCCGTAAAAGGGATGAGTGTGTAACCAGCATTTTGGCTTGTTTCCTAGTACTAAGTGTCATGTTCTGTTTTCCTATCGGAAAGGGGGGGGGTGGTGTAAACCCTTCATACAGACACGTAGATATGGGGTTTTCAAGATAACCTTAGATACGGTTCATATCCACCGCTTTAGCACATTCGGAACATGACTATAGCAAATTCAGAACAAAATGTATTTCACATTTTTTTTTCATCAAAAAAGGTTGTGACATGAAAACGTAGGAATAACATTTTTAAATGTAAAATACTTCTCTCCTTCATAAGGGAAACATATCTCTGCCTCAATACACCCCCTTTCCAACCAGACGTGCTTTCATTGATGTCAAGAAAGGTATTTGAGGAGATTATGCCTGTAACTTAAGCCAGGTAATGATACTATTATTATTTCATTCAAAGGTCACTTTTATTCTCCTCTGATTGCAAGAGAATATGAACGCCCACAGAACAAGAAGTGACACGTATTTCCCTCGCTGATAATCTCGTCAATTAAAAAAACCGAATGAAATTGAATGGGTTTGGAATGCCCCAACTTTCAGTCACCTGTATGGTAAACTAATAGTTTGGATGTCAGTACTCCAATATTGCACTGTCTTCCTCAAACAAACAGGACAATGGGAATGTCAGTTGAAAGCACATAATAGCTAGTTTCTTAATATCTGCATTCCTGCTACCAGAAGTTACCAAGTTTCAACAATAAACCGATATATACTCACTAGAGAAGTCAGTTATCAGTCAAGGGAAATAGCTCAACATTGATTGTAGTAGTAATAGTAGCAGTAATAGTAGTAGTAATAGTAGTAGCAGTAGTAGTAATAATAGCATCAGTAGTAGTAATAGTAGTAATAGTAGTAGCAGTAGTAGTAATAGTAATAATAGTAGTAGTAGTAGTAGTAATAGTAGCAGTAGTAGTAGTAGTAATAGTAGTAATAATAGTAGTAGTAGTAATAGTAGTAGTAATAGCAGTAGTAGTAATAATAGTAGTAGCAGTAGTAGTAATAATAGTAGCAGTAGTAGTAATAATAGTATCAGTAGTAGTAATAGTAGTAGTAATAGTAGCAGTAGTAGTAATAGTAGTAGTAATAGTACTAGTAGTCATAATAGTAGTAGTAGTAATAGTAGTAGCAGTAGTAGTAATAGTAATAGCAGTAGTAGTAATAGTAGCAGTAGTAGTAGTAGTAGTAATAGTAGTAATAATAGTAGTAGTAGTAGTAGTAGTAGTAATAGCAGTAGTAGTAATAGTAGTAGTAATAGCAGTAGTAGTAATAATAGTATCAGTAGTAGTAATAGTAGTAGTAATAGTAGCAGTAGTAGTAATAGTAGTAGTAATAGTACTAGTAGTCATAATAGTAGTAGCAGTAGTAGTAGTAGCAGTAGTAGTAATAGTAATAGCAGTAGTAGTAATAGTAGCAGTAGTAGTAGTAGTAATAGTAGCAGTAGTAGTAGTAGCAGTAGTAGTAATAGTAGCAGTAGTAGTAATAGTAGCAGTAGTAGTAATAGTAGCAGTAGTAGTAATAGTAGCAGTAGTAGTAATAGTAGCAGTAGTAGTAATAGTAATAGCAGTAGTAGTAATAGTAGCAGTAGTAGTAATAGTAGCAGTAGTAGTAATAGTAGCAGTAGTAGTAATAGTAATAGCAGTAGTAGTAATAGTAGCAGTAGTAGTAATAGTAGCAGTAGTAGTAATAGTAATAGCAGTAGTAGTAATAGTAGCAGTAGTAGTAATAGTAGTACTTAATATCTGCATCCCTGCTGTCAGAAGTTAATCAGTTTCAACAATAATCCGATGTATACTGGAGATGTCAATTATCAGTCGGGAGAAATAGCTGAACATTAATCAGACAAACGGTACGAAGCTATACAGGGGCGATCATTGTGCAGGAAATTCCGTGGCGCGCGTAAAAAGCTTAAAAGTGATCACTGAAGGACAAATGCCCCAAAATAGGACATGAAAGGACAATTACCCATAGGACGACTGTGGTAGTAAAATAGGACGTTGGTAGTAAGATAACGATAGAAGAAAAATTGATTCAAAATGGGACCAGGAAATGAAAATTGATCAAAATGAGGTCAAAAAAATAGAAAATTGAATCACAATAGGGTCAATAAAGAAAAGAGTGATTCAAAATGGGGGTAAATTAAGGGAAAGTGATTAAAAATTGCGACCAATGAAGGAGAATTGATCAAAATGGAGTCAAGAAAGGTAAATTGATTCAAAGTGGGGTAAAGGAAGGAAAACTGATTCAAATAGGGTTAAGAAAGAAAAATTGCTACACAAGGGGGCCAAGGGAAGACACAGATTAATAAAAGGACAGACACAGATTAATAAAAGGACAGACACAGACTGAGAAGAGAGCAGTTTCAGATTGATTATTATTACTGATGAAGAGCATGGACATAATTTATTAGGCCCCACAAGCATGTCGCCAGTATATTATGAAGAATCAGCTTTCGAGCCATGAGCTTCCTCTTCTTCTTCTTCATTCAAAAACTCCTGCAAATGAACATGATGTAGACTGAATAATATAAAATATAATACAGAAGTTTCAATTATATATTATTCAATAATCTTCATCTATTAAATCCCATTCAAATTAAAAGTGCAAATGCCATTCAAATCAAAGCTTAAAATCACAGGTAAAAAATTCATTGAAATCAAAGGTACAGATTCCGTTCAAATCATAGTTTAACATTCCGTTCAAATCATAGTTTAACATTCCGTTCAAATCATAGTTTAACATTCCATTCAAATCAAAGGTTTAACATTCCGTTCAAATCATAGTTTAACATTCCGTTCAAATCAAAGGTTTAAAATCTCGTTAAAACCAAAAGGTTAAATCCTGTTGAAATCAAAATTAATCCGTTCAAATCAAAAGTTAAAATTCCGTTCAAATCAAAGGTTAAAATTCCGTTCAAATCGAAGGTTAAAATTCCGCTTCCTGGATTACGATTAAAGTGTTTAAAAGCCGTGGAAGATTGACTTCATTGTACTCGATGTCCCATATGTACTATCCCCTCTCAACGAATCGGCACGCCACCTGCCGAGAGTACCTCTCATAGCACGTAACTCCGTAGCTTCGTGATAATCCACAGGGATCTCCGAAAAAAATTCACCTTATAAACACGACGATACGAGCCGGATTCGAACCCATGACCTCTTGAACACAAGGCGAAAAGCTTAACCACTAATCGGAGATCCCCGATTACTCTGTATAATGAAATGTTTTGACGTAGTTTTTCTGCGCCTTTCGTTCTGGCACATCCGATTTCAGCATGGCTTCTGGGTCACTATGAAACTATATGACAGTGCTCGAGGAACTATTTCACCTATTACCGTAAATTAAATGTGTTTACACTGATAACACCGAGATCAAAGGTTGGGAAAGTCCCGACTTGTTGCCGCTGGAATCGAACCGTACAACATCGCGACCCGAAATAAAATATTGAAAACAAATTACTAAAATAATATTTGTGTCTCGATATTCTTCTTCTTCTTCAGAGTTCATTCTCAAACTACCGCTGGATCTCTCTTGCAGCAGGACGATTGTCCTACTAGATTTCCAGCAGGATGTAGTCCAGAAAATGGAAATGCGTTGTGTCGCCGTTTTATTTGCGTCAATGGCACGACAAATCCGTCTTCGGCGGGGTGTCTCAATATAAAATTATATATTCATATATGTTGTTCGCCTTCTTTGATCCCCATAATCTTCATTGTTACAATTTTTTTGAGTAAATGTCACTATTCTCCAACCACAATTCTATGCATAGGATCTCCACCCCCATAAACTACGACCAATCGCTAAATAAGGTCCACCAACAAAATGACAATTAGAATTAGCCTTCTTACATGATGTTTCTTGTTATTGCTGTGTTTTCTTTGGTCACTACTTATATACTTTGTGCCGCTTGCAACGCTGACCAACGAAATTCACTGAAATAAATGAAAACACAACTCAAAACGCTTGATTAAATTCTGTTTGTAGGTCTTCTATTAGAAAAGTCAAGCCACAACTCCCCTAGTCGCCTCTTACTACGTGCTTGGCAGGTGGTGTCTCTATTCTTTGCTCTTCGTTTGCGCTGGCACCACACGATCGATCGATCCTTCAGTTAATTCAAGGAATTCGGTTAATTGTTTGTTTGTTTTGCGTTCGCTCCATTGTAACCATCACGGATATCCGTTGTGTCCCCGTTATGCGCCTTGTAGGCCTAGCACATCCGATTTCGGCATGCCTTGACAATTCGGGTAGGCTACACTTAGCATGTGACATCCTCTATATCTGTCTCCAGGCACGCGTAGTGGCGACTCTTCGCCCAGATGATATTATTCGGTTAATGAAACGATCCCATTGTCCAGTCTACCACTGGAACACAGATGTTTTGCACATGTACTTAGCAAGCAAAATGAATGAGAACTTCGTGTGCAGAAAGGAACACAAGACTCAGTAAAAGAGAGGAAATCAAGAGCGTACATCAACATACTGGAGTATAGCAGGTCACAGACGTAACACGAAACAGGCGAAGTAACAACTTAAGTGGCTGTTACGTCGACACCACCCGTCTCAGCGTCCCGTGAAATTAATGCTCTACTCATCATGGCTGCATGCACTACCACAAAGGTCAAGGTCTGCGTGACGCAATGTCATAACCGCGTCATCTAGCACGTGAAAAATAGCGGGAAATCATTAAATGTTGCGGTTTCAGCTATGACATTTTGAGTGTGGATTCCTTCAGAGACTTGACATTGCTGGATGTATAGATCTATATATCGTCTGTGTGGTAACCACAGCCTGGATTTCTTGTTCAGGTTGCAAAGAATAGGACCACTGTCTTCTGTCTAGGCATATTGTAGGAGGCAACTAAGGAAAGTGGGGGATAGGCAGACATGTCACCCGACAAAAAAAAATCATCGTCTCTGCGTAACTATCTCCTTTTGTTATTTTTGTCTTTTGTTACCGGTGAAATTTGGGACATAATATCAAACTTGCGTTAATCACTGGAAACGCGCCTAATAGGAAACAAAAATCGACGTTTCGACAACAACAAAATCATTTATCAATGACACAATCACAACAAAATCAGATGAGTAAGAACGGTACTATTGACGTTCACGTGACAGGAGACATATATTATTATTCTAATTATTCTTCTGTTACATTGCTCCCCCCCCCCCATAGATCACGAAGAGATGTAGGCCAGGGGACATTGAACCTTCATCTATCTGTGAAAGACTCCTAGTTATCGAGAATAGCTAGGTGTACAATTACTGGAACAGATCTGGCAGAAGAATATTGAACTGTGTCGGTAAAGATACAATAACATGCTCACAATAACAGGAATTCTATCCTCTTAATGTTCACTTTCCAATTTCTGAGCCATACATTAATATTGAATAGATGTATCATTTTATAATAGTCCGTTTTTAGCTTTGTAATTTGTTCAAATGTTTAATATTTTCATTGTGTCATTGATATTGTTTTTAGTCATTCTTAATCTGCTTTTAACTTGTTTCGCATCAACCATCATTACTATTCATGTATCTACCATCATTAATCTATTATCTTTACTTTACTCTGCTTGTGTTGTTCGGGGTAGCCTCGGATTGAGATACGATCTGGTTTCGTCTATAGAATAATTGGTAGATTGAACGTAAATTATACAATCCTGCAGGACAACGTGAGATCATCCTTCTACAGTGACGTTTTTAACTTTCCTCGTGATTTTATTAATCACTTTATGTATACTTTGTATCGATCATCATAATCATCAGGTGCGATGCCGGCTGGCGTAGGCGATCATGGCTCTCCACAGTCTACAGTATTATGTATCAAGGTCGTTGTTGTTTGCCTGCCGTGCCAGGTTGTCAAACTATCTAATATTTTCACACGTTGTCGCCCTTTTGTCTCTGTTGCCTTCAATGTTGACTGTTGTGACTATGTTCTCCAAACCTGCCTGTCTCATGAAGTGGCCAAAAAATGAAGATTGTCTTCTTCTTATATTGTTGATTTCGTTTATTATTGATTTATTTTGTTGAGTCCGTTTCACATTTGATTATTTCATCACCTCTACATTAGTCTTTCTAGCAGTCCATCGTATTCTCAGCATTCTTCTATAGAACCACATCTCTGTCGCTTTCCACTTTTCAGTTTCTTTATTGTCCAAGACTCGCACCCATATGTTAGTATAGGGGTTATATGGGTTATATAGCACTGCAGAACCCTCTTTCTCACCACTAATGACAATGTCATATTACATTATATATATATATATATATATATATATATATATATATATATATATATATATATATATATATATATATATATATATATATATATATATATATAGTAAAAAATATTGTATCGATAGCCAATAGAAATAACGGTAAAGTTAAATATGTTTACATTATAAGGATTACACGCATTTTAGCACACAGGTCTTATAATGTCAATGGCTATGACTTGATATACAATAACATTGTGACGTCTGAAAATGTTGGTAACTCCACATTCTTCATGATCTTCCTCTGCATCTTGCTGTTTCCAGTTTCATATTTGCTATTGTCGCTGGCCAATTTGGGTTCGTTCCCATTTAAGTGGTTGAACCATTTCAGTCTCTGTTTGTCAATATACTTGACCACAGACATTGCAAGAACACTTCTTGTAATCTTATTCATCACGTGATGAGTAGTGAGTCAGAAAGACGTATGGTCAGAACTGGACGTATAATGTGCTTGTTGTTCTTTCTCTTTGTGCAGTACGTTGTATCCGTGACTGAGTTTTGATGCTTATCCGTTATGCAAGCGCGTTTGCTGGTGTTGATGCGATATACTGACCTGCATACTCCCATGATGTGGTGTCAATGATGAAACTATTTAGATCCGCTTTGAGAGAGTCCTTGAAGCGTTTCTTCTGTCCACCGACCAGTTGTTTTTCATTAAGGAGCTCTTTATACATCAGCTATTTTACCTTTATCATAATGAATGCCTTTATCAGGAATGCGTGTGTATATGTCCAACCCATCTATTGGGACTTCTTCAGTATTGTATAAATGATTAGTTCCCTACTGCAGGGAACTGTCAAAGGGGGAAGAAGCAGATGAGACAAATAAAGGCATGGACAGACAACATCAAGGAATGGACAGGGCTAGATATTTCCACACTCATCCGTATCGCTGAGGATAGAATTCGATGGAGTACTATGTGTGCTGAAGTATCCAATGTGATACCCCTACAACCCTGAAGGGCTACGGGTTTATTGATTGATTGAAATAATTAGGATGCTGGCTCTAGCGAATACTTGATACTTTATCTTTCCACTTTATCCTGAGTATTTTGCGGATACAGTATGTGTGAAAGTGATTTAACACTGTGGTGTGTCTGCCGCACACTGTCCAGATTTCACACGTCACGATGCTATTAGACGAGATAATTTATCAACACTTACCTAATTAATAACAGCGACAGATATCACTTCCTGGAGTCAGATTCAAATCAGTTATCAAATGATAATTTTCTATCACAAACCTGATAATTTCTATGTAAGTTAGGACGAGTCGTGAAATCTGGTATCTTTGCTTGGCTCGAAATAAGACATGGTCTAGATCGTAGATAATATAGAGTTATTTCAAATTTAACAGAAATACGTCGCCTTGTGACTTGGACGGTAGGTGCTCTTGAAATGTGAGATGTTTGGGTTCAAAGATCGGGAATGCTTGTTAAAATGTCTGCTGGATGGGGATACAAAAATCAATTTTGTTGGCCGGTTTCTGAATGTAACAGAACTCCATTCCTTGACTGATGAGTGTCATATCACAGTATATCTTATCGGTCAATGGCAAGGCGTCAGTGAGCAACGGTAGCCATAGTCTGGATTGCATCGTTAATAAAATTAGATATCCAATTTCGTGTACAAACACTACTTCTTGTATAGATCCTGCGGTTTGTTCACACAACATAAGAGACACAACATATTCAACGTTTCAGCCAAAAGGTCTTTATCGAGATGATTTTTTCTTATTTCCGTTTGATACATATGTGTTCTGATAATTTCCATCCGTCGTCTGTTGATGTGATGTGCTCATCTTGAAAAAGACCTTTTGACTGAAACAGTGAATATGTTTTGTGTATTTTAATGTGTATGTCTTCTTGTGTGCACATCATTACCCATTAGTTTCAGTGATAGTCCGTCTTGTCTGAGTGAAACGATTATTAACAATTCTGTGTTTTACGTAAGTACAATTAAGAGTTTAAGGGAGTTTGGAATTGCGAGTTGGACGATCGACGTATAGACTCGTAAAATATACAATCAACGTGCCTTCTATCAAAGTAGAAAGTATCAGCATGCATACACTTCACCATCTGTTGACAGAGACGGAACTCCTATGGCTATGCCATGTCCGGAGTCTACCGTCGTCTGTTAAGACAATCATTAATTGCAGCCAAACTGCAAGCTACGACACAACACATTATATATTGTTTACCACCTGGAGGTATAATGTATCTGAAATCATCCCATACCTGAGAGATTTGAAATCTGAATAAAACTGTGGACAAATACTGTATCCGGCGCTGAACAGGAGGCTACACGAGCTCTATTGTCCATATTTCTTGGAATCAAACAAATAAGCAATAAAGGTCAAGCATGCCTGTCCGTGGTTAGCTTTGAGCAAAGTGACCAGCTTGTAAATATGAGAATAAGTTCTCTCGTACAGCTAGCCTGTTTCTGATTATGTGGTTTACTGCGTAACTTTCATCACTAGAAGACATAACAACAGAATTCAAACAATCTTTTGGGTCTGGTTTTCGATTATTCCCGTGAATTTTGTTGGTCGGTCGTGGCAGGTGATACCAACGCGACACAAAGTATATAAATAGTGACCTATATAACCATAGCAATAATGAAAAACCTCAAGTAAGAATGCATTGTTCTGATTTCGCTGTTGGTTTATTTGGCGCGTGTTCGCCTACAGACGTCCTCTATTCAATTAAAGCGGTAAAAACATTAAAAGTATTACTTATTAACGCTGAAGTCAGATATGTCGGGTAACTGACGCAAATAAAACAGTGACACAATTTATTATCGCTCTCTGAACTACATCCAGTTGGAAATGTACGAGGAACATCGTGCTGCACAAGTACTTCGATGGGAGTTTGAGAACGAACACAACAACATTGTTTTATACCCGCCACTTCTCATAGTGAGAACAAACACAACAACATTGTTCTATACCCGCCGCTTCTCATAGTGAGAACAAACACAACATTGTTCTATACCCGTCACTTCTCATAGTGAGAACAAACACAAAAACATTGTTTTATACCCGTCACTTCTCATAGTGAGAACAAACACAAAAACATTGTTTTATACCCGTCACTTCTCATAGTGAGAACAAACACAAAAACATTGTTTTATACCCGTCACTTCTCATAGTGAGAACAAACACAAAAACATTGTTTTATACCCGTCACTTCTCATAGTGAGAACAAACACAACAACATTGTTTTATACCCGCCACTTCTCATAGTGAGAATGAACGCACAACTGTTCATTCATGTGGTGCAGGGCGCATGAAGGGGAGCAATATATCAACAACACCATGACCAACTACATTGCTATAACCTTCAGTTATATCGTAAGATGCTTGTAAGGAGATTCTGGGGATGACTAGTTAGTTAGTTAGTCCTTTGATCATCGTCATTGCACTCCGAACAAGTCCATAGGTGCTCAGATCATTCCTTGAGTGTATCTGCCATTACACGTTGACTCACAGTCCCAGTACGTTGTTGATTGACCATCATTCTTTTTCGCCCACGAAAACTCTCCTTTCTAGCGACACCACATTTCGGACCAAGCTCCTTTATTCTAATCATGGAAGAAGAGTCATCGTCACTTGTACAGTCATTTGTTCGTGCGTTTTCACGTAGGGCATTCAAAATGTCTGCCCGATCCATCGCTCCACCAACAGCCGTAGTAGCAGCGTGGGCGGCCAACTTATCTGCTCTTTCATTACCCCGGACTCCCGCGTGTGCCGGCACAAAAATAAAAGTCACTGTACGCACACAGGAATTATTCACTGCATCCAGCCACTGTTCTCGAACTTACTCCGCCTGAACTTTCACAATCATGTTCATGGAGTCACTGAGGATACAGGCATGCTCGCAGACAGTCTGTGAGCAGACCCATTGCAAAGCTTTGGTCACCGCCAGAATCTCCATTGTCAAGCTGCTTGTCGTCTGAACGAACACACCACTTTCCTCTCTGATAGTCTCCCCACACCTTTGAGCCGTGAAAGCCCAGGAACTCCTGATGTGTCTCTTAACCGACCCATCTGTATATATAACTATATCACCTTCCCTGGAATTCTCACTGATCAGAGCGAGCACCTCCGACTCGACCACTGTCGGACACCATTCCCTGCACTCTCTATTGAGTGTTATTACTCCTTCGAAGGCTGTTGGGTAATCCGAGGGTGCCAGACTCCATTCGGCACCAGGTAGTATATCCTCCAATCTGCAGACACTCTTCTTCTTCTTCTTCTTTCGTTCACTTGAAACATGTCTATATCTGTAATTCTGTCTCCTTAATAAAACTCACTGTCTTTTGTAGTTCATACAGTGTCCCATAGAGCTTTGATTCCAGTGTTGTTTCCTCTGGCCAATATGTCTGCCTCAGCGTTTCATGCTCAGAACACTCTTGAAGTATATGTTTGGCACTCTGTGCTGCCTGTCCACATGTACACATGGCCGTGTTGCCAATCTTGAACTTTGTATACATGTGACTGCGGAGTCGGTTGTGTCCTGTTCTGAGACGTAGAATTATAACTTGTTCTGATCTGTTCATATTGTGATAGTCATCTTGTGTTGGTGTTTGTGGCTTTCTTATTGACTTTATCATCTGTTTTTTCTGATGGTAGGTGATTGGTATATCTGGTTGGTCTTCGGCAGCACCTTCCTTAGCCAGTTTGTCTGCTTTTTCATTTCCTGGTATTCCACAGTGAGAGGGTATCCACTGCATGGTTACCCTATAATGGTAAGACAATTCGCTAAGTAGTTTTTTTAAGTCTGTTAGTTTTCCAGACTGGAGAGCTTGAAGCACTGACCTTGCATCTGTCAGGAATACCACAGGCTGTAGGTCAGAGTTGGAGTTCAGCAGTGTTTTAGCTGCCACACTAATTGCCTGGATTTCTGCATCATAATTATTGCAGAATTTTCCTGTCGGTGTTCTGATTGTATCTCTAGGCTTGTGTGGATATTCTATATATACACCTGCACCTCCATTCCTCACAGCATTCTGTGCTGACCCATCTGTGTACACTCTGACCCATATATCTTGTGGATATTCCTCATCCAGGAAACTGAGGGTGACTGTCATTCGCTGCACACTGTTCTGTTCGTCCTCGCTTAGTATTCCTTTCACATGGGTCTGAATGTATATTGGCATTCCATGGCTTTCACTCCACGGGGTTTGCTCTGGTACAGACCTTAAGGGGCTGTCAACTTCAGGTAGGTCTGTAAGTTGTCTACGGAGTCGTTTAGCTTGATGGATAAAGCTGCTCCTTTTCAGTCGTCCCATTGCTAGATTTTGGAATCTTTCCTTCATTGGATGGCGTGGCATACACTGAAACTTTTCTGCTTGAATTAGTACTTTTGTGTCTCTGCGTTCGCCAAGTGTTTGCATTCTTCCCATTTTCTGCATCTCTGCTATGGGTGTTGATTTCATTGCTCCCAACATTATTCTAAGTGCCTGGTTTTGCACTTTATCTAGATCTTGTAATGTGGTGTTTGATGCAGGACACCACGCAGCTGAACCGTATTCCAGGTGTGGTCTTATGCCTTGCTGGTAAACTTTACTGAGTATATTTCCACTGGCTCCCCATGTGGTTCCACTTAGTTTTCTCAGGATAGCTAGCTTCCTCCTGGCTTTTGTTGTTGCTTTGTTTATGTGCAGACACTCTGTATAACGTCCTCTGCGCGCCCCATCCACGACTTTCCTCTCTTTAGTCGACTTCCTTTCACTTTGATAATTTCTGGGTGTAGAGGGTTCTCTTTATCAGCGGTGATTTTTAGGTAGTCCCGCGCCCTGCACATTTGTATTCTTTGCTCCGCAGTTGGGCAATCAAGCAGGTATCGCTAAGCCCGAGCCGACGTATCTCTCGTACACCCCAAAATTATTCGCATTGCTTCATTTTGGATTCTATCCAATCTTTCTGTGTGAGTTTGACTCAGTGTCAGAATTGCCAGTGCGTACTCTACCACCGCCACCACCAATCTCTGATACAGCAGAAATATCAATCTCTGTTCGCATTGAGCAGCAGCCATAACTTTCATCGCCGCAAGACCTTTATAAACCTTTACAATTATGTGGTCAACATGATCTTTGAAACTCAAACTTCGGTCCAACGTACCCCCAAGTACTTCATTGTGCTGGTTCTCTCGAGGACATCCCCTCTCAAAGTAACCGATTGCGTGGACGTGTTCACTATATGATTGTTTAGGGGAAACCATGTTATCGATGCCTTTGATGGATTAACAAAAGCTCCAGAATTACTGCACCATTCTCCTATGCGATCAAGCTCCCTCTGCAAATTTCTGGCAATTCTTTCTCTATCTCTGCCCTGCCTATATACCAAGATGTTATCAGCATAAGACATGGTTCTCCCTGGTCCTGAAATCTGACAGCTTGTAATTTGAACTGTATACACATTGAATAGTACTGGGGACAGAGGTGACCTTTGTTGTAGTCCTGGATTTATGACTGTTGGTGGCGAAGACTAACTCCCACACCTAAGAACAACCGGTCTCTGATAAAGTGCAGAGACAATCCACCTGACAACAAATGGACTTACTTGGAGTTGCAGCATTATAGTCATCAAGAAATCCAAGGGCACTCTGTTATAAGCATCCTCCAGGTCTATTGCAGCAGCGCATGTCTCCATTCGTTTGTCAAAACCTTCGAAAACGTCCTGCGCGAACACGGCGGCGTTGTCCCAAGTCTGCTTACCTGGACGATAACCTCCCAATGTTGATGGTAGTCTATTATTCTTTTCTAGATGTAGGGACAATTTCCATGCCAAAATCTTTTCTAACAACTTGCCGATCGTATTCTGCATGGTTATGAGTCTGAAACCCTGTATCTTAGCATGACTTGCCAGGCTTGGGTAATGGGATCAAGTAACTATGCAACCAGTCCTCCTCTACTTTGCCGTTCGCTAGGCTCTTGTTGAACAACATTGCCAGCTCCTTAAGGTCTTCGTCTGACCTGCCTTTGAGATCATCGTATCTAATGCCGTCAGGTCCTGGCGTAAAGTTTCGTGATCTTTTCAGTACGGCTGTAAAATCTTCAAGAGTAATTACATTATCGCTTTCCAAAGCTTGCTCCTTGCCCATGTCTGTGACTGTGTTCATGATTTTATTGTAATTTACTAATTTCCTCTGACCGATTTGTGCCTTGTAATGAGCCAGCAGTGCTGCACCCTTATTCTCATCTGTCTTCTGCCATACCAAGCCTGTGCTTTGAAAATTGGGGATTGTTATACGCTTCCTTGGGTCATTCATTGATTTATGCAGGCGCCAGAACAGTTTTAATGACTTTTCTTTTGCAATCTCATGATAAAAGTCTTCCCATTTTTTTTCCTTTGCAGCTTTAGCAATATCTTTAAATTCTTGACCACTGTCGTATTTCCTGATCTCTGGTGACGGCTGTTGGCTGTTGCGTGACGTAGGTCAAAGAGATGCATAGACCATGCTTAAACAAAAAGTGGAAGACCAAGATATATATGAGCCCATGAACTGTTGGAGCAGCAACCAATCAACCACAAAATATATTTGTATCGCCGCCAATATATTATATTATATAATATGTATATTTCTACCAACACTGTGTTACCAGTGCCAAACCTGGTCTCTCTCTTCTTCACATTTGAGGAAAGCCGCAGTGGGCACCAGGCTTGATAGATTACGAAATGAAGATATCAGGAAAAGAATAGGTATAATACCTTATGCAGATTACATAGAAAACCAGCAGGTCAAGTAGTGTGGTCACATTATGAGAATGCATCACGACAAGTTGTCCGTACAGCCATATAACCAAATAAGATTATGGTACAAAGCCAGAGGAAAACAACGGAAAAGATGGATAGAAAACGTCAGGGACATCCTGAACAGACACGGTCAGAGCACAGCCGAGGCCACACATCTGGCTTTAGAAGGCGAACTGCAGCTCCAATCACCCCTACGCTTAACGGCAAGAATGGATAACAAACCACCTGGGGAAAGACAATAGACAAACGTCATCATTTAAATGAATTAGAGATATCAGACTCTATGTTAGGCAGATGTCTAGACAATTTTATACCACAATCATCTCAGGGTAGAAATCGAAGACTAGATAAGAACAGAACGCACATGAAGCCGAGGCCCGAAAGGGGAGCAAAGAATAGGAACACTGTTTACCTTCCATGCATATCGTAAGAGGCAACTAAGGAGGTTATGAGGTGGAGTTGGCTCTCCCTTCCCATATAGGGTCAATGTGAACGAGAAGTCATGCTGAAGTTGGTTGTGTCAGGCAGAGTGATGCAGATATCGTCGTAAAGTGTAAACAATTACACTACGGATTCCGGTCTCTGGACTACATCTTGCTAATCTTACCGGGTGTCGAACTCACGTGTGTGAGACCATCTCTCAGCCGTGCGCCACAATATACAACAAAACATTGTTAAAATCAAATCATTGTTAACACCCCGCCCCTTCCTCAACCCTCTCCGTATCGATTTTCAGAAGTTAAAAAAAAAACTAAATACATCAGAGACTCGCCTGAAAGCAAAGTAGACTAGACTATCTTGTTTGTCTCTGTGAGAACCCGATCCCCCATCTTACAAAAGAAATTATCATCTACGGCCCTGTACCTAAACTTAACAGAAAGTGTAGATATCACAGCTGTATCATCCATCATACCCTACACTAGATGACATAACTACCACAACACCCAAACCATCTTAGTCACTTCTTACAACACGTTATTCAAACATTGCAAACAACTCAAAATAATTGTCAATACTACACTCCTACCTGAAAAATTCCACGTTGAAAAGAAAAAACTTCAGCGAAATCAAATGACACATACACATTGGATGTAAACACAAACGTAATACTGGTATTTCTGAACAACAAAAACCTCACAAAAGACAAGTTGTATTTTATCAATATCTCAAGATAAATGTCATGCTACCACCGGCTCAAAGCGCTGCAAGCGTGTACTTGTTGATTGTATGGAAATTCATATGTTGTTTGTGCAGCGAATAAAGCGCAAATATTTTATCACTGACAAGATTACAAGTTGCATCTGGCATGCAGACGCGAGAAGAAATGAAGAATTGTCAAATCGTGAATGTATTATAGAGTTGGGGAGATACTGAAAAAATTCAATGTTCGAAATTATGAAAAATTTCATGATTGGAAACGTTGCTGTAAAATTGGAAATTAAAAATAATAGCCACATTACAAGGTGTTATTAAGTGGTCGTGTTGCAAGATACTGTGGCTGCTGGTACGCTTCAAGGCCTGATAACATCGACTTCAGTACGTGTGCTTGCTTAGGCAAAGACTGTGGTCCTACTCGATGTAGAGGACGTTGTTGTTTACCTACTCGTTGTTGTTTCCATGCCTTGCTAGGTTGTCAAACTAATTTTTTCTCACGCTGTCCCCATCTGTCTCTGTTGCCTTCAGTCTTGCCTATGGTGACTATGTTCTTAAAACCTGCCTGTCTCATAAAGTGACCAAAAAATGGTATTTTTCTTACATTATTCTTGCATTCATTATAAACACCTCCAACCACATCTCTATTGCCTCTAATTTCCCACTTTCCAGTTTGTTTATAATGAATGCACGCATTTTCTCTTTTACTAGATGCGTTTCCATTTCTGCGTCATAGAAACATGGATGAATAAAATTTATGTCATCTATTTTGTTTATTATTGTTGAGTTTATTAGTTATTTGTCTCTTGAAAAAGGTCCCATTTGGACCGATACGTTGAGATTTGTCCTGTGTAGTTTTATTGTATTTTTTATATACTTTTTATATATTTTTATTCATAGGCAAGTTAAGTGTTTTTAGTAACCAGTTGAAGTCATTTTGCTTTACTACTCGATGTAGAGGACGGCCAGAACAATCTTAGTTTTCAGCCTCTGTTGGCTGGACTAAACCGCATCTCTACTTCAACGAGTTGGCCTTGATGACAAAAATGACATATAGACACGGACACTGCAAAAATTGCCGGTTGAAAATGTTATCGATAAACCACTAGCAGAAATATTACTGCAAAGTTACGGAATACAATTGTTATTGCAAATTTACAGAATTGAATATGTGACTGCAAAATTACATACTGATATTGCTGCAATGTTACAGAATAAACATTTTACTGCAAAGTGACAGAATTCAAAAAATGTTAAAGAAAATTACAGAATAAGAATGTTACTGTAAAGTACAGAATAAAAATAATACTGCAAATTAAAAACAAAAATATTGCACTATTAGTGAACAGAAATCTTACTCCAAATTTACTGAATAATAATGTTACTACAAAATTTACAGACTGAGATGTTACAGGAAAGTTCCAAAATAAAAACGTAGCTTCAACCAGAAAGAAAAAAATGTTACTACAAAAGTACAGAATACAAGTGTTACTGTATAGTTATAGAACACAAGTGTTAATATTTAGTTACAAAATATCATTTCTACAGTATAGTTACATAATACAAGAGTTACCCTATAGTTATCATTGTAACAGTATAGTTACAGAATACAAGAGTTACCCTATAGTTACAGAATACAATTTTACTGTATATGTGCAGAATACAAGAGTTGCCGTATAGTTACAGAATACAAGAGTTACCGTATAGTTACAGAATACAAGAGTTACTGTATAGTTACAGAATACAAGAGTTACCGTATAGTTACAGAACACAAGCGTTACTGTATAGTTACAGAATACAAGAGTTACTGTATAGTTACAGAATACAAGAGTTACCGTATAGTTACAGAATACAAGAGTTACTGTATAGTTACAGAATACAAGAGTTACTGTATAGTTACAGAATACAAGAGTTACCGTATAGTTACAGAATACAAGAGTTACCCTATAGTTATCATTGTAACAGTATAGTTACAGAATACAAGAGTTACCCTATAGTTACAGAATACAATTTTACTGTATATGTGCAGAATACAAGAGTTGCCGTATAGTTACAGAATACAAGAGTTACCGTATAGTTACAGAATACAAGAGTTACCGTATAGTTACAGAATACAAGAGTTACTGTATAGTTACAGAATACAAGAGTTACCGTATAGTTACAGAACACAAGAGTTACTGTATAGTTACAGAATACAAGAGTTACTGTATAGTTACAGAATACAAGAGTTACCGTATAGTTACAGAATACAAGAGTTACTGTATAGTTACAGAATACAAGAGTTACTGTATAGTTACAGAATACAAGAGTTACTGTATAGTTACAGAATACAAGAGTTACCGTATAGTTACAGAATACAAGAGTTACCCTATAGTTATCATTGTAACAGTATAGTTACAGAATACAGGAGTTACCCTATAGTTACAGAATACAATTTTACTGTATATGTGCAGAATACAAGAGTTACCGTATAGTTACAGAATACAAGAGTTACCGTATAGTTACAGAATACAAGAGTTACCGTATAGTTACAGAATACAAGAGTTACCGTATAGTTACAGAACACAAGAGTTACCGTATAGTTACAGAATGAAAATGCTACAGCTAACATCGTGAACATGTTGAGTACAAGATATTTGGTTAATTCTGTAATTTTCTCGTTAAATTTTGGTTTCTAGATTTCTCTATCAGCCATCAGGAGGAATCCTAGAGAACGGAACGGCATGTGTCGTTAATTACAACTGGAAGCGATACCTACGCCATTAGGACCGAAACATCTTACATCAATAAAACATTTTTGGGTAACTTCGGCATTCTCTAGAATAATGTAGATTATTAAACATTTTAAACTGTGTGTGAGTTTTGATGAGTTTTCGAATACAGCAGCATTTATCAAGAGAATCGGACTTGGTGTGTAGACATTTTAAACTGCGAACCAGAAAGAGATTGATTTATTTGTCTTAGTTTCTCATTAGTGTCCTCATGATATCATTAATACGATAAAACCGGATTTGCTGTGTCATAAGATGCTAATCTCGCAGCTCTGTTGTAAATTATGAGCATAACATTTACACACAATTTCAAGTCACACAAGCATTGCTGGCTAGTCCAGAGTGAACGATGAAAACCATTAGAAAGAAAACCATTAGAAAGACAACCATTAGAAAGAAAACCATTAGAAAGAAAACCATTAGAAAGAAAACCATTAGAAAGAAAACCATTAGAAAGAAAACCATAAAGAAAAAATGTGAGATGGAATAATGAAAAGATATGTTTTAAAGGAAACGTTTGTTTCGTAGAAAATGACCGTACAACAACCACGCAAGGTTTTCACTGGTTTTGTTTCTTTTTAATTATTTTTTTTTTTTTAAGCACAGGATATGAAAAACAGACCCAAATAAAATAACTTTCGGAAATTAAAAGTGATGAAGGATACGGCACAGATATCATAGCCTTACATAAACCAGTTTTTTAATCTCGATTTTTCGCTTCGATATAACGAATTTTGGTTCTTCTACTTCTGTATTTACTCTCACATTCAAGTTGGCGTGCAGAGGGGTTAGTATTGCTCTCGTGCGGACCCAGGGTTAGCAGATAACATCGATCCTAAATGTACCTCCTTGTGATGCACACTGGAAACAGAAATACAACCTCTCTTGCTGTCTTTCTGACCAACACTTTTAGGTTCTATCAGTGGATTCGGAGGTTGTAGATGCAATGAGAATTGCCTTCAAAGAGACAGGCAACATCTCAGAGAACTCTACGTCAACACACCCAGCAGCACTATCGGCACAGTGATGTAAAGCGTTTATACATTTCGTCTCGGTCAGTCCAGAATTCAGAAACATTGGAGGGGCGACCAATGTCAATGCATTTCGGTACATCTCGTTACTGTATGGTGATCCTAAGAGTACACATGGAATCAGTAACACGCGCTAGAGGGCAGCGTTGTTTATATGAAACAATATAGTGGTAACGAGGATACAATTGTCCAGTACAAGACCAACTGGCGGCAGTGCTGGTCATGCTCGAGAGTACACAGAGGTCGAGATGTCCCACCACAAGTGACCCCCATTTAAAGTAGGAGTCACACTCAGTTATTGGATACGCCAACTTGAACATGCATTGTATGGAAACATAAATGTCCCGAACACTGTTTAAAAACTTCTGTCCGAAGCAGCGTTTAGACTCAGACTCTTGACGCTGTGGGCAACGTATACCGGAAGCAAGCCCATGTCGTCAAGGACATCACACACCTAATATAACTCGACTGTTTCCGTTTCCCAACACTGTTCATACAGATATAATTGGGTTAAGTACCCAAGGGCATACGTGGAAATGATGCCTTTCTTACTCGAGATTTGTTCGCCGGCAGCTAAGCTCCTTGCCCAGTATAGGCGCAATTTGCATACTCCTTTGGGTGATAAACGCAATAGTGAGGAGCCGAAACACAGGCCGAGTCTGCCTATGTATTGGAAGGCCATCACCGACGGACGAGGCGACTGAGTCAGAAATGTACAGGTCAAATCCCAGACATACGACGACGTGTTTGGCACAGCAGCACCTCGTTTAGGTAGGTGTATCAACCCTGACACAGCAGCACCTTGTTTAGGTAGGTGTATCAACCCCGGCACAGCAGCACCTCGTTTAGGTAGGTGTATCAACCCTGGCACCGCAGCACCTCGTTTAGGTAGGTTTATCAACCCTGGCACCGCAGCACCTCGTTTAGGTAGGTTTATCAACCCTGGCACAGCAGCACCTCGTTTAGGTAGGTGTATCAACCCTGACACAGCAGCACCTTGTTTAGGTAGGTGTATCAACCCTGGCACCGCAGCACCTCGTTTAGGTAGGTTTATCAACCCTGGCACCGCAGCACCTCGTTTAGGTAGGTTTATCAACCCTGGCACAGCAGCACCTCGTTTAGGTAGGTGTATCAACCCTGGCACCGCAGCACCTCGTTTAGGTAGGTTTATCAACCCTGGCACAGCAGCACCTCGTTTAGTTAGGTGTATCAACCCTGGCAGAGAGCAATAATTGTACACATATGGAAAAACAAGGGAAACAAAAGAGTGTGAGACGTACAGAAGCATTTTTCTGTTTAGCAACATAGGAAAGATATACACAAAAATGATAGAACAGAGAGTAAGACCGGTAATAGAGTTCCAGCTAAATAAGACAATGTGGTTTCAGGAAAGGTATGGGATGCACAGATGCTATTTTTACGCTACGAGAGCTGAGCGAAAAGATACTTGAAAATACAACCTACAACTAAATATCGCCTTCATCGACCAAGAAAGGCATATGGCAGTGGACAATTGTGGCTAAAATTGGGGACAATGGAGTACATGGATAATTACTTGACAACATTAGAGCTGTATGCATAGGGTTACCATACGTCCGAGTTTCCCCGGACACGTCCTCTTTTTATGCCCCTGTCCGGGTTTCCGGGCGGCTTTCCAGAAAAATGGCGTTTGTCCGGGTTTTTCTCCGTCCCCGACCGTCCGTCCGTCCCCGATCGATACTTTCTTACTTACTTTTCTGTGCTATATACTTTAATCTATTATGTATCGTGAAATAAACACGTTCACCAGCTATATTTAGCGCAATGTTAACAAGAAACGAGTGTTTTCTCTGATGCAAAGACACTGGACAAAGGAAAGAGATAAGTTGGTCATTTAATCTGTCACAGGAATTCTGTTTTTTTTTCCAGCATAACTTGAAGCATATGTCATGCAAAGAATTTCACACATATCTCAGCTACCAGCCTAACTTGTTGAAGACCATTAGTTCTTCTGAGAAATACGCTTATCTCAGCCTAGGCTCAATCTATGATTCCAACGTTAATTTCCTTAAATGCGGACGATTTTGATGATAATGACTCAGAATGAGATACTTTCATTACTGTTTGGTAAACTTCAGTAATTTAATTACTAACTTACTGTTTATTTTCAGTCAGCTAGTGGTGTGCACTGAACACTCAGTTAATACAAGTTTATAATTAAATAAGAACAATATTTTATGTAGTTTAGCTTTAATTTTATTTGTTCAACACTTAATATTGGCAATATTTGACGAAAATTTTGCGTTCCATCTGACAATTATGGTAACCCTACAATAAGTGTGCACTGGATTTAAAGGCGCACGTCGAAACGTCCTCTTTTTCCGTCTGACAATTATGGTAACCCTATGTATACAAAAACTGCCAGAGAGTAATCAGAACTACTGAGGGCACAGCCGACCCATTTTAAATAGAAACAGGTGTTAGACAAGGTTGCGTACTATCACCACTTCTATTCGTAATAAATATGAACTAAGGAAGCAGACCCAAGAAACAAATTCACCCCTGCAGAAGCATCACATGAAGATGGCAGTTCACTCAACAAACTGCTATTTACAGATGATCAGTGTTTAATATACGAATCTGAAAACGAATTGCAGCGGTACACACACTTGCTCCGTACAACCTGCGAACAACACAACATAAAACTAAAAAAATCTAAAACAGAGGCTATGAGGATAAAAAGAACACCAGGTCAGTTAAATGCATCTGTCAATTGTACAAAACTAAAGCAAGTCCCAGAGTTTAAATGCCATAGGAAGCATATTTGCGGAGGATGCATGGCACACTCGACAAAGAGATTGAAAACAGGTGCCAAAAAAGCTAATACTGTGACTTGCCAGCAGTTACCAATACTTAAAACACTATCAATCTGCATGGCTACAAAACGACAATTGATAAACATTATATTTATACCAACTCTGTGTTACAAATGACAAACATGGCCCTTGACAAAGACACTAGCGAAAAAGATGATCACAGTGTGCGAAATGAGATGTTTGAGGAAAGCTATAAATGTCACGAGAAGAGACAGCCGAAGAAATGAAGATATAAAGAAAGAAGTAACGACTCTCAAGTCAAGACTACATCGATTGGCAGCAAACCACATGGTTTGGTCACGTCGTAAGAATGGAACCTGCGCAACAAACTCTTCGTGCATTCACCAGCAGAAGACCGGGTTACAAGGCACGAGGAAGACCAAGAACTAGATGGGCAGAGACAATCAAAGAAACATTAAATAGACACTGGCTTACAATGACAAATGCAACTCAAATGGCCACAGACACACAAAAACTCCGAATCCTTCCCCCTTCCTACCTCCGATGCTTAACGACACAAGTGGAAATTACAATAGATAGATAGATAGATAGATAGATAGATAGATAGATAGATAGATCAACAAAGTCTAATTCGACTGTCACTGTTGCCCGACACGGCTCATGCAGAAGAAATTAAGTCTGGGACCTAGGGACACGAAGGTTGGTAATGGAATGTTCTTCCTACACCAGGAACAGCTCGCTGGCGATACTATCATTCCTTGATGTTATCTTCGGAGAAAAGACGTTATCTTCGGAGGGTGACATGCAACCTATCAGCTCGTCTCGCGAAATGTACCCCATCTAAGTAGAAGATTCCTTCAATAGGCATTGCACTAAATATAAAGCTGAAGTCACATGGGTATGGAAGCTCGAGAACCAACTCTCCTGCACATTGTAAATAATAGCTAATCGCTCGAAATTCCTAGCAATGAAGAAGAAGAAATTGGGATGTAATGAAGATAACGGGAATCCTCGTGGCGTAGTGGTTCGCCGTTCGCCTTATGTTCAAGAGAATGTTTCGAATCGAACTCGTCACGTCTTAGTTACAAGGTAAATAGTTTTTCAGAGACCACCTATGATTACCGATGTAAACTAATGATGAAGGTAAGCTAATGATAAAGGTAAGCTAATGATGAAGCAAAACTAATGATAAAGGTAAGCTAATGATAAAGGTAAACTAATGATAAAGGTAAACTAATGATAAAGGTAAGCTAATGATAAAGGTAAGCTAATGATAAAGGTAAACTAATGATAAAGGTAAACTAATGATAAAGGTAAACTAATGATAAAGGTAAGCTAATGATGAAGGTAAGCTAATGATAAAGGTAAACTAATGATAAAGGTAAACTAATGATAAAGGTAAACTAATGATAAAGGTAAGCTAATGATAAAGGTAAGCTAATGATAAAGGTAAACTAATGATAAAGGTAAACTAATGATAAAAGTAAGCTAATGATAAAGGTAAACTAATGATAAAGGTAAACTAATGATAAAGGTAAGCTAATGATAAAGGTAAGCTAATGATAAAGGTAAGCTAATGATGAACTAATGATGAAGGTAAACTAATGATGAAGGTAAACTAATGATGAAGGTAAGTGTTCAAACTGAGGCCAGTAGAAACGTTTCAATGACTACGTGAAGACATTCAAACAATATAAGATTAACCCAAGCTCTTACGAAACCACCGCTCTTGACCGTCCAGGGAAGAACAGTCAAATCAGAGCGAGTAAGTAAGAAGTAAAGTAACCCATAACATTTATTAATGCCGTAGGGGTGTGAGATGTTAGCGATCTCACATTTCAGAGGCTCTGCATATGAGGGCGGTAGCCATCTCCTCTCCCTCGCAGTCTTTACTTCCCGGATTAATCCGGTACCAAATTAAGGCTGGGTTGACACGGGAGCCGTAGCCATCTGAAAAAACATTTCCGCCTCAACTGGGGAATTAACCCAGGACCACTCATATGCGAAGCCAGTGTGCTAACCACTGCGCTAACGCGGCTCCCTGGGTCTAGCTAACGCTAGAGCGTGAACTAAACGTTTTGAACAGTGTAGGCCATTACTTGAGATTTAAAAGAGACAAAAACAAAAGGAAAGATCAGGATGTGTTTGCTCATTTCAAGACCTACTACGTTCCTGCTCACATTGCAACATGTCTTTCAGAGCACAGATTGGACTTATCAGCCATCCGATGACTGACAAACACCATACATATGTCCCTTCTAATACCATGCTCATCTTCGCTTGCGAAGGAAGACCATCATGAGTGGTAGTTTGGGCAGGTGGCATACTGCTTCGTCGAGAGGGACAGCATGCATATGGGAAAATCCAAGTACAGTTATGTCATTCCTCTACGACATTTAAACCATTTTCTTCCAGTTCTTACATTTTGGCTGTGACATTTGCGTCGCTAATGCTGACATATACCATTTCTACATGACATTTGAGTGAATATGGCTAATGCGAAGGTACAACCAACTCTTCCCAAATGTCTTTAGTCTCCTATCACGACATGTATGAACGATTACAATATTTTATTTTTATTACGATTATAGAACGTGTTACTATTTTTTTTATTTTCCTGTCGACACACGGACGAAACCAATTTTAAACAAAAGGGTACCAGTATTAATTCATTACAAAATGTTATCGCGATGTGAATACAACAAGCATACAATATAGAGCCTGTTCCTCGTCTCTGCGAGACAGTCTATGCCAACTCCTGCGTAAACACTTCCATATTCATAAGTATTAAAGAAACTTTATATATGTTAAGTTTATGTAAAGTCGACTTCAGTAGCTGTCAGAATTCTACTCGAAATTCTAGCTCAGCCATTGTAACAGCTGTACATATTCGACGTGAACACACAAAGTTATTTTTAAAAGTTGTATTTGTTGTATAAAATGTAAGTATGTGTCAATTTTATATGTAATCTTTAGTTTTTTTAAAATAAATTTTATAAGTTTTTATAAACGTTACCAGTAATATTGATTTTATTCAGAGAGAGCCAACCTATCGAATTCAATGTGCAATTTTTTTATTTTTTTTCACGCTCTATTTCTATTGCACCCATGAACACATATACAAGAGGTGGGGTAGAGAGTTCTGCCGTGCTATATAACTATTATACTAAAATACGGATGCGAGTCTTGGACAATAAACAAACAGGAAAGTGAGAAACTAAAGACAATAGAGATGTGGTTCTACAGAAGAATGTTGAGAATATCATGAACTGCCTGAAAAACTAATGTAGAGGTGTTGAAAGAGTCAAAGGCGAAACGGAGCTTAATCAATAATATAAGAAAAAGACAATCTTCATTTTTTTGGTCATGTTATGAGACAAGGAGGTTTGGAGAACAGTCACAAGCAAGATTGAAGGCAGCAGATAGCGACAACGTGAGAAAATATTAGTTCAACAACCTGTCACTACAGAGAAACAACAACGATCTTGATACATAATACTGGAGATAGAGAGCTGTGGAGAGCTATGATCGCATACGCCAGCCAGCATGGCTCCTATATTCAATTCTGTATGAATATAGGCCTGCTCATATGGACCTCCATAGCATTGTAATAGTGAAATCCCGTTATAACAACTTGGTCCGGTCCGACAAAATATGTATGTAATAACAGAAATTAGCTATACGCTGTATAAACAATACATAATAAATATAATTGGTGATTTTTAAAACTTATGTTAAATAGGAAAATGTTTTATAAAAAAGGTCCAGTGTATAAAATTCATCATCATCATCATCGTCAAACCCATAACCCTTCAGTGTCGTAGGGGTGTCACTCTGAAAACATCAACACAAAAATTTCGCCATGTCTCCCTCTTATCAGTTCTTTGTGTGAGTATGGAGAATCTTAATCCTGTCCAGTTTTTAATAAAGTCAACCCATACTTTCCTCTGACCGCCTCCTCTTCTTCCACGCTCAACTGTTCCTTGCAAGATATTTTTGGAAAGAGAATCGTGCCTTAGTAGTACGTGGCCTAACCACACAAGTTTGCGACGCCATACCACTGCCTTGAGATGTTCTTGTTGGCCTGCAAAAGGATTTATTTTCTACCTCAAGTACATGTCGGCTGTGTGTTATGTATAAAAAAAGCGTAATATTCGCCTGTTGTATTTGTTGTGAAAGCCTGTATTCTCTACATATCCGCTGTAATTGTCCAACTCTTGCATTCCGACAAAGAATATATATATTTAGATATATATATATATATATATAGGTTTGTTGTCACTGCTGTAGTTATTCTTTTTTTCCATATGGTATTTAATCTGGGCATTGAAACCGAGGCTATTTCAAGTCTTATCTTTATTTCTTTGTTAGTGATTCCATATAAAGATGTGCTAAAAACACACAAAATAAAGAAAGAGCTACTAAGAGAAATAAAGATCAGGCAAATAAAATATTTTGGACACATTAAAAGACATGACACCTTGTTGAAAACACTACTTGAAGGTAAAGTCAAAGGGAAGCGAGCAAGAGGTAGGCAGAGATACAAGTGGGAGAGTAACATCACACGATGGACAGGTTATATTCTAGCAGAGTGCACCACTTAGACAAGAGACAGGGGATGTTGGAGATCCGATGCAGCCAACCTTCATTGCGGAGACGGCACTTGATGATGATGATGATGAGTGCTTCCAGCGCCGCTCATATAAGATCTGAATTATTTGAAGGTATCAATTTCTTCTCGTTTCTGTCCATTGACCCGGATGTTAACTAGAATCATTGTGTCATCTCTGCCATTATTTTGCTTTTCTGAATGTTTATTTCCATACCATAAATTGTGCAAGTTTTATCAAGTTTAAAAGTAAATTCTTCAAGCTGTTTCTCGCCGCTAGCCATACGATCAATGTCATCTGCAAATCGCAAGTTCCACAGAGGGCGGCCACTGAGATTTCTGTTTGATTGTTCTGTGGTGTCTCTTGCAAGATGTGTTCCATGAATGTATTACACTAGTGGTAATATGTATCCTTGTTGAACCTCTGCATTTGTTTTGAAAAAAGATTCGAATATCACCATTAATTAGAACCGAACTAGTTGTTACTTTGTACAGTGTTTCAATGATTTATATTATATTTATGTCTAAATTGAAATTTCTCATTATCTTCCATAATACTTCCTGCCATACTTGATCGAATGTTCTAGTGAAATTGGAAGTTCTGATCGTTCTCATGCTGATGTTGTGGGTGTTTCTCAATGATTATTCTGATGTTGAAAATTTGTTCTATAGAACTACTGTTTTTACGAAAACCTGCTTGTTCTTCAGCTAGTATTTCTTCTGAATTTTCCCCTATCAATTTAACAATATCTTTAACCTTTTTTTTTTTTGCTTGGATGAGGGATAAGTCTAATAGTTCTATAATCTTTGCACAATTTTAAATTTCCTTTCATTGACAGTGCGTGTCCATTCAGTGCGTGTCCAACCAGCGATCGTGTCCATTCTGTAGGCCTCTTTTTTTATTTTCCACATGCGTTGACACAGTTCTCTCATAACATATATTTTTTCTATGTATAAAACTAATGGATTATTAATATAAAAAATATAAAAATTACTTATTTTATTTAGATTTTTAGTTTGCGTTAATTTTAACATGTTTTTAGTGTGATTATTATTATTATTACTATTATTATTATTGCTATTATTATTATTATTATTGTTATTATTGTTATTATTATTGTTATTATTATTATTATTATTATTATTGTTGTTATTATTATCTCAACCCGAATCAAGACTCATAATCCGTCAGGAACGTGGGGGAGGGGGGCACACTGGATGCTACAGCCAAAAAAAAGGCTCTCCACACAACTCTACCCCCAGGCATTCGGGAAATGTAGAAAAATCACACCTTGATGTTATCAATGAAGGATTTTCTCTGACCCCCTCTCCTCCTTTCACCGTCAACTGTTCCTGGCAAATTAAAATTAGAAACCAAGTCGTGTCTCGTTACATGTCCAAGCAAAAATAATCTTACGCCGTAGATAACTATTGTCAGAAAATATGTCAAAATCATTTGGGACTGACGGGAGCTCGTCAAATTTCATTTTCAAGAATGAATTTGTTTTGAAAATCAATAAGTTTCATTTCTAGATTACTAGACACATTCAGAATGTTTTCTTCGTTAAATCAGAATGATTTGACACATGCGTGTCTGGAGTGTTCATTGGCAAAATCTCCAAAACGACTTCAAGTGGCTTTTGTAATAATTTGATTTCTTCTTTCTACGTTCTATGAAATAATTTTCCAGCTCATGAAAATTACCAGAATGTCGTTCAGCGAACGATATTGCACCGTGTTATCGTTTGCATATGAGAATTATAAAATGATATATCTATTCTATATTAATGTATGGCTCAGAAATATGAACACTAAATAAACTATTAGAAGACAAAATTGATGCCTTTGAGATGTGGGTATATAGAAGAATAGGCAGAACATCATGGAAAGAGAAGAAAACAAATAAAGAGGTGCTAAAACACTTAATATGAAGAAAGAATTATTAAAAGAAATAAAGATAAGCCAAATAAAATATTTTGGACACATTAAAAGACATGCCACCTTATTGATGACCTTACTTGAGGGTAAAGTAAAAGGGAAGCTAGCAAGAGGTAGGCAGAGATACAAGTGGAAGAGTAACATCACATGATGGACAGGTTACAGTCTGGAAGAGTGCACCCCCAGGACAAGAGACAGAGGATGTTTGAGGTCCGTTGCAGCCAACCTTCGTTGCGGAGACGGTACTTGATGATGATGATCGTTTGCAGCTTGACTGCATTATCTGCACTTCGCTGCCTAAAACGTCCGACTTCAGAATAACTTCTGGGTCACTTTGGCCCTAAATAGAATGGGAAGCCAATTTCACCCCCATCTCCTTAGTCGCCTATTACGGCATGCATAGAAAGTAAAGTGTTGCGTGCTATTATTTGCTCCTTTTTGGAACCCGGCACCACACGGGCTGTTTTGAGTGTGTGTGTGTGTGCACGGCATACGTGTTCGCGCGATATTTACGTGAACGTTGAGATAACTAAAAGGTTGAGGACAGGTTGTGGTGGGGGGTGGGGAGTGTTTCCTAGTATTAACTGTAATTTTCTAATTTCTCAATTTCCCCCTACCCACATCACTAGTAGACCAGCAGTACGAGAGAACTGGTTCCCGTACTTACAAGCTGTTCTATAATCTAAAAGTTTTCCCAGTCAAACATCTTTTTTGATGTGTCTTTCGTCCTATCGACATATCCACAGACAATCTCGTAAATATATAGTGGGCAGATTCGAACCCAGCGAGTCCTGTTTTGTAGAATCGTCAATCGCTAAATGGTTGGTGTTGGTAAAATGAACTGGCCACGTCCATATCGTCTGCTATCTTATATTTTCAACAATTCACCCGCCAGAGTGTTGCCGGGGCCCGAAAGGGGAGCAAAGAATAGCAACACTGTGTACCTTCCACGCATGTCGTAAAAGGCGACTAAGGAGGTTATGTGATTGAGTTGGCTGTCCAATCCCATATAGGGTCAATGACCCAAAGCCATGCTGAAGTCGTATGTGTCAGGCCGAAAGGCGCAGATATCGTAGCAATGCTGTAAAACATGACATAACGCATTCCGTTCTCCTGACTACATCCTGCTAATCTGCAGGAGTTTGAGAACGAACGCAGAAGAAGAAGAATATACTAAGCGCAACAACTATTAGGTGGGGTGGCCAGTTTCCTTCCTTTACCTGCCCTAACCCACGCGCCAGGTACTCATTTACAGCCTGGAGGTATATCCAGCGTATATCCAGAGCGTAATGAGTGGATTATAACAAACGACCAATAACAAGAAACATAACCGCCGATGTCGAATGCGTTAGACAATTGACGAAAATAAAACGGCGACACATCGTACTTCATTCTCTGGACTACATCTTGCTGCGAACATAGTGCCTTCGTCTGCATTTGTTCTCAAACTCCTTCATATTAGCAGAATGTAGTCAGGAGAATGGAATGCGCTATGCCATGGTTTACAACTTGGCTGCGATAGCTGCATATTTTTCCTGACACATCCGACATCAGCGTAATTTCTGTGTTACTTTGATCCATTATTGGAATAAACAGGCAACTCTACCACATAATCTACTTAATTGACTCTTACGACATGCATGGAAGTTTAAAAGTGTGACTATTATTTGATCCTTATTCGGGTATCAGCAGCACAGGTGGACTCAAATATGACTATCCTGCTTCTAGAGAGATTCAGCGAGTGTTTGAGGCATAAACTACCACATCTGCAACTACCACTATTTTTGATTGTTCTAAAGCTCTGATATAACCCTATTGGACTAACAATCGTGGTTGAAAGTAGCGCACATCGTTATAAGAGTTACATTTGTACTTAATCAAACAATGAAATATATAATATAATATTAAGTATAACTTTTTTATACGCAGGAAATGGAAAAATCATGGTCGATACTCTACTCATCATTGACACTCTACCCATCATTCAATCATTGATACTACTCTACACATCATTCAATCTTTGACACTAGCCATCATTGATACTACCAATCATTCAATCATTGACAATACTCTACCCATCATTCAAACATTGACACGTTTCTATGGTAAGTGCCCATCAATCAACCATTGTTTCTATAGCAACATTCTACCCATCATTCAATTATTGACACGTTTCTATAGCAACATTCTACCCATCATTCAATTATTGACACGTTTCTATAGCAACATTCTACCCATCATTCAATTATTGACACGTTTCTATAGTAACACTACCCATCATTTAATTATTGACACGTTTCTATAACAACAATCTACCTATCAATCAATCGTTGATACTTTTCTAAGTAACACATTACCCATCAATCAATTATTGACACGTTTCTATAGCAACTTAATGAAAATCTGATATTCATAGGATTACACCAATCATCCACTTATCTTGGTGCAATATTGTATCCATGGTTTGCGTTTGCTCCATAATAATCAGCACGGATAACATTGTATCAATCATTCAATTATCTTTGTACACTGTTGTACCAATCAATCTCTTATCCTGGTAAACTATTGTACCATTCATGTACTTATTCTTGTACACTAATGTACCAATAATTCACTTATCCTGCTACACTAATGTACCATTATTTTACTTATCCTGATACAATATTAAACCAATCATTCACTTAGCTTTTTACGATATTGTACCGACTCCTCACTTAGCCTGGTATACTACTGTGCCAATTATTCACTTGTCCTGATACACTATTGTACTTATACACATTCACTTATCCTGGTATTCTGTATATAACATCCATTCACTTATCCTGGTTTACTATTGTTCCATTCATTCACGTACCCTTATACACAATAATATAGATCAGGAGTCGGCAACCTATGGCACGCGTGCCACACTTGGCACGCCAAGCAGTTTCAAATGGCACGCACTCTTCGCGTTTCTTGTATAAAGTTGATTATAAATCGATTAGCGGGGTTTCCTCGCTCATTTCGGCACTTGGGCGTGGTACTCTGAGTAATTTGAAACCTTAAGTTGGCACACAGTTAGCAAAAGGTTGCCGACCCCTGATATAGATGATTAAAACTTATTCTGATAACATTTAAAAAATTATATTTACTTAGAGAAAATAAAGACTAACTATACAAGGATGCAGTGGCTGATCACCTTGCAATGCTTAATACTGATGATTGTGTGCATAGAGGGGAGAGTGACGTTTAGTAGAAGCTGTAATGAAGGTGAGTATTTGAGACGTCACCTATATCAAGGACACTTAAGACAGGTGTGTCTTCCATGTCCACGTGGATTCTTCGTTCCTTTTTCAAATCATAATCACTTCTATTGTACCAGATGTTTGCAACCTCGTGCACATGAAGTCATCCTCAGAAATTGCACAGCTACCTATAACACGGTTGTTGGGTGCGCACAGGGTTACTTTCGTCATATAAATACGTCTCGTTTATCGCGCAATGGAAGATGTCAACAGTGTCCATCTTGTGAATCCCCTAACTCCAGCATAGTTGAAGCTTGCCAACAATTTCTGGACACAATTTGTGCCTCGAACTTGACTTGCAAAAGCGGACAATATTTAACACTATTACCAAGCGGACAAGAAAGGTGTATTGACTGTCCAACAGGAACATTTATGCCGTTTAGCAATCATCGTGATACTGTCTGTACCAACTGCTTGAGTGGTAAAGCATACAAACACGAGATCAACCTTCAAGAGTGCACTGCAACCACGGACACTGTCATCGGATGTGAAGCCGGCTACTACAGGAACAATATTATAATCAATCACATAATTTACGGAAAATGTACGAGATGTTCTAGCTGTAATGAACTCGGATTAGTCGAGATTTCGCCCTGCCAGCATTTTATTGATGCCGTTTGTTCAACTCAAATTCGGCCTTTCACTTGCAACAGAGGTCAGTATGTCAGCGGAATTCAGGGCAATCAGAGATGTTTGCCGTGTCCCGAAGGTACATTTCACATTGATGACAATCATAGATTTAAGTCTTGTGTTAAATGTTCAATAGCCAGACTAGAGCATAGAGAAGTTGTTCTTCGAGCTTGCAACTCAACTTCAGACACTCTCATAGGATGTCTCCCTGGATATTTCCGAGAAAAGTATCACCCTCGTATCTACAACAGACATCACGAAACGTGCACGAGATGTTCTGTGTGTCTGCGCCCAAACACATATAAAAAACGAGAATGTGGAGGGAACGACGACACACTATGCTGTCCAGTTGAGGAACTAGCTGGACACTCCGTACATCCACAGTGTGCCTCAATTTAACGACCAGTGGTACCACATCAACTTTTTTTTTTAAACTGTTCAAATTTCATCTCAATCTCTTAGCAATTGTTGAAGCGAACGACAAGTTATTTATAGAGATGTCACATGTCGAAACATGACATTTGATGAAATTTAGATATCCAAGAACAGTGAAAGCTATATATGATATCCAACAACATTTGAAACATATACCCAACAACATTTGAAACATGATATCCAACAACATTTGAAACATATACCCAACAACTTTGAAACAATTGATATGATATCCAACAACATTTGAAATATATCATATTCAACAACATTTGAAACATATGATATCCAACAACATTTGAAACGTATGATATCCAACAACATTTGAAACATATCATATTCAACAACATGTGAAACATATGATATCCAACAACATTTGAAACATATGATATCCAACAACATTTGAAACATATCATATTCAACAACATTTGAAACATATGATATCCAACAACATTTGAAACAATTGATATGATATCCAACAACATTGAAAACAAAATATGATAACCGCCAACATTGGAAACAACATATACATTTGATACATAATTTAAAATGTTAATAATATGCAAGAAAGCAATGATTTAGATGTTTGCGCTTTATGTAATTCGTTTCAAACTCCTGCTGACGTTTTCATTGTTTCGATTTCCAAGAATTACGAGCAATGAGCTCGTAATTCCTATGCGCAATGTGGTGGTTTCCCCAGAGCATTATTTCATAGACGCATCCCAGCTCTGAGCGGTGTGAAATGTTTTGAGAAAGTTTGATACAAGGGTTACATTGTAGGGGTTTTGGGGCTTTTCTACCTTCCAGCAACAGTTTGAGATATAGGCTTCAGCTCCTCTGCTTCTTTTTCTTAAGTCTTCAGTCAGATATCAGGTTACAGCGTCAATATCTTCATTGAGCTGTGTAATTCCCGTCGTCGTCGTTCTTCAATCATATCTAGTTTCCCCGGCAGGGAGAACCAGTCAGGAGTTATATCTAGTTCCTACAGCGTGATGTACTATGCTGGGTTCTCTACTCAGGACAGAGTTATATCTAGTTCCTACAGCGTGATGTACTATGCTGGGTTCTCTACTCAGGACAGAGTTATATCTAGTTCCTACAGCGTGATGTACTATGCTGGGTTCTCTACTCAGGACAGAGTTATATCTAGTTCCTACAGCGTGATGTACTATGCTGGATTCTCTGACACACTCAGGAAAGAATTATATCTAGTTCCTCCAACTTGTTGTACCATGCTGGGTTATCTGACATATACTTAGGACAGAGTTATATCTAGTTCCTACAGCGTGATGTAATATGATGTGTTCTCTGACATACTCAGGACTCTAGTTCCTCCAGCGTGATGTACTATGTATGCTGTGTTCTCTGACATACTCAGGACAGAGTTATATCTAGTTCCTACAGGGCGATTCACTATGCTGGATTCTCTGAATGTTGCACCACAAAAATAAACTGAATTGTACAGCTGAATTAATGTGTGACTTCCACAAGAGAAAGGTCTCACTATACTGAAATGCCATCAACTGAAAGTTTCACCATCAAATGACATATTCTTTCCAGAACGTAGTCTTCCAGACCGTAGTGTTCCAGAACGTAGTCTTCCAGACCGTAGTCTTCCATACCGTAGTCTTCCAGACCGTAGAACTTAGGATGTATGGGAGCTGATCGTCACTGTCGATATTCTCTACTACCTTTCAGAATCTGGCAACACACGGAATGTGACAACACACAGAATCTGGTACGCAACACACGGAATGTGACAACACACAGAATCTGACAACACACGGAATGTGACAACACACAGAATCTGGCAACACACGGAATGTGACCACACATAGAATCTGGCAACACACGGAATGTGACAACACACAGAATCTGGCAACACACGGAATGTGACAACACACAGAATCTGGCAACACACGGAATGTGACAATATGACCGCCTGCATTAGAAGACCTCTGAAAATAATTAGAGCTTCATTCGTTACTTTTCTAAATTTTTGTCGTGTTTTCCTTTGATCACTATTTATATCTGGAATTTGGTCATATCTAGACCGACCCTGATTAGGAAGGTTCTCAAAGAAATTCTCACCTATTTTATGACTTGGATTCTGGTGTGTATACAAAATATTTTTACAAATGATTCCAAAATTTTCAGATAGCGACACCATCCCACATGTTAGTACAAGCGAACACGTTTCACCAGAGCATCAGGGTGCTCGCGGGGACCAGATTGAGTAATCACTGGTAATTTCAGCCTTAATTACAAAACTAGGCATAGGGGCCTTATTCATTTTTAAAAAATCCCTGGGAATATCATATTTCAGCCTTAAATTACAAAACTAGGCATACTAAAAGAGATTCACAAAAGGTCGTAAATAAAGTTAAAAATTTCTTTCAAAAGTTAACAAGACATTGAAATACTCACTTTTCACCAAATACTGTCTCTTAAATCAATCATCCGTTCTTTAGGTGATACGTGAAATTCGAAAAAATCCTAGATTTGAGTTGGGTAGGCTAGTTCTAGAAATCTAAATTTACAAACATAAATTTACAAACTGTGAACTCTGATCCCGAAGGGCTCGAGAAATGAGCAGAAGTGACCCTACCGCGCGAATAGTGATTCGTGAACGAGGCATAAACACGACACAATATCCATAATGCTACCTGCCAACTTTCGATAATTTAGAAATAGGGGTCCTCCCGAACACTTGTTGAATTAATGTAGACATTTGTGGTGGAGCTAATAAAATAGTAGAGTTTCTGTAATTAATGAGTAATAAAATGGTGGAGTTTCTGTCAATGTTGAGTAAATGAAATAGTTCATTTTCTGTAAATGTTGAGTAAATGAAATAGTTCTTTTTCTGTAAATGTTGAGTAAATGTTGAAATAGTTAGATTTTCTGTAAATATTGAGTAAATGTAGAATAAATGTATTTAATATATATGTATAATAATATAATATATAATAATGTAATGTATAATGTAATAATAAATGTATAATAATAGTATTGTCATGTGACGTATTCTCTCCAGAACGTTGTCTTCCCAACCAAGTCCTTGCACCCTTCTCTGTCCTGAGCCAAGCGGCTTGTATTTTCCAACGACATATTCATCAGTGTCGTAGA
Source organism: Meghimatium bilineatum (assembly GCA_034231615.1). Taxonomy (NCBI): domain Eukaryota; kingdom Metazoa; phylum Mollusca; class Gastropoda; order Stylommatophora; family Philomycidae; genus Meghimatium; species Meghimatium bilineatum. The sequence continues at coordinate 50,646,275 of CM067306.1, forward strand.
GTCTACAGACGCCAAAAAGCTCGGCGTCCCCTTTTAAATAGCGGATGTAGCCCACACAAATTAATACATATTTGCTATAAACATTACAGAATGAGGTGCACGAGTATGAGGTGTTCTTGTAGACCTGCAATGGTATTCATTTTGTGTCTCACGTATATATGTTCTTTGAATATGCAGGAGTTTTAGAAATGAAGAAAAAAACACCTTTCATTACTGCATGTTTTCTTGTGAAGGAGTGTAGGGTGCTTTCTATGGACTGTGGAAATAAAGGTCGATTTGCCATAGCAGACGACGTGACATGTACAGGAAGGGTTTTGACTGTACCTTCGAAATAAAAAATCCCCCTTGTATTGAACCGAGACCTCAAGGGTCTGAGAACGACGTTCTAACCACACGGCAATGCGATCCAGTTTAAGAATTAAGGCAGAAAAGAAAAAGAGAAGGCACTACGAGTCTGTGTGTCGCCTCAGTTACAAGCAAAGAACATGTGCTTTTGTATGAAAAGCTATATGGGTTGTCAAGGACTATGAATACTCAAATGTGAATACCTGTGCACACCTAAAGGGATCATTCTCAGCACCACTATCATTATCATCTTCATGACAATCATCACCATCATCTTCATAGTCAACATCATCGCTTAATGTAATTAAATTTTGTATTGAGTAGTTTGTGTTTACTTGTCCATATTTTGACAAAGGCCCGGTGGTAGAAACGTCAATGTATTTGTCTTATTCATAACATTGAATTAAACAGTACTTTGCATTCATGTATTTTTTTAATTTACTATATCAATCAATCAATCAATCAATCAATATACATTTTATAGCAATTTCTATCACCTTCAACAGTACAACTTGCCTCAGAGTAAGCAGTGACTTTCAAAGTAAGCATTCGCCCGTGTGTTGCCGGAGCCCGAAAGGGAAGGAAAGAATAGCAACACTGTTTACCTTCCACGCATGTCGTAAAAGGCGACTAACGAGGTTTTGGGATGGAGTTGGCTGTCCCATCCTATATAGTGCCAGCGACCAAAAGCCATGCTGAAGTCGGATGTGTCCAGCCGAAAGGCGCAGATATCGCAGCATTGCTGTAAACTATGACACAACGCATTCCGTTCTCCGGACTACATCCTGCTAATCTGCAGGAGTTTGAGAACGAACGCAGAAGAAGAAAACGAAAGTAAGCATTGACTTTCACAGTAAGCATTGACTTTCAGAGTGAGCATTGATTTAGGTAAGCATTCTTCTTTCTTCGTCTTCGTTCTTCAGTCAGATATCAGGTTACCTGCACCAATAGTTCCAATGAACTGTTAATTAGCTTCAGGTCATCCATGAACCATTCAGGTTTGAAAGGTGTGCCGTCTCAGTAGGCCATATTTTCTCCCTCTCTTTCCGGTAGAGTTGGCATGCATGAAGAATGTGTTCTGCAGTCTCTGGGCTCAGTCCACAGTTGCACAGGTCTGTCTCGACAATCTTCAACTTTCGAAACATGTGAATTCCCAATCTGTTATGGCCTGTTCGCAGTCTGCGGACGATGGTTTGTTCCTTGCGTGACATTTGATGGAAGGAGTCATGTGGTTCTGCTGTTGGGCACATCTGCTTCCACTTGTTCTTATATTGTGCGTTGATCATAGTACGTAATATCACTTTCTATGTGTTCTAACGATTCCCCTTTCCTTGCCAGGAGGTCAGCTTTTTCATTTCCAGGTTTGCCACAGTGACCAGGGATTCATTACAGTACTGTTTCTTTGGTAGTACTGCTGAGGTGTAGTCATTATCATCATCAGGTGCCATGCCGGGTGGCGTAGCCGGTCATGGCTCTCCACAGCTGTCTGTCCACAGTATTATGTATCAAAGTCGTTGTTGTTTCTTTGCCGTGCCAGGTTGTCAAACTGTCTAATATTTTCTCACGTTGTCGCCCTCTGTCTCTGATGCCTTCAATCTTGCCTGTTGTGATAATGTTCTCTAAACCTGCCTGTCTCATGAAGTGGCCAAAAAAAAAAGAAGATTGCCTTTTTCTTATATTCTCGATTAAGGCCCGTTTCGCATTTAACTCTTTTAACACCTCTAAATTAGTTTTTCTGGCAGTCCATGGTATTCTCAGCATTCTTCTGTAGAACCACATCTCTGTTGCCTCCAATCTCCCACTTTCCAGTTTGTTTATTGTCCAAGACTCGCACCCATATGTTAGTAGCACTGCAGAACTCTCTTTCTCACCTCTAATGACAAGGTCATATTACACAGTATATTTTTCATTTTTCTGAATGTTGTTTTTGCCTGTCCTATTCTGCATCTTATTTCTGTTGAACTTCTTCCATCTGCTGTTATAATTGTACCTAGATATTTGAATTGGTGGACCTGTTTTAATACTATATCATTCACTATGATCTTGCAAGGTGTGTTATTTTCTTTCTTTGAAATAACAATTACTTCTGTTTTCTTGATATTTAGGAGGAGGTGTAGTAAGCAGGCCGTAAGCTCATTCATGCTCCTGTTCTTTGGACTTTTCACTATAGGAAATACTGACTTTGTATCAGTTGGAAAGACTACATGTCTGTTGTGACTTGGCAAACAATTTATGAGTACTTAAGCTGCATCTATTATAACTTCCATTTCTGCCCTGAAAATTGTGCAATGTTTCCATGTGAGTATGGATTTAACTGTTGTTATTCAATCATCATCAAGTGCCGTCTCCGCAACGAAGGTTGGCTGCAACGGATCTCCAATAGCCCCTATCTCTTGTCTTGGTGGTGCACTCTGCTTGACTGTAACCTGTCCATCGTGTGATGTTTATCTCCCACTTGTATCTCTGCCTACCTCTTGCTCGCTTCCCTTTGACTTTACCCTCAAGTAAGGTCTTCAAAAAGGTGTCATGTCTTTTAATGTGTACAAAATAAAGTATTTGCTTGATCTTTATATTGTTATTCCATCTTATATTCTTTCATTTATATATATATATATATATATAGTGTCTGAGAGAGAGAGAGAGGGGAGACGCGTAAGGCAGAGGTTAGCGCACTGGCACGGATTTCGCACAGGCATGACCCGATTTACTCTTGATAGGGCCCTAAGCTATTTGAGATATGGGGCCCTAAGCTATTTGAGATATGGGGCCCTAACCTATTTGAGATATGTGACCCTAAGCTATTTGAAATATGGGACCCTAAGCTATTTTAAATATGGGGCCCTAAGCTATTTGAGATATGGGGCCCTAAGCTATTTGAGATATGGGGCCCTAAGCTATTTGAGATATGGGGCCCTAAGCTATTTGAGATATGGGGCCCTAAGCTATTTGAGATATGGGGCCCTAAGCTATTTGATATATGGGGCCCTAAGCTATTTGAGATATGGGGCCCTAAACTATTTGAGATATGGGGCCCTAAGCTATTTGAGATATGGGGCCCTTTAACAGTTAAGAATATATAGAGAGTAAATAAAAAATTTTTGTGGGGGGCACCAAAAAAGTGGGGCACCTAAGCTATAGCTTGTTTAGCTTATAGGTAAATCGGACACTGTACACATGAGTGGTCCTGTGTTCATTTCCCAGTTGAGGCGGATTTGTTTTTTAAAGATCGCAACTGCTTCCAGATTTTTCTGTTTCTGCTTTCTTCTACTAATGGCAAACCCTTCCACTACATGTTTCAATTTCGAAGATTGAAGTTGTTTTTATTATATATAACAACCTATTATAACTCTGAGATTGCGGTTTTGTATCTTTGAGATCTTTTGAGTGTTACTTTTGGCTGCATTGCCCCATGTAGACATTCCATATTCAAAAGCTGGTCTTACGTATCTTGTGTATGCTCTACTTAGGATTTTCCAATTTGCACCACAATCTGTTCCAGCCGACTCTTTAAAGAGTTTTGTCTTCATTGTACCTTTCGTTTGGCACTTGTTTACGTGCTGTTTCCATATCAGTCTTGGGTCAAAAGTGACTTCAGTGTATAATGCTGTCTCATCTTTTGGCAATGTTTGAGAATTTATGGTTAGTGAGATTTTCTGTGGTTTGGTGGACCACTATCTGAAGATAGTATAGGTAGGTATTTGATCACTTATAGTTTGTTTCTTTCGTGCCGCAAGCGACACATAGGGCAGAGGTTTTGGTTCTCCATATGATGCGGTCCGCTGCCTGCAGCTTTAGTTCCTGGATGGTCTTACAGCCTATTAATTCCCCTTCTTTAATAATGGTGTTTTCAAGGGTTGTTTTAAGTCTTCCTCTTTTTCTTTTACCCTCAGGTGACCACATAAGCACTTGCTGGTTTATTCTGTTTACATCTAGTCGTAAAACGTGACCAAGGTATTTCCATCTTCTAGACATGGCCAATTGGTTTGTTCTACAGATTTCCCTAGGTAAGTGGTTAAGCTACTCGTTGTGGTCAAGAGGTCTTGGGTTCGAATCCAGCTTGTATCTTCTTGTTTACACGGTAGTTTTTGTAAAAAATCTCTGTGGATTATCGCTTGAAGCTGCGGAATTACGTTCTATGAGTGGTAATCTCGGCTATTCGCTTTGTTGAGAGTCATATACATTCTTTTCTCACCAAAGACGGATGTGTCGGACCATTAGCGCAAATAAAACGGCGACACAACGCATTCCTATTATCTAGACTCATGCTACTGGAAATCTAGTAGGACGATGGTCTTGCTACACGGGAGATCCAGCTGGAGTGTGAGAATGAATGCTGAAGAAGAATAATATATACATTCGTTGTACGCATGGGAAGCCGAGAACAGTGAAGTCTATTCTCTACAACTTTTGAACCCTTTTGGACTGTCTACTTGGCCAAAGTGCGCATAGTTTATTTGTGATGAGCCTACGCTGTCTTCACTACACCATATTACCAGATCGCCTTCAGTCATTGAAACATCACCAATAAACCGAAATAGGTATCAGTGTTACCAATATATGTCAATAAAGCGAAATATCAACGAGACTCAATGACAAGCAACGATTCGACTAAAAAGCCTTCATCAGGACAAATAATAGACAATACATTTTATATAGATACACACATTTGCGGTCCCTGTAGTATAGTCAGTAAGGCATTGGACATGTGGGCAACGCATAAAGTTCGGAGTTCAATACTCAAAGGCATTGACTTAATTTATGGCAACCGACATGGCATGTTTGCACAGAATCTTAGGAATATAGCTAAGAGACAGAATAAAGAACGATGACGTTAGGAAAAAAGCTGGTGCAAAACCGATACTAGAAAAAGAGACAGAAGATCAAATGGTTTTCACGCTGCAACAGACTACTAGCAGACGGTGTTCTCAAACAAGTGATGCTACACAGATACAACAGCAATAGACCGTAGGGGTAGACCACGAAAGCGTTGGACAACCGAAATAACGGAGGCAACAAGTACCATGATTATATAGTGCACGCGACAGCCATCTCCAGAAAATTGTGACGCCGCAAGGCAAAACGGGTTAAGCGTATAGATGGATAGATGGACACACATATAGTATGGTGGTGATAGGAAGGAAACAAAGCAAAAAAGGACAGAAGCGAGAGGAAAACGGGGGAAACACAGAGATGTGGCAACATGATAGGGGAAAGAGAGGGGAAGACGAAAGTGGTAAGTAAAGTGGGGAAAACGCACGGAAAGAGTAAAAGTAAAAGTACGGATAGATTGACAATGATAGGATAGAATGCAAATATTATAAAATTAAATACAAATGTACTTAGCTCGACGATGGGCGGGAAGTGTACAGTGAAAAATAAATATGGACTAGAGATACTGAGTTAATAGCGATCAGCAGCCTGTGGCCACACGGTAACTTTCAGCTCAAGGACATGACGTAAGCAAAGACGAGAAACATCTGCCTCGGACAATTAGAGGAATTAAAATGTGAACGGACGAAGGCCGGTTAGAGATAAGTGGCTGAAAAGAAAGAAAGAGTGAGGGGCACGATGTGTAGGGGGTGATATTGGAGGATTTCTGCAGTATAGAGGACCTCTTCAAAGAGCTAGTGAACTATCACACATTCCCTCGTCGCGACTCTCCCCCCCCCCCCGATCCTTCTTCCCCCCATTTTGTTCCCACTCTTTTTTGTCCTAGCCACTTGTCTCTAACCGGCCTTCGTCCACTCGAATTTGTTGCCTCTAATTGTTCCAGGCAGATTTTTGTTTCCTTTGCCTACCACAGCATCCTTGGGCTGTAGAGTTAACGTGTTCCAACAGGGCTACTGGTCGCTATTTGCTATTTAACTCGGCATCTCTAGTTCATATTTATTTTTCACTGTGGACTACCCGCATATCATCGAGCGAAGCACATTTTAATTTAATTTTATTTGCGTTCTATCTTATTATTTTCACTTCATCCGTCCTGTTTTTTTTACTTTTTCTGTGCCTTTTCCCATCCTTACTTATTACTTTCGGTTTTCGCTTCATACACTCTTTTCCCCGATCTCTGCTTCTTCTTTCACTCACTTCTGTCCTTTTTCTCCTTCCTCTCATCACCATACCATATATGTGTCTCTATGTAAAATTTGTTGAATGTAGTCTTTTGTTTGTCCGGATGAAGGCATTTTTGTCGAAACGTCGCTTGTCATTATGCCTCGTTGCTATTTTACTTTATTGACATATATTGTTAATACCTATATATTGTTCTATCCCTATTTCTGTTTATTTTTATATTTACACTGTGTTACTCTAGACCCCTTATTTCTAGATTAGGTTTGTGAAGCGTTTCTGAAGCTTTATCTCTGGATTTGGTAAGTGTCGTTCACCAATATGAGGAATAAGATAGGGAATAGAACACCTCCCTTTGGTACTCCATGGTTGAAGGATTTCTTTCTGCTGTGCTTCATTTCAGGCTTCACTGCTGCTTTTCGGTTGTTCCGGTAGTGTTTCATCCATGCGACCTCTCACTGTGTTTTGTTGTAAAATAAGGAGTCCGTCTTTCAACTCACAATCAAAGTCTTATTTCCATGTCTAGTCACACTACTGTTGTCTGTTTGTGTTTTTCCCTGGAAAGAATTGTCTACTTCCTAAGCAATTAGTATGATCTGGTCTTAATCTGGTCTTGATCGGGTCTTGTGATTTGATCTACACTTTCTGGAACCATCTTGATGATTTAGCAGGATTTTTTTTTTCTAGGAACCACATCGTTCTTTTGTTCAATTAGTTTCCACAAACAACTGGTCAGACTTATTGGGAGATTGCTACCTTTTTTTTTTTTTCGTTTGAGTTTCTTGTAAGTAAGCATGGATTTTCAAAGTAAGCATTGACTTTCAAAGTAAAAATTGACTTTCAAAGTAAGAATTGACAAAGTAAAAAGGCAAATCCACTACATAACCTCCTTAGCCTCTCTTACGACATGTATGGAAGGTAAACAGTGTTGCTATTCTATGTTTCTCTCTCGTGTCCTGGCAACAGACGGGCGCCTCCTACGCCTCCTGTTTTAGGAGGCAGGAGGCGCCTAATATAGTTTTGGGGAAGGAGACTGACTCATTCAATGTGTCAAAGTTATTCAAAAGCCATTCCGAAGTTGTGTCACAACAAATGACGCAGAAATCGCATCGGAGCTGTAAACCATATCGCAATTAATTCCGTTCTCCGGACTACATCCTGTTACCAGCAGGAATTTGAGAGAGAACGCGGGAGAAATGATTTGTTCTTGGCAAAAGTCAAGTGTTTTGGTAATTGAGGAAAGTAGCTATGAAGCAGATCAATGGCGGTTGAGACAGTGAGAATAGGCGCGTGATACATGGAAACCATCTTAAAGGGAGTGACAGAGAGTGAGAGGAGAGTAGAGAAACGTCGGTAATATGAAATTGTGCAAGACATACAGAGCATGTATGGAAACACAAACGGGAAGTAAGTATAAGATATATTGGATGTGGTCGGGAGGGGTGAAGGGGGGGCACCCTGGAGAGGAACAGGGATTATTCCTGACGCATATGTCAAGCAAGGGGAGAGTAAACTGAAAGCTGTGATGACATTCTGAGAGGTTCTCAAATTATGAAACCATCAACTCTTATTGAAATAACCACACTAACCATATATTTGTACTTTAGTCAACTGCAAAATGCATATTTAAGGCATAAATAAAGGTCGTAGATACGTCTTGGGGAGGGGGGAGGGAGTTTCCACATAAAAAAAGAAGACTACCAGCCCAGAGCAGTAAATATGCTGTCCGTAAGACGAGGGGGGAGGGGGTAATATAAAAAAAGCTATTCGTGTGTATTTGTGTGTAACAAATACCTCTAACATTCATATTTGTATTGTAAATATAATTGTTCATAATACATGGAATTCCTCTATAGCACATTCGTTTATAACAAATTTCCCTACGTAACAACGATTTTCAAAATTCAAATTTATATTTGTTCATTATAGTGTTTACTGCATATAACGAATTTCTGTTATTCCATACATATTGCGTCGGTCCGGACAAAGTTGTTATACTAGGATTTGATTGTATTCAATGGGATTTGACTCTTCAAGTCTTTGACCTGCGGATTCTCTGAAAAAAATCCACCGCATTACCCTGGGATCCTCTGAACCCAGTTTAAGAACCGCTGTTATACATACATACATACATACAAACATACATACATACATACATACATACATACAAACATACATACATACATACATACATACATACATACATACATACATACATACATACATACATACATACATACAAACACACACACACACATACACGCAGACGCACACACACACACACACGCACACACACACACACACACACACACACACACACACACACACACACACACACACACACATATATATATATATATATAAATGTTCTTCGTTCAAACTAACATGCATGCCATCAAAAGAGCACAGAAAAGCAAGACTGTAACCTGACATGCATGTCGTGATAAGCGATTAATAAGGTTGTTGGGGGTGAATTTGGCTTTCCCATTCTGTGTAGGATCAAATAAACAATTAGAAGAAAGAATTGATGCCTTTGAGATGTGGGTATATAGGAGAATAGGGAGAACATCATGGAAAGAGAAGAAAATAAATAAAGAGGTGCTAAAATCATTTAATATGAATAAAGAACTACTAAGAGAAAAAAAAGATCAGGTAAATAAAATATTTTAGATACATCAAAAGACATGACACCTTATTGAAGACCTTACTTGAGGGTAAAGTCAAAGGGAAGCGAGCGAGAGGTAGGCAGAGATACAAGTGGGAGAGTAACATCACACGATGAACAGGTTACAGTCTAGCAGAGTGCACCACCAAAACAAGAGACTGGGGATGTTGGAGATACGTTGTAGCCAACCTTCATTACGGATACGGCACTTGATGATGATGATAAGATCACAGTGATCCAAAACCATGCTGAAGTTGGATATGTCAGTCAGAATATCATCAATATCTCAGCCAAGCTGTAAACTTTGACAAAACATTTCGTTATCTATACTACAGCATGATAATCAACAAGAACCTAAGGAGCAAGCATTAAATATGAAGAATAAGAACTATTCTTTGCTCAATACGCGAGCGTCGATCTATTTTATATGTGATATATTGAAGAGCATATTATAAACAAAATACAATACGCTGATGATATAATTTTGATATCCGAAAATGAAGCAAAGTTACAAGACGTGATAAACATCAAAACAAGTCAAAACAACTAACTTAGAATGAATCGCAAAAAAAACTGAAGTACTGGTAATATAAGATAATAATAAATGTCCTTCATAATTCCATATCAAAGTAGATAGGATCAAGGCGAGGCGCTACCTAAATTTACCATACACGTCCACGGGTGGGGGATAGTGGAACACCTCGAGATACGTAGTGTTAGTGTCAATAAGCAGCCGCGGACCAAACCGGTGTGGTTTCCTACAAGGACGGGGTGGGATATCAGGCGGCGCTGATATCTCCACTGAAATACTCCACATGTCCAGTGACTGGCAAAATTCACTCTGTGAGCCAACTATAAACATATGTTGCTGGTCCGGTGTTACTGACACTACACCAAGAACGTTAGCGAGGGGTCTTGGGGGGGGGGGGGTTAATGTTAGGGTTAGGTTTAGGAGGTCAGGGGAGAGGGAATTAGGGGAAATTACAGATATTGGAAACAGGGAGCAATACTACAATTCTTAACCATCATCCCTTAGTTGGTGGTTCCTCATAGCATAAAACTAGAACACAGAGGCAGGCTAATGAACCCTTGATAAGGGGTTCATCCTATGTTTTCCTATCTTAGGAGAGTGGAACTTCTCAAACCCCGAGCAGATGGTGCTCGTTAACCCTCGTAGACAAGCTTCCTAGGAGAATGAAAACTCCAAAATTGAATCTCCACTGCCTTGTGGACAATCCTTGGATGTGTAAAAGCTAGGGAAACACACACTGACATGTGCCGGACCACTGGCGCAAATAAAACGTCGACACAACGCGTTTCCATTATCTGGACTACATCCTGCTGGAAATCTAGTAGGACAATTGTCCTGCTACAAGGGAGGTGAAATGGGAGTTCGAGAATGAACGCGGAAGAAGAAGACGTTATATAAAATGAATTCTGATACATGGAAGTGACACAACAGAATCGTGAAAAATTATATTAAGACAGCAGAGATGTGGTTTTATAGAAACATGTTAAGAAGACAATGGACAGATACAATGTGTACAGAAGATATCGTGAAAGAAATGAGTTAAAAAAGAGAGCTACTTGCCCGCATTAGAAAGAGACAGTCCATTTCTGGAATCATCCTGAGAAGGAGAAAGAATAACACGTTGTAACAACCGGCAAGTTGAAGACCACGAGGAGTAGGGAAAGATCAAGAGAGAAGATGCTTGGCAACTTAGCATTGTGACATGGGAGAACTTCGGTATTGAAAATGATTGACAGCCCACGAAATCATCATCATCATCAAGTGCCGTCTCCGCAACGAAGGTTGGCTGCAACGGATCTCCAACATCCCCTGTCTCTTGTCGTGGTGGTACACTCTGCTAGACTGTAACCTGTCCATCGTGTGATGTTACTCTCCCACTTGTATCTCTGCCTACCTCTTGCTCGCTTCCCTTTGACTTTACCCTCAAGTAGACTCTTCAATACGGTATCATGTCTTTTAATTTGTCCAACATATTTGATTTGCCGGATCTTGATTTCTCTTAGTAGTTCTTTCTTCATATTAAGTGTCTTTAGCACCTCTTTATTTGTTTTCTTCTCTTTCCATGATGTTCTCCCTATTCTTCTATATACCCACATCTCAAAGGCATCAATTTTGTCTTCTAATTGTTTATTATTTAGTGTCCATGTTTCTGAGCCATACATTAATATAGAATAGATATAGCATTTTATAATTCTCATTTTAAACTTGTTTGAAATTTGTTTAGATATTAATATTTACACGACATAGGAAGCTGTGAAAATACATTATAACCAACATCACACGCCATGGATCACACAGCATGGATCACACAGCATGGATCACACGCCATGGATCACACAGCATGGATCACACGGCATGGATCATAACAAGAAGAAACTAGTTTGCAAATGTAGCCTGAAGAGAAAGCACTTGAAGCGACATGGATAGAAAAAAGAGTAGAACATAGAAGGACAGACACAAGAGTCGGTAAATATCAGACAGCAACATTTATAGTTTTTCGTTGGTTAAGTAAAATGTAGCTCTTATGATGAGGTACGGTCCTTTCAACCTCGAACGTTATTCCAATTTGGTTATATCAGTGCTTTACAAACAGAAACAATAATAGAGGTCCCGCTTCTAGTAACCCAAAAGTAAAATAATTACCTTCATGTGGCCCACCAATTTCAAAATTGTTTCCTGTGACCAGCTTACACATTTTTGTGACCCCCAGGGGGGCCATATGACCTATGTTGAGATCCACTTATTTAGATGAAAACTTACAGTGGTCATAACTGACATTCTCGTAACATCGGAATACTTTCAGCGTCTGTGCAGACTGACATTTGTAAGAAACGGGTATCGTTATTGACTCAACAATGGTAATTTTTCCACAAGAATGATTCACATGAAGTAGCAGAAACGAACATAGAGAGAGAGAGAGAGAGAGAGAAAGAGAGAGAGAGTCACATAACAGTTAGTTAGTCGTTGGATCATCGTCACTGCACTCCGGACAAGTCCATAGGTGCTCAGATCTCTCCTTGAGTATAGCCACCATTACACGTTGACTGACGGTCCCAGTACTAAGTTGATTGACCATCATTCTTTCTTGCCCACGAAACTGCTCCTTTCTAACGACACCACATTTCAACGCAAATTCCTTTATTCTAGTCATGGAACAAGAGTCATGGTCACTTATACAGTCATTTTCTCGTGCGTTTTCCTGTAGGACGTTCAAAATATCTGCTCGATCCATCGCTCCACCAACAGCCGTAGTAGCAGCGTGTGCAGCTAACCTATCTGCTCTCTCATTACCCTGGACTTCCGCATGTCCCGGCAGAAAAATGAGTCACTTTACGCATACAGGAATTCTTCACTGCATCCAGCCACTGTTTCCAAATGTACCCCGCCTAAACTTTCACAATCATGCTCATCCAGTCAATGAGTATGCAGGCATGCTCTCATATAGTCTTCGAGCAGACCCATTGCAAAGCTTTGGTTACTGTCAAAACCTCCACTGTCATGTTCCTTGTCGTCTGAGCTAAAGCCCCACTTTCTTCTCTGATGGTCCCCCCCCCCTTTGAGCCGTGAAGGCCGAGGCACGTCTGATGTGTCCCTCAACCGACCGATCTGTATATCCAATCATATCACCTTCCCTGGTGATATTCCAAAAGTGATGTTGGAAAGGAAAAGGAAGAATACATTCTAGTCCATGCTGCTTGGAGTTTAGCTATCATGTCTATCCATAAAATGTCTCGTGTACTGTCAATAACGCTGTCAATTGTGACAGGATTCCGTGTTCCCTGACTACAGTCTGCTAATCAGCAGGAGTATGAGAACTAACGCTAAAGGTGATGATCTTTTCTGAGATAAATATTACAATGGGGATGATTTTTTGTGATAAATATTATAATGGGGATGATTTTTTGTGATAAATATTATAATGGGGATGATTTTTTGTGATAAATATTATAATGGGGATGATTTTTTGTGATAAATATTATAATGGGGATGATTTTTTTGTGATAAATATTATAATGGGGATGATTTTTTGTGATAAATATTATAATGGGGATGATTTTTTGTGATAAATATTATAATGGGGATGAATTTGATGAGGATGATGATGCTGATAAAAGTCCTTTTTGATGATGATTATGTTGATGATGTTGGTGGTTGTGATGGTGATTATAATAAAGATCACGATGATGGATAACGCATGATGCTGCTTGTGCTGATGAGAAATGATAATGGTGGGGAAGATGATTATAATGATGATGGAAAGGATGCTGAAGATCGTTAGAATTATAATGTTGATTCAGACAAGAACAGGTTATCATATTTCGACTGAGAACTGGACACAATAGACTAAACATCCATATGTATACAAAATTTTAAATTGGCACAACAGCAAAGTGTAATTGTGGACAAGTCAACCAGACTTCAGAACATATCCTTCAAGAATGTGCATACACCAATGAATGTTAAACTTTATGGTACAAAACAAGAAATGGAAAACACTGTCCAATTTATACAAGAAACAACACTGCAGATATAGACATTATTAGCGAACGAAAGAAGAATAAGAATAATGCTGATTGTAACGATGATAACAGTATTGAGATGATGCTGATAAAGATGATGAAAATAATGATGACGACGACGTTGAGAATGGATGACAGAGGAGTGATGAAGATGTTCAAGAAGAACACTGTTTCCACTCGATCTCTCAACTGTGTCTAAACGGTTGAGAACTACTGATCTTAATGTCAATAACCTATAATTGTGAGCTGGTGGTGGCTGGGTTACCAGAAGAGCGACCTCAATTATTGTTTAAGTTTGTAAAGCAATAATATAACCAAATTGGACTAACGCCCGAGGTTGAAATGGGCGTATCTCACCATAAGAGATACATTTTATTTAACCAACCAAAAACTATAAACGTTGCTGTCTGATATTTACTGACTCTTGTGTCTTTCCTTCTATGTTCTATTGTTTGTCTGTCCGGGCCACTTCAAGTGCTTTCTCCACAGGCTAAATTTGCAAAATATCTTCTTCTTTTGATGGTCCATGCCATGTGATGTTGGTTATAATGTATTTTCACAGCTGTCAGGCGAAGGAAATTTACTTATTTCTAGCTACGGACTTGTGTTTGTCATTCTTCTTCATTGAGTTTTATTTCTCGCAACATACAAATGTGGAATACAGACTGATGTGGAATGAAATCTGTCCCGATAAAGGCTTGTAGTCAAAACGTCGTCTGTTGTTGTGTCTATCTCCTAGTATAGTTTATTAACTAATAGTCATAACAATTGTACAATTAACCGCGCATGGGTTGTGTCTGTGGGTCTCACCAATGGCTCACTAGACAAATCAACCATGCAACAGAAAACCTTAGTAGATGACATGCCTTTATATTGAGGTTATCTTCTTATAGAAGCTTCATGGCACGTCATCTATACAATCCCGTAGTCGTAACCTTTGATAACAGTTACCACGTTGTTCCGACAGCCCGACGTTGTGCTTGAACTAGTTACGGGCACGGCGTGGGTGGGCGAAACATCATTGGAACCTGTCGCAAGGGCCAGAGCTGTGCCCTGATGTCGACGTCTGTTTCGGCGGCATTGTACTCGAAACACCATCGAGTTGAATGGCTGCTGGAACAGAGGGCGGAGCACTTATTTGAGTGCCCCACGTGCTGTGAGGCCAGTTTTCTAATCAAGAATCAAGTATCATATTTATATTCATTTTGACATTATCCGTGGATTACCCCAAATTCTAGTTTCGGGTTGTTTCCCGATACTGGAGATCTATCTCTTGATTGTACAGGAGAAACAATATCTTCGAATAGATCCTCGGGCCTCATGACCAAAAGACAACGACTGCACTGGAGTGCCGAGTTGTCTTATCCGAAACTCATTAAGGCATGAATAGTGAGAATGCCTCCGAAGAAATACGATTCGTTGGTTGCGTCCACGTGAAGGCAGCGCGCCAGAGATCAACTCCATGTACAGGTAAAGGCAGCGCGCCAGAGGTCAGCGCCATGTACACGTAAAGGCAGCGCGCCAGAGATCAGCTCCATGTACACGTGAAGGCAGCGCGCTAGATGTCAGCGCTATGTACACGTATAGTCAAGTGATGTATTCTTTCCAATTCTTTGTCTTCATCGTGGACAATAAAACGTCTTCCTGTCCCGGGCCAACAGGGCCTACATTGGCCAGAGACACGCTCACATATTCTTCAATATCGATGGTCCGCTGTCTTCCTGGTCTTCCTCTTCACCTCCCTTGAGGTAATTCAGAATTGGTACATGGTGCCTATATGTAAGAATATTGCAAAAGAGAAACGCGTAGAGAGGTGGAACAACACAGACACCAACTGTAAAACAGAGAAGTGAAAATAATAATCCGTAACACATACACACAAAAGTGGAAGAAACAATTGAAAGATTAACCCGATGCAATACATCACAATCAAAGACACTATCAGATCACATTATTTCGTCTTAGAACAGGCCACAACAGACTGTTGGGTCACCTTTATCGGCTTAGGATCTCATACACAGATGGATGTCCATGTGTATCCGGAGCCCAAACTTCTAAACAGATACTACAGGACTGCCCAACATACAACATATACTACGAGACTGTCCAACATACAACACATACTACAAGACTGTCCAACATACAACACATACTACAGGACTGCCAACATACAACATATACTTCAAGACTGCCCAGCAAACAACACATACTTCAAGACTGCCCAACATACAACACATACTTCAAGACTGCCCAACATACAACACATACTTCAAGACTGCCCAACATACAACACATACTACAGGACTGTCCAACATACAACATATACTACGAGACTGTCCAACATACAACACATACTACAAGACTGCAACACATACTACAGGACTGTCCAACATACAACACATACTACAAGACTGTCAACATACAACACATACTACAAGACTGCCCAACATACAACACATACTACAAGACTGCAACACATACTACAGGACTGTCCAACATACAACACATACTTCAAGACTGCCCAACATACAACACATACTACAGGACTGTCCAACATACAACATATACTTCAAGACTGCCCAGCATACAACACATACTTCAAGACTGCCCAACATACAACACATACTTCAAGACTGCCCAACATACAACACATACTTCAAGACTGCCCAACATACAACACATACTACAGGACTGTCCAACATACAACATATACTTCAAGACTGCCAACATACAACACATACTTCAAGACTGCCCAACATACAACACATACTACAGGACTGTCCAACATACAACATATACTTCAAGACTGCCCAACATACAACACATACTACAGGACTGCCCAACATACAACACATACTACAAGACTGCCCAGCATACAACACATACTTCAAGACTGCCCAACATACAACACATACTACAGGACTGTCCAACATACATAGAGCAGAGACAGCGACTCTGGCCAAAGGATACAGATTTGATGCAAAAAAAAACCCTCTCTGATCTTGAGAAAACATTGGACTTCGCCCTGACGAGAGGACTGACAATACAACATGACCGAAGGTGCTAAACGCAGAAGAAAAGTAAAAGAAAGAATTAGAGCTTTATTAGGGTGCTCCAAAATCATATTCAGTTCTGCCCTTACTGGGCAGGGGAGTCAAATTGTTAGTTCCTCCAAAGGATTCATTACCTACGTCTCCGAATCATTGATTCTCCTTTCCTCGTTCCCCTTCTTTTCCTCGTACCCGACAGCGCATTACCAAGCATGAGGATGTATAAAAGTTTTGGCAACAAGCGCATTGAACACACACTGAACACACACTGAACACACACTGAACACACACAGACTTGCTGAGCACACCATATTCCTATTGTACATACCCGCATTTTGATTTTCTATTATACAAAATATATTTCCACACCTGAGAAACGCACACAACAATTATAGTTATCTCCAACGCCCACTCACTCACTCTCTTGTGCGCTCAGATAACACACACCCAAGCTTAAACTACACATCCACACATACATATACACACACATCTAGTGATTCAGTCTTTAGCACGTGACAATCAGAAATTTGGTAAACTATATTTTTGTAGGACTATCGATATCTGGGAAACTCCACATCGAGTTAGTGTCTGAAATGTGCAGGTTGTAGTTAGCTTCCATGTCAGCAGGCATGGATCCATTGATCAAGGGTTCTTAGCGTGGAGGTCACGGTGACTTGAATGGGGGAGGGATGGAGGAAGTACCCTATACATTTGTTGAAATGGGGGAAGGGGTGTGGACTGGCACAGATCCGTCTCGGGGTGGAGGCAATAGGAGGAGGATAACATGAACAATAAACAACATGAATGATAGTGATTAAGATTAAAATGTAACATTTCCCAAAATGAAGAGAATCTAAGCCTGTAGAAAAGGGGGGGGGATTTCGAGGAGATTTACCCGCCCCACCCCCTAGTGAAGAACACTCGGACGTTTAGCGCTAAGCACGTGGCTAAGATGTGCATACAATCTCCCCATAGACACTTCTTCTCAAAGGAGATTATTCACAAAGAAGATTATTTACAAAGAAGATTATTTACAAAGAAGATTATTTACAAAGAAGATTATTTACAATAAAGATTATTTACAAAATAGATTATTCACAAAGAAGATTATTTACAAAGAAGATTATTCACAAAGAAGATTATTTACAAAGAAGATTATTCACAAAGAAGATTATTTACAAAGAAGATTATTCACAAAGAAGATTATTCACAAAGAAGATTATTTACAATAAAGATTATTTACAAAGAAGATTATTCACAAAGAAGATTATTTACAAAGAAGATTATTCACAAAGAAGATTATTCACAAAGAAGATTATTTACAAAGAAGATTATTCACAAAGAAGATTATTTACAAAGAAGATTATTCACAAAGAAGATTATTTACAAAGAAGATTATTCACAAAGAAGATTATTTACAAAGAAGATTATTCACAAAGAAGATTATTCACAAAGAAGATTATTTATAAAGAAGATTATTTACAATAAAGATTATTTACAAAGAAGATTATTTACAAAGAAGATTATTTACAAAGAAGATTATTTACAAAGAAGATTATTTACAAAGAAGATTATTCACAAAGAAGATTATTTACAAAGAAGATTATTTATAAAGAAGATTATTTACAATAAAGATTATTTACAAAGAAGATTATTTACAAAGAAGATTATTCACAAAGAATATTTTTTACAAAGAAGATTATTTACAAAGAAGATTATTTACAAAGAAGATTATTCACAAAGAATATTTTTTACAAAGAAGATTATTTACAAAGAAGATTATTTACAAAGAAGATTATTCACAAAGAATTCACAAAGAAGATTATTTACAAAGAAGATTATTCACAAAGAAGATTATTTACAAAGAAGATTATTCACAAAGAATTAACAAAGAAGATTATTTACAAAGATTATTCACAAAGAAGATTATTTACAAAGATTATTCACAAAGAAGATTATTTACAAAGAAGATTATTCACAAAGAAGATTATTCACAAAGAATTCACAAAGAAGATTATTTACAAAGAAGATTATTTACAAAGATTATTCACAAAGACGATTATTCACAATAAAGATTATTCACAAAGAAGATTATTTACACAGAAGATTTCCTATCGAACATATTACATACAAAAATAATTGACGATTAACCTTTTTGTTGTGGCAACGTCACTACACGTATTCACTGACACAGTAATATCTCTCAATTGCAGTGGTTTAGTTCTTATACGTTATTTGGAACAAATATTGATGTGTTGCAGTGGACAATAAGCAGAACTGTGAATAAATTAATAGAAGTAGCAGAGACGTGTCTTCGTAGAAGAATGTTAAGAACACCATGGATAGATAAAAAAAGCGTAATAAAGATATCTTAAAAGATACTAATTCAAAAAGAGAGCTGCTTACAAGAATTCGAAAGAGACAGTCCACATTTTTTGGACACATCATGAGAAGAGGAAAGATTGAACACATTGTAACAACAGGCAAGTTGAAGAACAAGAGAGGTAAATGAAGACAAAGAGAGAAGATGCTTGAGAACCTAGCATTTGGCATGGGAGAACATTGATATCTGAAAAAAGGTTGAAAATGAAATACAGGATTGCCTTAATTGTACTTGTGTATCTCCTTATGTACCCCGTTCCACTCAATAAGCTGTACACCATCTGTTGAAAGTATCACTCTTATCACGTAACTCCGTAACAAGCGAAAGTCCCCATGGTTCTCCGAAAAAAACTACGCGAGCGGGATTCTAACCCATGACCTCTTGAACACAATACGAATAGCTTAACCACTACGCCAGAGAGAATTGACCAAACACAAACTGAAGGCCCTGGAAAAACATAATGAACAACCCCACACCGCAAGGACCAAAAAACAAAGTCGCTGAAAAGGCATTAGTGACTTGCAACGGACTTTGTTTATTTAGGCATTCGTGGAGCACCAAAGACATTCTTTTTTTCTAAAGGTAGATCACCGGTCCACAAATGTGCAGATCCACTGTTCTAGACACAGGAAGAGATTACAGAATGTTAACGTTCCGCTGTTGGTTGGTTGGTTGGCTGGCTGGCTGGCTGGTTGGTTGGTTGGTTGGTTGGTTGGTTTCTGATCCTAGCGGTCCATGGGCTCATGCCATATGGCCCATTTTTGCTGGGGAGTCTGTGGAATTACGTCCCACCCCGGGCCAGAGCGAGAGAACAGCTATCACACTACTAGGAAGGTAGGTTTCAACCTATGAACTGCTCCGAGCCACTGTAGCCAAGATAGGGTTCATTGTGCTCATTCCCCGCCACCAAATGACTACTGGTTATGCCGAACTTCTCTATTGCTCTAGGCATGCAACCAAATGGTCATGTCAAAAGGATTGTCATGTCCTAAGTCAGTGTGCCTCTATGATGGGTCTCAGCCATAGGAAAAACAGTGATGCCAGTTTCCTCCTTCCCATCTCTGGCTCCCTCCCAACCACAGAGGGTGCATACATAAAAAAAAAGAAAAACATGGCATAAAATACATTGTAACAAAAAAAAAGGATGAGAGGCATAATTGTATAAATGACATGCCATGAAGCTTCTATAAGAAGATAACCTCAATATAACGGCATGTCATCTACTAAGGTTTTCTGTTGCATGGGTGGGTTGTCTAATGGGTCATTGGTGAGACCCACAGACGCAAACCATGCGGGATAGTTGGTTATAAACTTACATATTACGAGGATATATTTTTCAGTATTATAGTCACGCCGATGCCGAAAACGGATGTGCTGGACCGGAAGACCACATATCGCAGCTCCACTGCGTACTTCACACCAGCAGCACAACGTACTTCACACTCTCCGGTGAAAATCACACAAACGTTCTTGATGGTTACTCAGAGAGTGAACGCTGAAAAAGAACAAGCAGGGCCAAAATCGGATGTGTTGAGTCGAAAGGCGCCAATACCGCAGTTATGTTGCAATGAAGCAGCACAACGTACCTCACGCGCCTCTCACATTACTATCATGTGCTTCTTCCAATTTTGTGTTCCAGTAACGAACGTTTGCAAATGGGACAATGAGTAGTTTAGTAAATCGAATCTGCAGTGGATAATTAAAAACTGAGACGTGCAACCCAGCTGGCATGAAACAAAAAATGTAATTATTTCTTCAATTAAAATATTATGCCCCAGGTTACTGATCCAGTTTCCCAACCTATGACCTAGATATTACATTTTTTTCCCTTTAATTTTCTGCATGCCAATACTCCAGTGTAGTAGTTCAATGGTGAAACATGGATATTGTATAAACGACATGTGAGGACTATCACATTATGAACAGATCAGAACAAGTTATAATTTTACGTCTCAGAACAGGACACAACAGACTCCGCAGTCACATGTATACAAAGTTCAAGATTGGCAACACGGCCATGTGTACATGTGGACAGGCAGCACAGAGTGCTCCATATACTTTCAAGAGTGTTCTGAGCATGAAACGCGGAGCCAGACATATTGGCCAGAGGAAACAACACTGGAATCAAAACTCTATGGGACACTGTATGAACTACAAAAGACAGTGAGTTTTATTAATGAGACAGAATTACAGATATAGACATGTTTCAAGTGAACGAAAGAAGAAAAAGAAGAAGAAGATACCACTGTCCTTGACAGAGCTGGTATCCCTAGTATTGACAGTATTCTGATGCAGACACAGATTCGTTGGGCAAGTTATGTGGTACGTATGCCAGATCATCGCCTGCCAAAGGTATTTCTCTCTATGGTGTGTTGCAGAAGGCATACATTCTCACGGTTGCTAAAAGAAGCGCTACAACGGCTCCGTAAAAACATTCCCGAATACCCATAATAAACGAGACTGCTGAAAAATTGTGTAACAATAGTATTTACGTAAAACACAAGGTTGATTTAGCCTTTCTCTATACATGACCAATATTGGACTGGATGTTTAACTAAAACAAACTGCTTTATAGTCTATTTAGCTTTATAGTCTATTTAGCTTTATATCCTATTTAGCTTTATAGTATATTTATCTTTATAGTCTATTTAGCTTTATAGTCTGTTTACATTTATAGTCTATTTAGTTTTATAGTCTATCAGACTATTGGAATGTTCTGTTGTAGAGACAATTTTATTTTGTTACGCTCCACTTTACCCAATATACGATTGACATGAGCAGTAGTGGTTTTGCCCCAATAAATATTGTAGCCTCAACGATGTCACATAGATCCTCACTAAATACCCACAATTCATGTGATTTATCGTCACCAGAAAATTGAATGAGTGCACGATTTTATAGACGAATATATATATATATATGTATATATTAGAATTATTAGAGTCAGGTGGTAGGACAAAGTCACCAACACTGACAGCGCCAAATTTTGACTTGATAAGGCCCTAAGCTATTTTAGATATGGGGCCCTTTATAAGTCCAGATATTATATGTCAGCGCCAAATATGATTTTTTTTGGGGGCCCCGAAGAAAGTGGGGGCCCTAAGCGATAACTTCTTTAGCTTGTAGATAAATCCTGCACTGAATACTGATGTAGTGAAAAGAACAGGCAATACCCAAGTATATTCTATGATCAGTCTGCGCGAACTCAGATGACGTGTCAGAATGGAATACAATGGAATACACAAGAATGGAATATTGCAGAATGGAAAAATGGAAGATGGGAGAATGGAAGAATGGAAAAATGGAAGAATGGAAGATGGCAGAATACCGAATTATCTACTTTATGGAGAATCACACTCTGGATAAAGATCTCAGGAGACCTCATACTTCGGTGCAAAGACTTGTGCATACGCGATATCTATGATACTTCTTCTGCGTTCGTTCTCAAACTCCTGCAGATTAGCAGGATGTAGTCCGGAGAACGAAATGCGTTGTGTCATGGTTTACATCATTGATGCGATATCTGCGTCTTTCGGCCTGACACATCCGACTTCAGCATGGCTTTGGGTCACTGACCCTATATGGGATAGGATAGCCAGCTCCATCCCATAACCTCCTTAGTCGCCTCGTACGACATGCATGTAAGGTAAATAGTGGTGCTATTCTTTGCTGATTTTTCGAGCCCGGCAACACACGGGTCATCTATGATACATACTTTAATTACGGAATCATGGGAACAGGATGCTATGAGTCGTGTTGCATAGAGGGGAAAGATCAGGGATAGCATAAAGACAAAGGAGAACGTGATAGTAGTTAGTTCAATGATTGTACGTCTACGAAGATACACCAGCAGAAGTTGGATCAAGCAGGCCTGTGATTCCTTGTACTTACTGTGAAAGACTCATTTTTGTCTCAGATTGGTCTTGTGAGTCACATTCATCATCCTCATAAATCGTAGATATTTCATATAGAACAACAATAATACTATAGTCTTCAAAGACTGAAAGCTGCCTACTACGTAAAATGTGTGTTGTACGTCATCACGGCCTTGGATTTGTAGATTATATTTCTTATAACACAACAATAATACTATCGCATGGAAAGACGGAAAGCTGTCTACAGAGAGAGGGAAAGATATATGTATATATATATATATATATATATATATATATATATATATATATATATATATATATATATATATATATATATATATATATATATATATATATATATATATATATATATATATATATATATTGGATGTTTAACTAAAACAAACTGCTCTATACATGACCAATATTGGACTGGATGTTTAACAATTGTGCAGTAGCTAGTATCACAAATGTACTATACGTAAAATATACAGGTAAATATTATCTTTACGGGTATTATTTATCCTGAAGGTGCAATTATCGTACATTACAAAATTAAATATAGAATCCAATGTCACGTTTTACACCTATTACAGAAGTCGGCATGACTATATCTTAATTGGTTTAATTAAGATGGCAAAATCGTAGTAGTATTATTATTAACTTATTTTATATATTCATCTCCGGAGTCAGAGTATTTCATTGTGTATACACTTGTATATATGGAGACTTCTCAAGAGGTCGAGGGTTCGATACGAGCTGTGTTGTTCTCAGCGACTCCGAGTCATGTGTCTGCGGAGCAGCAGCGCAGACACCAAACCACATACTACAAACCTGTCTCGGTTTAGATGTTTACAGAACAACAATCTGACATTCAGGAGCTTCTCTGCACAAGTTTCGTGGAACTCAAGATGATCTAAAACAAACTGCTCTATACATTACAAATATTGGATTAAATGTTTAACCTAAAAACTGCTCTATTATACATGATAAATATTGGATTGGATGTTTAACCTAAAAACTGCTCTATTATACATGATAAATATTGGATTAAATGTTTAACCTAAAAACTGCTCTATTATACATGATAAATATTGGACCGAATGTTTAACTAAAAAACTGCTCTATACATGATAAATATTGGATTAAATGTTTAACCTAAAAACTGCTCTATTATACATGATAAATATTGGATTAAATGTTTAACCTAAAAACTGCTCTATTATACATGATAAATATTGGACCGAATGT
Organism: Meghimatium bilineatum; assembly: GCA_034231615.1. Classification (NCBI taxonomy): domain Eukaryota; kingdom Metazoa; phylum Mollusca; class Gastropoda; order Stylommatophora; family Philomycidae; genus Meghimatium; species Meghimatium bilineatum. The sequence goes on from CM067306.1 coordinate 50,670,464, forward strand.
TTAACTAAAAAACTGCTCTATACATGATAAATATTGGATTGGATGTTTAACTAAAACAAACTGCTATTGGACTGGACGCTTCACAATTGATCGCAGACGTTGTGATTCCTCCTAGACGGGTCTGTCGGTCTCAGCAATTTCATATATTCATCTTGTTGCTCAGAGCAAATCGCTGTGGTCTCAACAGTAGAGATATATAACACACGTTAGAAACCACTGTGCGAAACGGATATTAATCAACAATATAAGAAAAAGGCAATCTTCTTTTGTTTGGCCACTTCATGAGACAGGCAGGTTTAGAGAACATAGTCACAACAGACAAAATTGAAGGCAACAGAGACAGAGGGCGACAACGTGAGAAAATATTAGACAGTTTGACAACCTGGCACAGCAAGGAAACAACAACGAATTTGATACATAATACTGTGGACAGAGAGCTGTGGAGAGCCATGACCGCCTACGCCATCCGGCATGGCACCTGATGGTGATGATGATGAGAAACCACTGATCTATACATAAAGGTCACATGATGATGTTGATGATCAGCTGTTTTTACTGTTATTTATCCATCACTTGATGATGATCATCATATATTTTATTCACTTTTTTACATTAATTTAGAATTGTGCAGTTCTATAAGCTCATATATGGCTGTTGTAGTCCAGATGCTGACCGCAAATATCCTTGGACAAATCTGAAATGGGATATCACGGTGTTTGATCTAGCCATGACTTTCTAGCTACTCTCCGCTATTAAGCCATATCCTGACCGCATATATCCTTGGACACGCATGGAATGGGATGATCACTAGATTGTGTTTGATCTAGCCATAACTTTCTAGCTACTCTCCGCCATTGATCTGCTGCAATTCTCCTCATTTCACAAGAGTATGTCTTTTTTAAAATCTTAGATTGCTGTGTATCTTTGTTGCGTGCAGCATCTATCAATGTATCTTGGTTTACATCAAAGAGACTTCAGTGTATCTTGGCTTTCTTCAAAGCCTTACAGTGTATCTTGGCTTTCTTCAAAGTCTTACAGTGTATCTTGGTTTACTTCAAAGGCTTTCGGTGCATCTTGGTTTACTTCAGAGGCTTACAGTTTCCCTATAACAGATATTACAGTGTATCTTGATTTACTTCAAAGCCTTACAGTGTATCTTAGTTTACTTAAAAGGCTTTAAGTGTATCTTAGTTTACTTCAAAGGCTTTAAGTGTATCTTGATTTACTTCAAAGGCTTTCAGCGTATCTTAGTTTACTTCAAAGGCTTTCAGTGTATCTTAGTTTACTTCAAAGGCTTTCAGTGTATCTTAGTTTACTTCAAAGGCTTTCAGTGTATCTTAGTTTACTTAAAAGGCTTTAAGTGTATCTTAGTTTACTTCAAAGGCTTTCAGTGTATCTTAGTTTACTTCAAAGGCTTTCAGTGTATCTTAGTTTACTTAAAAGGCTTTCAGTGTATCTTAGTTTACTTAAAAGGCTTTCAGTGTATCTTAGTTTACTTAAAAGGCTTTCAGTGTATCTTAGTTTACTTAAAAGGCTTTCAGTGGTACTTAGTAAAACACAAGTTCGATCATATTTACAATGAACGCACACACTATATACTATATGATATGGGTATGAAAAAATGCAAATAACAGTATGCAAGACATTTTCAACGTTTCAACCTAAGTTATTTTAAGAAAATACCAGGCAAACAGTAACAACAGTAAAAATAATGGCATTATCACAATAACAAATATTTACTGTCTTGTATGCTGTTATTTGAGACAATTCAAAGTGACAATTCAGTGAACTTGTTTTCATACACTGTTGCCAAATAACCTCTCCAAAAATCCCACAATGAAATAGAAACAGAAAAATACAGCTGTTATTGTGCGCTATTTTCTCGGAAAGTCCGTGGCACGGGTACGTTATTAGACATGTGCTTACATGGAACTTGTGTATCTGGAAACTTCTGCACGATATCTCTAACATGTCTTGTGTATATCTATCTCCATTATTAATTATTTGTTCCATCACATTTACTCGTTGTTGTATGGCTATCACAATTCTTGATCAGTGAATAAAAGTGAAACATTCAGAAAAATGAAAAATATATTGTGTAATATAACCTTGTCATTAGAGGTGAGGAAGAGAGTTCGGCAGTGCTATGTAACTCCAATACTAACATATGGATACAAGTCTTGAAAAATAAACAAATTGGAAAGTGGGTAATTAGAGGCAGCAGAGATGTGGTTCTACAGAAGAATGCTGAGAATACTCTGGGTTGCCATGAAAACTAACGTGGAGGTGATGAAAGAGTCAAATGTGAAACGGAGCTTAATCGGTAATATTGGAGAAAGACAATCTTCATTTTTTGGCCACTTTATGAGACGCAAAAGGTTTGGAGAACATAGTCACAACAGGCAAGATTGAAGGCAACAGGGACAGAGGGTTACAACCTGAGAAAATATTACACAGTTTAACAACCTGGTACGGCAGGGACACAACAACGATCCTGATATATAATACTGGATAATGGACTACGTCAGCCGGCATGGCACCTAATGATAAGTAAATGTGAACCCTGCGGGTAACATCAATCTGCCGAGTCACTTTGTACCTCTGGAGTATGGAATACACAACTTTTAATGACATCGAATTTAGCACATATATTTATTTTCAAATTCTATGCATATCAACTTTATAGACACTCTGTATACAAACTCACACACACACTCACTCACATATATATCTCATAACATACCATATATATATTTATATATCAGGTTATCAGTCTGTGGGTTCTATGGGAAGTGGTTCTAGTAATTGACAATTCGAGTAATTTACGGTTTCGATAATGGACGTTTCTAGTTCTAGACCAAGGTTCGGGAAATGGGATAAAGTTCTCAAATAGGGCAAAAATGTTTGTAAATGAAGGATAACTGAAATATATTCGTATACAGAAAATATTTTATTTGTTGCAAATTATGAACAAAAATTTCTAATTTAGTTGAAAAGAAGCTTTTAAAGCAGAACATAGAATTGCATATGTTTGCAATGTCCCGAAGGGAAAGTATTGAATATCAACACCGTAATTTGTAATGTATGTGGCAATATTAGACAGTTTGACAACCTGGCACGGCAGGGAAACAACAACGTTCTTGATACATAATACTGGAGACAGAGAGCTGTGGAGAGCCACGATCGCCTACTTCAGCCAGCATGGCTCCTGATGATGATGATGTAGTAATATATTTGGGGGTGCAACCTTCCTCCTTCTTTAGCTAATAGGAACCTGACTTTTAGAAACTAGGAACTTGGCCAAATGGCGGGTAAAAGTCGCAAAAAAAACCAAACTTATTTTTTTTAGCGATTTGGCTCAAAATGAAGATCCGATACACGAAATCACACGAGTGACCTTTTTTATTATAATGGATAACTCCACCCCCTCTCTTTTTCCATGATAAGATCATATCTACTCAGCCCCTGAGGTATCTATCTAATCATGCAGAATATAACGTGACACAATAGTGGCATAACGAAGTCGGGCGTGTCTGAAAGAAAAGCATAGGCCTAACATTCGCAGCTGAAAATATAAATAAGGACAATTCTCCAGGCTATATCCTGCAGATAGTCAGGAGTTTAAGAATAAATCTCCGGATATACCCTGCAGACAGTCAGGAGTTTAAAAACAATTCTCTGGATATACCCTGCAGACAGTCATGAGTATAAGAACAAATCTCCGGACTATACCCAACAGACAGTCAGGAGTTTAAGAACAATGATACGGATATACCCTGCAGACAGTCAGGAGTTTAAGAACAAATCTCAAATACGAAATATAGTTCAAGGATACTCATTAGAGAAATAAACTGATGTCACGTATATCCCATGACAGAAATAAACCGTCAATAATAAAACATGTCAGAAATAAACTATGTCAGAATAAAAATCATATAAGAAATAAACCATGTTAAAGACAACCATGCCAATGATAAACCATGTTAAAGACAAACCATGCCAATGATAAACCATGTTAACGACAAACTATGCCAATGATAAACCATGTTAAAGACAAACCATGCCAATGAAAAACCATGTTAAAGACAAACCATGCCAATGATAAACCATGTTAAAGACAAACCATGCCAACGATAAACCATGTTAAAGACAAACCATGCCAATGATAAACCATGTTAAAGACAAACCATGCCAACGATAAACCATGTTAAAGACAAACCATGCCAATGATAAACCATGTTAAAGACAAACCATGCCAACGATAAACCATGTTAAAGACAAACCATGCCAATGATAAAGCATGTCAAAGATAAACTATGTCAGAAATAAAGCATGTTAAGGATATCATAAATAAACCATATCAAGAATAAGCTGTCAGAAATAAACCATGTCAAGAATAAGCTGTCAGAAATAAGCCATGTCAAGAATAAGCTGTCAGAAATAAACCATGTCAAGAATAAGCTGTCAGAAATAAACCATGTCAAAAATAAACAATGACAAAGATAAGCCATGTCATAAATTAACCATGTCGAGGATAAATCATGTCAGAAATAAACCATGTCATAAAGAAATAGACTATAGAAAATAGACAATACACTATAGACAATAGACTATTTTATGTCTAACATTAGCAAGCCACGTTACTAAAAAAAGCTGTCGCGTTGAAGGGGTCCAAGAAGGAAGAAAACAATAGTAACATTGTCATGCATATCGCAAAAGACGACTACGGATGTTTGTAGGTGGATTTAGCTGTCCTATTTCATTGGGCAAGTTGACCCAAAAGCGATGTTAATGTCCGATAAATGACCAAAATCGCAGGTAAACTGTAGTCCATACCAAGATATTTCGTTCTAAGTAGAAATTCCTGCTTTCCAGCGGATGTGTAGCCGTGTCCCGAAGGGGGAATCACAGAATATTGACACTGTTACCCATGAAGTGAAGCATGTTGTAAGAAGTGACTAAGGAGGTTCTGGGGTGGAATTGCCTGTCCCTCATCATCATCAGGTAGCATATCCTGAACAGGATGTAGCAGTCATCACAGTTTTTCTAAACTTCTGTTGACCTTCTTAATTCTTTAACTATATAATTAAAATTACCCAGAAGCCATGCTGAATTTGAATGTGCCAGGCCGACAGGAGCAGATATCGCAGCTAACTTGTAAGCTTGTATATAGCGTAGTTGTATATAGAGAAAATGAAAAAAATAAAAATTTCAAGGATAGTAGAAACTAAAAAAAATAAATGTACGTGGTCAAGGGACTTAATAAAGATATTCTTTGACATTAATGATAATACATATTTATTGTGTTATCGCCCTTATGATTACACAATTTCCCGCTATCAAGGAGCCTTACAGGGTTACAACCAATAAATGATCATGTCGCCCTTGTGTTGTCGTGGCCCGAAAGAATATCATCACTATTTGCTTTCCACGCATTTCCTAAAAGGTGACTAAGGAGGCTATGGTGTGAAATTGGCTGTCCCATTCCAACTAGGGTCAAAGTAATCAAAGCCATGATGAAGTTGGATGCGTCAGGCGAACAGCGTTGTTATCGCAGCAATGCTGTAAACAATGACACAACGCATTCCACTAATCTACAAAGGTTTGAGAACGAACGCAGAAGAAGAAGAAGAGGAACATGAATCTATCAGTCAAACATAGCGAAGCACAAAATCTATTCCTAAAAACAAAAACAAAATAAAAAAATACAAAAAATAAATAATAAAAAATAATGTATATCAGCAGAGATAAGCTGACACCTACAATAGTCAATGATAAAAAAAAACAACAACTAGAAAATGTCATAAATATTGATCGGGTCAACCACCACTACCACAGGAAATTGCTCAACAGAAATCAGAACGAGATTAGCAATATCCCTGCTCAGCAGAAATCAAAACGAGATTAGCAATATCCCTGCTCAGCAGAGATCAGAACGAGATTAGCAATATCCCTGCTCAGCAGAAATCAGAACGAGATTAGCAATATCCCTGCTCAGCAGAGATCAGAACGAGATTAGCAATATCCCTGCTCAGCAGAGATCAGAACGAGATTAGCAATATCCCTGCTCAGCAGAGATCAAAACGAGATTAGCAATATCCCTGCTCAGCAGAAATCAGAACGAGATTAGCAATATCCCTGCTCAGCAGAGATCAGAACGAGATTAGCAATATCCCTGCTCAGCAGAGATCAGAACGAGATTAGCAATATCCCTGCTCAGCAGAGATCAGAACGAGATTAGCAATATCCCTGCTCAGCAGAGATCAGAACGAGATTAGCAATATCCCTGCTCAGCAGAGATCAGAACGAGATTAGCAATATCCCTGCTCAGCAGAGATCAGAACGAGATTAGCAATATCCCTGCTCAGCAGAGATCAGAACGAGATTAGCAATATCCCTGCTCAGCAGAGATCAGAACGAGATTAGCAATATCCCTGCTCAGCAGAGATCAGAACGAGATTAGCAATATCCCTGCTCAGCAGAGATCAGAACGAGATTAGCAATATCCCTGCTCAGCAGAGATCAGAACGAGATTAGCAATATCCCTGCTCAACAGAAATCAGAACGAGATTAGCAATATCCCTGCTCAGCAGAGATCAGAACGAGATTAGCAATATCCCTGCTCAGCAGAGATCAGAACGAGATTAGCAATATCCCTGCTCAGCAGAGATCAAAACGAGATTAGCAATATCCCTGCTCAGCAGAAATCAGAACGAGATTAGCAATATCCCTGCTCAGCAGAGATCAGAACGAGATTAGCAATATCCCTGCTCAGCAGAAATCAGAACGAGATTAGCAATATCCCTGCTCAGCAGAGATCAGAACGAGATTAGCAATATACCTGCTCAGCAGAGATCAGAACGAGATTAGCAATATCCCTGCTCAGCAGAAATCAGAACGAGATTAGCAATATCCCTGCTCAGCTGAGATCAGAACGAGATTAGCAATATCCCTGCTCAGCAGAGATCAAAACGAGATTGGCAATGTCTCTACAAGAAACATCACATTAAAAAAATATTAGACAAGGGTCAAACAGAACAACAAAGTTACAGCTATTAGGAAGTTATATTTTTCCAGTGGCAAGATATTGTTGTGAAACATTGTCACTGATATCTGCAAATGAAAAGAAAATATCGGCATTCGAAATGAAATGTTATAAAAAAGGTTATAAGAATATCATGGAAAGAAAGACGAACTAACGCAGCTATCCGCAAACATGTCTGACATAGAAGAATCATTAAAACTATACACACAAAAAATGCAAGCTAACATATTTTGGGCATAGAAAGAGACGATGGTTTAGAAAGATTAATCTTGGAGGGAAATATTCTAGGAAGAAGAAAAATAGGCAGACTAAGACTACGATGGACACCTGACATCGAAGACAATCTGACCATGACAGTAGAAGAGACTTGACATCTTGCACAGACTCGAGAGGCTTACAGAGTGGCAGTGTAAAGAACTCCTCTACGTTCTGTAAAGAACATGTCACATAGATAGGTCTTCATTATATTGTTTAAACTTTTGGTTTCTAAAGACAGTTTTTTAATGCTAGAATCTGACTAGTCAGACAATCATGCATTCAGCAGAACCACTTTATTACCCAAACAAGAGATACCAAGCCAAGAGGCTCTACAGAAACAATGGTACCATGGAACAAGCAACTAAAGACCAGCACAAGCTATCATCTGTCGCACCAGGACAAGACACAGCATACTAAACAATCACTAACAAAGACTTCTTCTGTCTCAGCGTTCATTCTCAAACTCCTCCTGGATCTCTCTTGTAGCAGAACAATAGACATACTAGATTCACAGCAGAATGTACTCCAGAGAATGGAAATAACTTGTGTCGTCGTTTTATTTGCTCAAATGGTCCGACACATACGTCTTCGATGGTACTTATGTAGACTAAGATTGACTCCATGACTTTTGTGCTCATGTGGATAAGCAGCATTGCAATATTAAAAGTCAAGGTACATCCCACGGGAGCAACCTGCCGTCGGGGATGATGATAATTTTTCATGTACTAAGCCGCAGCAAATATTAGGTGGGGTGGCCACTTCCTATACTTGCCGTTTTTACCTTAACTTATGCATCGGGTATCTATTTACAGCTGGGTTGACTGGAGGTGTGGTTTTGTTAGGGGAGAAATCACAACCCCGGATTCTTTTCCTGCACAACTGCAGGGCACTAAACTTGGTGTGGCTCATTGGCCATAGTAAAAAGTAAAAGTAAAGTTACCCATAGTATTTATTAATGCAGTAGTGGTGTGAGATGTTAGCGATCTTACATTTCAGAGGCTCTGCAAATGAGGGCGGTAGCCATCTCCTCTCCCTCAATGATATGATAATTGGCCATAAGAACATATCAAAGAAAGGGTACAATAAGGGAGTACTGAAGAACTTTCAAATACATCTTATTGTATATTTCCTTTTATTCTGTGTTCAGCATATGCAATCATGTTATATCAAGCATATGCAATCATGTTATATCAAACATATGCAATCATGTTATATCAAGCATATGCAATCATTTTATATCAAGCATATGCAATCATGTTATATCAAGTATATGCAATCATGTTATATCAAGTATATGCAATCATGCTATATCAAGCATATGCAATCATGTTATATCAATCATATGCAATCATGTTATATCAAGCATATGCAATCATGTTTTATCAAGCATATGCAATCATGTTATATCAAGTATATACAATCAAGTTATACTGTCAGGCCTGTCTTCAGTTCGATGTCCACTGTCTTCTCCAGGTCAGAGAGGCTGTCCCATAGATTTTGCCTCAAATCTGTATCCTCTGGACAGGTCTGCTGTTTCTGCTCTTTGTATGTTGGGCAATACTGAAGTACGTGTTCATGAGTTTAGATTCCGGACCCACGCGGGAATTAATCTGTGTATGAGATCCTTAATCGGTAAAGGTGACCCAACAGTCTGCAGTGACCTGCTCTAAAGCGAAATAGTGCGGTCTGTTGATAACTTTGGAGGAGATGTATTGCATCTTGTTTGTCTTCCACTTCCATTTGTTTCTTCCACTTTGACGTGTATATGTTCTGGATTAATATTTTATTATTCTCTGTTGGACAGTGGGTGTTTGTGTTGTTCCATTTCGCTTCATTGTTTTTGACAGAAAATCCGCTTTCGCATTTCCCATGATTCCACAGTGTGATGGTATTCACTGAAGGGCAATAGCTGTTGATTTTTGGATCTGTCTTAGCTCATGTCTGATGTTGTACAGAAGGCTTTTATTTCTGTTGCTCTGGATTGATTCCAGTAGGGATCTGCAATCTGTGAGTATAGCTATCTTCTTTTGTCTTGACTACTGATTCAGTGAAGACTTCCAGTGCTTGATGGAGTGCAACTTCTTCTGCTCTAAAGTTAGAGGAGTATTTCCTGATTGGAAAATCTTTCGATATTGTCTTCCCGTCGTTGAGTCTTAGAATAATTCCATCTTACTGCTGCCTCTGCCTATCCATCTGTGTAGACATGTGTTCATTTCTTGGCATTGTATTTTTTCCCTTTCATCTCTAGTGTCAAAGTTTTTAGTTGAAATGTCGTCTGGTATTTCATTTTAATTATTCCAGGAACCTCTGTTATTATGGAGACCTTTTTGAGACTATCTTCTGGCTTTTTTTCAAAATCTGTTAGTGTTTCAATTTAAGTTGTGAGGTTTATGAGGATATCTTTGTGTTGCTGGTGGAGATGGTTGGAGATTGACAGAACCTGCGTTTCTTCAGCTTGCTAGTGTTTATTTAGAAATGTGTGCATGCATCGGATGGTTTGGCAAGTGGTTACTTTTTTTCCCCTTTGCACAAGCACTCTTTCTTCTCTTATGTCATCCATTAGGCGGATTTGTACATGTTTCTCCATTGCATGGATTGGAGTGGTTTTCATCCCTCCTGAGATAGCTACTGTACTATAAATAAGATACAGAGAAAAAAGTGTTATGGATAAGCAAAAAAGGCTGGGAGTATAGGCGCTAGTGGAACACAGGGTAAATGCGAGTATGAGCGGAAACAGTTGTACATTATTTGTTTACTCCCCAGTAAGGCCAAGTACTTGACGTAGAGATGGGGTTTAGGACAACCAACATTGGTTGGAAACTAAGATTGGTTGCGCCAATCCAATTTCGAGCAGGATCACAGTGCTGCTCAAGCACGCACAGGTGCTGCAGTCAGAGATACCAAACCGAGAAGCGCACCAGCAATTATGATATAATGCAACTAAACTTATTGACATGTTAGCACGACACAATTTTTAAAATCGCCTTAGTGCCCGTCCAGTGAAGTCCACCTTGGCAGGAAAGGTGCCGAATTCTGAACCTCGACAGAAACTACCCCCAGCTACTGAAGGTCTCTCTAGTTTACCTTGTGGAGCCAGGAATCAGAAGAGGAAAGCAACTGGTCAACCAGACAAGACAACAACCTATCTAAACATCATGCATTGGAATACAGATGGAATTAACAACAACACACATACAGAACTAGAAAACACCTTGCACCAGAAAGATATTAGTATTTGTTGCATACAGGAAATTCACTTAAATTGAAAAAAAGCCTTCAAAATACCAAGGTACCAATGTTTTAGGGTTGACAGGAAAGATAGGAGGAAAAGTAGTATACGAAAACTGGTCAAAAATAACATCAATCCCACATAAACCAAAACATACAAGAATGGAAGACAAAAGTAAAAAATTGAGACAAAATGTGACAATGATTTTTGAACAGGTGACAGGTTGTCATCATTTCCCCCAACTTTCCTTAGTCGCCTCCTACACATAGTTTATAGAAAATAGTAGTCCTATTCTTTGCCCTCCAAACTACAAGTCCAGACCCTGGTTGTCACACGGACGATTTATATTATTAATATGATTATCGATGTCTGTGTGGACTGAGCCCTGACACAGCGGAACATAGTTTTTATGGTGTCAACTCTACCCGAGATAGAATGTGTGGATAAATTTGAATACTTAGGAGCAAACATCAACGGTGCAGGAGACTGCATGGCAGAAATAAGGAAGAGATTAGCAATGGCATATTGCAAGATAACACGGCTGAAAAACATATGGAAAAACAACAAAATAGAAACGAAAGTGCTAATGTTACGAACTTTTATTTTTCCGGTTGCAACATACGGCTGTGAAACATGGACTCTAAGTAAAACAGCGGCAAAGAGGATCAACGCCTTCGAGCTGAAATGCTACAGAAAGATACTTAGAATATCATGGAAGGATAAAATCAGAAACTCAGATATTATAAACACATTGAATATTCCAGAGTGTTGGTTACTAAACACAATAACAAAAAGAAAACTACGCCTGTTTGGTCATATAAAGAGACATTACTGTTTAGAAAGACAAATAATGGAGGGAAGAGTACCTGGGAAGAGGAGAAGGGGCAGACCAAGAAGACGATGTACTGACGACATTAAAGATTATATGAATACATCGCTAGAAAATGCAAGCCACATCGCCCAAGACAGAGAGAGGTTTAGAGAGTTCATTGGGAAGACAACGTTCTGGAAGGAATACGTCACATGACAACTCTACCAACAAAGAGAGGGAGAAAATATGACCTACCGAGACGGCACCATTTCTAAACCTGAGCGGCTCCATACATGATATCAAGTGAATTACACAGTAATTAGACAAAGAACCGGCACCACCCCAATCATGGAATATATTAAGAGACAACAGATAAAATGGTTTGCACACATCAGCAGACTACTATCAGACAGCATACCACAGCAAACTATGCCACACAGGTACAGTGAAAGCAGACCTAGAGGCCGGCCATGAAAACGATGGATCACCGAAATAAATGAGGCGACAAAATCTACAATATACTCAGCACACAAGAGTGCCACCTCCAGAAAACTCTTCTACCCATGACGCTGAAAGGCTACAAAAGCTTTAGCAAATAGATAGATAGAATAGATTGAAGCTGTTAGCTATTGGCGCCGTAACATCATATCTGACTGAAGAACAATGTAGAAGCAGAACAAGAATCCATGTCTGTAAAGACGCAAAAGTCCATCCAATACACGCACTTCTTTTAGTATAGTTTCGAACTACTTGTTCTTACATCTGTACTATATCACAATCTACGTACTATTATTGTGTGTACTATGTCATAATCTACGTACTATTATTGTGTGTACTATGTCACAATCTACGTACTATTATTGTGTGTACTATGTCACAATCTACGTACTATTATTGTGTGTACTTTCGATGTATCAGGTCCAGAACTGACACCATCTGATAATTGACGCAAATCCGTCCAATCTGTGGCTTTGATTCCATTACAGGGAACCGTTCTTGTGTCCTACACACGAGCATCTACAGAATCATTAAATTTGTTCAGTCAATGAGCCTAGATTATTCTGTTGGTATAACTATTCTTCTATGGGAAGGGAATGGGGAGGGGGCTGATAGGGCGTGGAAATTGATTACGGGAGTGTAGAATTATAACAATTCTAGAATCACAATCTGGGGGTTTGGGGGAGGGGGATGTGGAGAATGATATGTTTGTGTAGTGTATGCGGTAAAACCAAGTATGTCATTTATTTTCAATCTGTTTTTCACCTATTTACACCCCCCCCTTCATTATCGAGATAAATTTCTTCTGTGTATGCTCCACCCCCCCCCAACCTAAACAGATTACAAAAGAAAAAACATGACAGCCTTCAACAAGACTAACCATTATCATACCTTATATTAAACATTGGATGTCTATGTGTCGACGTGTTACAAAGCGGTGCGTCTGTGACACCAAGGTACCAGGTTCAAATCCCGCCATAGGCCATACGCAATTGTACATCCGGACCCTTCAGAAAACAATGGCAAACTACCGAACACATATTTTATTACATAGAGAATCTCTACAGCCACAAAATGCTTGGTGATAGCTACGTCCTGATTAGGGTTTAACTATTAGATCTTTTAAAATAAATTTTCTTGTCAAAAACCATGAGTATATTTTTTTAATATAATTTCCAAAATGTCAAACAGCCAACGATCAGGTTTGGCTGTAGTAACACAAACAATCATGTATGGGCTGTAGTAATACAAACAATCAAGTGGGCTGTAGTAATACAAACAATCAAGTGGGCTGTAGTAATACAAACAATCAAGTGGGCTGTAGTAATACAAACAATCAAGTGGGCTGTAGTAATACAAACAATCAAGTTGGCTGTAGTAATACAAACAATCAAGTTGGCTGTATTAATACAAACAATCAAGTGGGCTGTAGTAACACAAACAATCAAGTGGGCTGTAGTAATACAAACAATCAAGTGGGCTGGAGTAATACAAACAATCAAGTGGGCTGTAGTAATACAAACAATCAAGTGGGCTGTAGTAATACAAACAATCAAGTTGGCTGTAGTAATACAAACAATCAAGTTGGCTGTATTAATACAAACAATCAAGTGGGCTGTAGTAATACAAACAATCAAGTGGGATGTAGTAATACAAACAAAAAAGTTATGATATGATAGTGAATAAGTAAATATGTGTTACAAACACCTACTGCTAATAACTAAGATAAAAAAACACGAATTTTCTCTATTATTCTGTGTTTTCGTATTATTATATGCTTGATCTGACGAAGATTACAGATCGAAACGTCAACCGTTTGTGTACTTATTAATTTTATTATCATTTATTTATTGGTAGCATGTGTTTGTGATATTTAAAAAAAAAGTTAGGCCACTGAGGCAGAAATTCTTAGCATCGCTGCATGTTGCTGAGACAGTAGAAGTGCTTTTGTTGAGATTATTCAACGGTTACAAGGTCGTAGAAACTATATCACATCTCCCGTCCAAATCGGATGTGTCACGCCATTGGTGCACATAAAACGGCGATACATCGCATTTTCCTTCTCCGGGCTGCATCCTGCTAGAAATTTAATACCACTATCGTCCTGCTACAATAGACATCTAGCGGGAGTTGGAGAATGAACGCTGAAGGGGAAGAAAAAGAAGAAGAAAGATGGCATCAGTAGAAAGACTGTGGTGTATTACTAAATTGTTATCCAAGTCCCTTCTTCTTCTTCTGCGTTCGTTCTCAAACTCCTGCAGATTAGCAGGATGTAGTCCGGAGAACGGAATGCGTTGTGTCATGGTTTACAGCATTGCTGCGATATCTGCGCCTTTCAGCCTGACACATCCGACTTCAGCATGGCTTTGGGTCACTGACCCATCCAAGTCCCTGCTGTACAATTGTGTGGTAATGGCGGCAGTCGAACATCACTATTTACGCGACCGTGAACTACCGGGCTTGAAAGGGGGTGGCAAAAAGAATAGTGATACTGTTGCCTTCCATAGAAGTCGGAAGAGGTGGCTAAAAAAAGCTTTGGCTGTCCGATTTCAATTAGGGTCAAAGTTACGCAGACTTCATGCTGCCGTCGGATGTGTCAGGTCGAAAAGAACTCGAAACTAAGCTGTAAACCATTACACAACACATTCCGCTCTTCTGTCTACATCCTGCTAACCTGCAGTAGTTACAGAATGAACGCAGAAGACCATTTACTAAAGCTTACGCCTGAATCTTGTATTTGTAATGATGCTTGAATATCTTATTAGTAATGATGCTTGAATATCTTATTAGTAATGATGCTTGAATATCTTATTAGTAATGATGCTTGAATATCTTATTAGTAATGATGCTTGAATATCTTATTAGTAATGAACCTGAATCTGGTATTTGTAATGATGCTTGAATCTCGCTTTAGTAATGATGCAAGTTGTCTTACAATTTTAAAATTCAAAGGGGGACTGGGTCACTGATGCTTGCTACGGTGTCTCCTGTGTCCCTGGTACCTCATGCACGTGCCTATTGTCCCTACAGGCTCATTCAGATCTGCAAATAAAACAGCAACACAAAGCATGTCCATTCTCTGAACTACATTCTGCTGGAAATCTAGTACATAGTTTGGTCCTGTTACAAGAAAGATCCAGCAGGAGTTTGAGAATGAACGATGAAGAAGGAGGTCTGCCCATTTATACTATACAGTGGAATCTTGGATCACCCGAAAAAGGAAGTCAGTTCACTAGGAATTGAGCTACTACGGCAAGATACAATAACGAAACTAAACAGGGGTGCAAAGGGAACGCAATGCTCTAGGCGGACCCAGGGTTAGCAGATAACCAAGATCCCAAATGTACCTCCACGCGGTGCACCCTGGAAACAGAAAACAGCAGCTCGAGCTGATTCTGGCCAAATCATTTGGGGATCGTGTCCGAGAATGTGGAGGTAGCAGATGGAAAGAGATTTGACTGCAAAAGAGACAGACAATATCTCCGACACCATTAGCATCACCACATACAGCGACACTGTCGACATACAGTGACGCCTGTTAGTCCAGTCAGAACATTGGAGGGTCGGCCAATGTAAAAGACATGCAAAGGTGGTTGCAGGGAGAGAAACAAATATATGTCACAACGAGTACAATGACACAATAAAAGGGCAGAACAGCGCCAGAGGGCAGCGCGAACTGCAAATGAAAAGAGAAAAGTTCTTAGGAAAGGGGAACTGTAAGCTCTATTAGCTCGATACGGGCTTCTAGTTACCTGTGATACTTATAAGCAGAGATCCAGACCCAATTGTAGGCGCTCGGAACAGCAAAAAAACCTAAACCAACTCTAATGTCGAGCCTTCCTATACCGGAAATATGCTCGAGAAGAGAAAGGGTTCCGAACCCGATGGGCTTAGGCAAGAAGGGGACAACGATAGCAGTCCTGGCCCAACTCTAATGTCAAGATTTCCTATACCAGAAATACACTTGCAGAGAGAAAGGGTTCAGTACCTGATGGGCTCAGGCACAAAAGGGACAACGATTTAGCCCTGGCCCAACTCTATTGTCAAGTTTTCCTATACCGGAAATACGCTTGCAGGGAGAAATGGTTCAGTACCTGATGGGCTCAGGCGCTATTAGGGCAAGGACGCTCAGCTCGAGAACGCCTTGCTCTCAAACGCGTGGTTTGAGACTCAAACTTGTACGATGGGTTCACGATGTCTGTAAACGACGCCTCGGGTAGGAGGGCGAACGAGCCAGTATCCAACTCTTCTGGCGAGTTCTTCCTCATACGGAACTAGGCTCGCGGATGAGAAAAGGTTCAGTACCCGATGGACACAGGCAGAGTTCGTCCAATTGCACAAGATGGGTTTATAGACAGAGGGGCACCTCTTGCCAGATAGACTCGCTTGACAAGCGTCTTGGTGAAGAGGCACTACACACCAGCTTGCCCGGCGACAGATACACAGGCTGTCACGGACTAGGGACAAAACCCGAAATAAAGGAATGACGAAAACGTATGTGCTGGACCTCGGACGTTATGACCACAAGTGGCCAACCGGGGTGCAAATAATCACAGTTTTACTGTGGAACTTGCAGCACAACGTACTTCACGCTCCCTGGCGAAAATCACACGAAATTTTCCTTGTGGTTATTTGAGAGCGAACGCTGAAGAAGAAGAAGAGGAACTAAACAAGAACGGCTGGAAATACTGGTTGCGAGTTCCAAACTCGCATCCAGCCGAAAGCAATAGAGGTTCCAGCCGAAAGGAATGGGTAAATTGTTAAACCTCGGTCCTGAAATACCAGTTGTAAGTTCCACGAGTAACTAATTCCTTTATATATAATTCCTTTTATTACAAATTCTTCATTTAACAACACTTTTCAAAATCCCCAATTATATTACTGTTTATTCTGTAACTGTTTATAGCGAATTTTTGTTAGTACAGACATATTTTTCCATTCAGAATCAACATGTTATAATGTAATTTGACCGTATATTGCATATTGCTGAATCTAGCCAATGTGGCACAAAATGACCGATAGAGGGTATACAAGACATGTTCTCTGAATTAATTAAGACTTCATTCGTTATGTTTTTGATTATTGTTGGGATCCGTTGGTCACTATTTATATACTTCTAGTTGTCTTGGCTATTTCTGGCATGCGATTCCAAGTATATAAATAGCGACCATGAAAAGTTCAACAATAATAAAAATACCTAACGAATGGGGTCTTAATTAATTCAACAAAAAGGTATTATACACCGGCGATCGGTCACGCACTAGCACTGTCTCATGTCCTAGGTAAGCTAATTTTTTCAGTTGAGGGTTGCGTTTGAAACTCGCGACCAGTGCTTTCGTTCCAGCCGTCCTTGTTTTTGTCTCGTTATTGTATCTTTCCACAGTAGTCCAGTTGTTAGAGAACTGACTTTCCTGTTCGAGTAATTCATGGTTCATTTTCCAGCTCATCCGAAAATAACTTTAAATCATCAATGGTTAGTTGAATCCAATATAATAAAATGGGTACCATATCTTTTGGTAAAGTATAGAAGGAGGGCATGTTGTGTTCAAGAGGTCACGGGTTCGAATCCGGCCCGTGTCGTCTTGTTTATAAGGTGGATTTTGTTCTGAGATCCCTGTGCATTATCACTTGAAGCTACGGAGTTACGTGCTATGAGTGGTACTCTCGGCAGGCGGCGTGCCGCTTCGTTGAGAGGGACGGAGTACATATGGGAAACCGAGTACAGTGAAGGCAATCTTATACGACTATTAAACCCTTTAAAAAAATGAAAAATACGAGCCTGTATTTCCAAATACGCCACACCGGCGTGGAAAATGTGAAACATTGCTTTGGTACTTTTCATATTGCGTCAACAGATTAGGGCGAGGAGGACCGAATTTAAGTTTGACAGTTGTTGACAATAGGGAGGAGAGGTAGGTTTGTTAAAAAGTTGACGTCAACTATTTTTTTTTACTGTTATTTATACACCAAGTAATGTATATTTTTTTTCCTTCTAGAAATGTGAAGCGAAACGTATTTTTTCCTCCGTATGTATAGAAAACGTATGTTTTCTGGAATACATTTTTTAGGGAAAGGGGGTTTTGTAGTATAATTAATTTATAATAATTAAACAGCATGGTCCCCGAGTTCTTGATAATTGTTGGCAACAAGGAGAGGGAGGGGAAATTACAAAAATATACGTAATTCATGAAGAATAATTACGAATGAACAGTGAGACCATTTCATTTCATTGACAATTTAATAATTGTGTATGTTTGTATCTTGTTTGTGTGTGTTTCTTGTTTGTGTTTGTTTCTTGATTGTGTTTGTTTCTTGTTTGTGTGTGTTTCTTGTTTGTGTTTGTTTCTTGATTGTGTTTGTTTCTTGTGTTTGTTTCTTGTTTGTATTTGTTTCTTGTTTGTGTTTGTTTCTTGTTTGTGTTTGTTTCTTGTTTGTGTTTGTTTCTTGATTGTGTTTGTTTCTTGTTTGTGTTTGTTTCTTGTTTGTGTTTATTTTTTGTTTGTGTTTGTTTCTTGTTTGTGTTTGTTTCGTGATTGTGTTTGTTTCTTGTTTGTGTTTGTTTCTTGTTTGTGTTTGTTTCTTGATAAAGATTGGACTTTTACGTAGAAAAATGTCATTGCTCTTGTTTTTGTTGTTAGTTATTTCTCTTTTACATTGATTTTACAATTTGTTAGTTATATTAGTTACCCGTAACAATATTACGCTATCATAGGTGTTATCACATCATGGTTCTGTTACTGCGGTTCTGTTACCTTGTCGCATAACCTCTGACAGTATGGTTATTTATAATTAAATTATTCATGGACAGTCTGTTTTGTTGTTATCTTGCAGCCACTCGTCGTTTTTCAAGGACTGAATAATCTCAGGTGTCTTTTCTATTATAATTTTATGATTTACTTGTATTGTCCACATATTTTCTTTGCTTAGCCAAAGCAAATATTTATTAGTTCACTTGAATCATCACAAACTCAGCAGTTTAGATAGAATGGGCAAGAATAATTATTGTAGCCGTTAAACCTATCCACGTTTCGTATCAGGCAACCTCACCCACGTCTGGATGTCCTGACGTTGCCAATCATCGATGTACATCCATGAATTTATAAGCTGAAAAATTTGCAACTCTTTGACATTTTCCAAAATAAATATTTCGAAAACAGATAACAAAACCTCATGCGGTGTTAACAAATAAAAACGTCACGGAACATTTTTTTACAATCTAATTTTATAAAATTGGAACTTCTAAACATCTTTTGCTCACTAATTAGTTACTCGTGGGACTTCAACTAGTATCTCAGGGACGAGGTTTAACGAGTTAGAGAACTTTTTGTGTGTGGGATTACTGACTTAAGCGACGCTATTTTCCTTCCCCCCTTTTGTTGTCATGGTAACTGACAGCCGAAGTAGTGATATCTGGTACAGTACAACAGCCGGACCAAACGACATCCACATTGCTCCGAGTGTACAGTTGCAGCTGCGCTAAGCTTAGATCGTCAATTCAAGGTATGTTTTTATTTTCTTGTGTTCACATACAATTTCTTAAAAAAAAATAATTTAACGCTATGTTTATTTCAAACGAAATATTTTATTATAAATATTTATGATGAAATGTTTTAAAATTGTATAACAGTGCGTGTTTATTGTTGTTTTATGTGTGGGTTTTTACAAATTTGTTAAATTAAATAAATTTGAGTATGAAGAAAATAAAAATTATATCTTTGTGGTGTGTCCTTTATAGAACGTTGTCCTCACTGCCATTCTGTAAGCCTCTCGTTTCTATGCAACCTTCTTCTAGTGTCATGTTCAGAAGGTCTTCGATGGCATGTGTCTATCGTAATCTTGGGTGAGCTGCCTCTTGTTCTATTACTTTTCCTTCCATGATTATTAATCTTTCTAATCTATTGTCTACACCAGTATCTATTTATATATCCGAAATATGTTTACTTGCTTTCTAAAAAATAAGTTTTCATGAGTCAGTCTTCTTTTATGTTCAGATCTTCATGGACGTGTGCCGTGGTTCGTCTTTCTGTTTCTGATATTCTCAGGAACTTTCTATAACATTTCATTTCGAATGACCATATTAATGAAAATTAAGACGGATTAAACACAAAGAGATCAATATTACATACGTAAAACACATGATCGATAAAATGAACTAACCGGGTATACATATTAAAAAATACAATTAACAGTATATAAGGCAGTTTCAACATTTCAACCTTAAGGTCGTTTTTAAGAAAATGCAAAAAAAAATTATTGAAGAAACAGTAAAAAATGATACCACTATCACAAAAGCGTTAGGCTGCCGACATTTACGTAAGTACTGTTGATATAGTTTTACCGTTCATGTGTTGCCGTGGCCCGAAAGGGGAGCAAAGAATAGCAACACTATTTATCTTCCACGCATGTGGTAAAAGGCGACTAAGAAGGTTATGGGATGGAGTTGGCTGTCCCATCCCATATAGGGTCAGTGACCCAAAGCCATGGTGAAGTCGGATGTGTCAGGCCGAAAGGCGCAAATATCGCAGCAATACTGTCAACCATGACACAACGCTTTCCGTTCTCCGGACTACATTCTGATAATCTGCAAACGAACGCAGAAGAAGAAGAAAGAAGAAGAGTCCACCCCCGAACGAAGTCAGATGTATATAGCCATCGCCGCAAAGAAAAAAGGCAATACAAGACATGTTAGTCATCTAGACTATATCTTGCTGAAAATCCACTAGAACAACTGTCCTGCTACAAGAGATCTGGTGAGAGTTTGAGAATGAACGCAAACACAGAAATCTTCAAAGAACAATTTAAAAAAAAAGGAAAGTATATACGAATAATTAAGTTAAAAAAAAATTGGTAGCATATCCTTTACAAGACTTAGCTATCACGCCAGCATTTATTGGCTGTGGTGATTTTCTAGACAATATAAATACGTTCAGTAGTTTGCCATTGCTTTCTTCTTCTTCTTTCGTTCACTTGAAACATGTCTATATCTGTAATTCTGTCTCCTGAATAAAACTCACTGTCTTTTGTAGTTCATACAGTGTCCCATAGAGCTTTGATTCCAGTGTTGTTTCCTCTGGCCAATATGTCTGCCTCAGCGTTTCATGCTCAGAACACTCTTGAAGTATATGTTTGGCACTCTGTGCTGCCTGTCCACATGTACACATGTCCCCATTGCTTTCTGAACGGTCCGAATGCACAATTACCTGTGGTGGGGATCGAACTCGGTACCTTAGCCGTCACAGAAGCGTTCTGTACCACTTCGCCTCAGAGCCGAATAATTAAGTTAGTAAAGTATCTTCTTCTTCTTCTGCGTTCGTTCTCAAACTCCTGCAGATTATCAGGATGTAGTAAGGAGAACACAATGCGCTGTGTCATGGTTTACAGCATTGCTGCGATATCTGCGCCTTTCGGCCTGACACATCCGACTTCAACATGGCTTTGGGTCACTGACCCTATATGAGATGGGACAGCCAAATCCATCCCATAACCTCGTTAGTCGCCTTTTACGACATCGTGGAAGGTAAATAGTGTTACTATTCTTTGCTCCCCTTTCGGGCCCCGGCAGCACACTGGCGAGTTAGTAAAGTATTATGGGTCATTAGTAAACAGCTCACGGACCGCTGAACTAGCAACCAACCGAGCAACTAAGTAATCATTATAGAATATTGCAAGGCATATTAAGTATTCTACATGTATTGATGGTTGGTATGTAGGAGGTAACAGTCTTCATTAAGCGCGGCATGTTTCTTTCAACCACGGACTCAGAGTCCATGTAAGTTATATCAAGGAGTATGATCATACAAATATATGAGGTTCTGGCTTGAGTGATACTGTCACCACGACCACCTAGTTTTTAAATATCAGATATTATTTTAATATCAAAAAGGTGGTTATCCCTTAAGTAGTAGTAAAGTCGTTCACTTTGTGATCAAGTGGTCGCTTGTTCAAAATCGCCGCGGTAGTCTTGTTTATAAAGGAGATTTTTTTCGGAGATCCCCGGAGATTATCGCTTGAAGACTGTACGTGCTATGAGTGGTCATCTCGGCTAGTCACGTGACGCTATGTTGGGAGTACATGTGGAGTAATTCGAGTACAGTGAAGTCGATCCTCTATGAAATTTGACGCCTTTTTAAAAATTAAAAAACCATAGAATATTACAATTCCATACAAAATAACAAAACCAAAAAAATATTACGCATTGATAGAATATTACGTGGAGCGCATTGACGTGTGGTTAGAATGCCGTTCTCAGACCCTTGAGGTCCCGGGTTCAATCCACGGTTCGGACAGGAATTTTTATCTTTCGGAGGTACAATCAAAATATCCTGTACATATCGCGGCGTCTGCTGTGACCTTTATTTCCACAGCCCATAGAAAGCCTCCCTGCACATCTTCACAGGAAAACGTCCAATAACGAATGTAGAAAGTTTTATAGAATATTACAAAAACCATAGAATGTTACAAAAACCGTAGAATATTACAAAAACCATAGAATGTTACAAAAACCATAGAATGTTACAAAAGCCATAGAATACTAAAAACCATATAATATTACACAACCATATGATGTTACAAAACCATAGAATATTATGAAAGACTTTTATACCATATAATATTTAAAACCAATAGATATATTACATAACCATAGAATGTTTCAAAACCATAGAATTTTATAAAACCAATATAATATTAAAAGCGCATACAGTATTACAGAACCATAGCCTATTACAAAACTAGCATATTACTAAACCATAGACTACTAAAAAGCCATACTATATTATAAAACCATAGAATATTACAGAACCATAGAATATTACACAACTTTAGAATATTACAAACCATATAATATTACAAAACCATATACATTTTCAAAACCATAGAATTTTACAAAACCATATAATATTAAAAACTATAGAATATTACAAAACTATAGAATATTACAAAACTATAGAATATTACAAAACTATAGAATATTACAAAACTATAGAATATTACAAAACTATAGAATATGACAAAACTATAAATATGGCAAAACTATATAATATGGCAAAACTATAGAATATTACAAAACTATAGAATATTACAAAACTATAGAATATTACAAAACTATATAATATTACAAAACTATAGAATATTACAAAGCTATAGAATATTAAAATCTATAGAATATTACAAAACTTTAGAATATTACAAAACTATAGAATATTACAAAACTATCGAATATGACAAAACTATAAATATGACAAAACTATAGAATATTACAAAACTATAGAATATTACAAAACTATAGAATATTACAAAACTATAGAATATGACAAAACTATAGAATATTACAAAACTATAGAATATTACAAAACTATAGAATATGACAAAACTATAGAATATGACAAAACTATAGAATATGACAAAACTATAGAATATTACAAAACTATAGAATATTACAAAACTATAGAATATTACAAAACTATAGAATATTACAAAACTATAGAATATTACAAAACTATAGAATATTACAAAACTATAGAATATTACAAAACTATAGAATATTACAAAACTATAGAATATTACAAAACTATAGAATATTACAAAACTATAGAATATTTTTGTTAAAAACATAGAATACTGTAAATATTCTTTCATCTTCATTTTCAAGCTTCTGTGACTTAACAGGAAATAGTGCATAGAACGGAATGAATTTTAATGATTTCAAGCGTGACTGTTGTATCTGTGCCTTTATTACTGGTACATCCGTCTTAAGCAGGGTCCTTTAGGAGGCTTTAATCTATAAGATGTGTTGGCTAGTTTCACCCTCAAACTTCCTTACTCGCCTCTTACACTATACACGACATATCAGAGTGTTGCTATTCTTTTCCTCTAGCAACACACTAGGGAGTATTGTTAATAATACTACACATATAGAATAATATTGTTGATAATATTAACTAATTCACTCCGTGAAGTCGATTTATGCAACTTTTTTTCTTGAACTGTCGTAAGACCTACTAATAGACGTTTCGAGTAGTTTATAAATATGTAACTGCTTTCAAAAGCTGAAAATGATGCAGCGGGAATCATTTACGTTTGCCAGAATATTCTAAGTAGAACCGTAGATACAATTTAAGTAAGGGACGGGTGGATTTTAAGTAAATAAAAAAAGGTCATTCGCTCATATCCCTGTTCAATCCATACGTTTCTTCGTTTTTATGAGATTTTTTTGTGTGTGAAATTTTAAGGTGGAAATAGTTAAAAATCAAAAATAATGAATTGATAATAAATAAATAAATAAAATCCTTTGCCTATATTCTTATTATTAAAACCCGAGCTCTGATTTCCTAAGTGGAGGAAGGAGGGTGCAGGGCTGGGTTTGAAATCCTTCTCTACTATTACATCTACTATTACTGCTATTACTACTATTATTACTACAATTACAAATACTACTACTACTACCACTACCATTACTTGTAATACTACTACTGCTACTATTATGGCCAGATAAATGGAACACATTATACGGAACAAAACAACAGCTCACAAACACATGCATATATCACACAGTGGCATTGGGTCAAAGGGCATGAGCCCATGGACCGCTGGATCAGCAACCAACTACTATTATTACTACTGTTACTATTACTAATATTGATAATACTATTACTACTACTATTTATTCTACTGTTACTACTATTATTACTACTATTACTAATATTGATGTTACTATTATACTGCACTATGCTACCAGTGCCAAACCTGGACAATGACAGCACAAGACAAAAGAAAATAGTGACAGCAGAAATGACATGTCTACGAAGAATACTCAGAGTGTCATTAAGAGATAGAATTAGAAACGATAACATCAGACAGATAACCAAAACAATACCAGTATTGGAACACATCAAAAGACAACAGATCAAATGGTTTTCACACGCTTCTAGACTACTGACAGATAGCATGTCACAAATGGCCCATGACACATAGACATAACGGTTATGAAGCCAGAGGCAGACCATGTAAAAGATGGATCACAGAAATCAAAGAAGCCACAGGAACAAGCTTACAAACAGCGCACAAGAAGGCCATCTCCAGAGAACTCTTCCACCCGTGACGCACAAGGCAAACAAGGACCACAGCGTATAGATAGATAAACTATTTCTAATACTATCTATTACTATCTCTCATCATCACGTGACATATTATATCCAGAACTTGGTCATTTTTATGGAATCTCTGAATATTCCACGATTCTGGGCGAGATGACATGCCACAGCTAGAGACATGTTTAAGGCAATCTGATATATAATTGCACTATCGTCGTCTTGGGCGACCTCTTCCCCTTTTGCCGTTAACTCTGACTCAGCTATTAATCTTTCCATGCTGTTATGTTTTATTTATATGGCATAAAACATACAAAACACAGCTTTATTGTTATGATGTTGTTAAGGAGCCAGCCCTCTTCGACGTTTATTGAACTTAACACTTTTTGATTTGTCTTTTTAGCTGTCCATGGTATTCGTAAAAAAGTTATATATCATCTCATTTCGAAAGCAACTATTCTCTTTCCTATTGTTTTATTGAATGTTCATGCCTCACAACCGTATATTGCCATTGGAAGTATGCAGGTTCTGATCATACATAGTTTGTATATGCTACTGGTTACTACTACTATTTTTACTACTATTACTACTATTATTACTATTATTACTAATACTATTACTACTACTAATACTACTACCACTACTATTGCTAGTAATACCAACATACTTGGTTATTTCGCCGTTTGAGCCAGTGGTCTATTTGGTTTCCTCCACCTCGGTACATATTGTTTCAGTAACATACACATCTATAAGAGGACTTAGATGCAAAAGTGTACAAAAGACATAGAGTATAGAGAACTCACTTAATTGTACTTGGATTCATGGTTTTGTATCCATTTTTATTTTCTATGCTCTTGCCACTAGTCACTAAGGGTTCGTTCTCACTAACTGGTCGAGTTACAAAAGCATAGAAAATGAACATGAAAACAAGAACATGATGATGACCAAGAAGAAGCTGGATTCAAGGAGTTACCAATGCTCTTATACACTACACTATATCTTGTATATCAAACGGTCAAACTACAGCCCGCCTCACAGCACAATCAAAGACAAGATACTAGATAGATAGATAGATAGATAGATAGATAGATAGATAGATAGATAGATAGATAGATAGATAGATAGATAGATAGATAGATAGATAGATAGATAGATAGATAGATAGATAGATAGATAGATAGATAGATAGATAGATAGATAGATAGATAGATAGATAGATAGATAGATAGATAGATAGATAGATAGATAGATAGATAGATAGATAGATAGATAGATAGATAGATAGATAGATAGATAGATAGATAGATAGATAGATAGATAGATAGATAGATAGATAGATAGATAGATAGATAGATAGATAGATAGATAGATAGATAGATAGATAGATAGATAGATAGATAGATAGATAGATAGATAGATAGATAGATAGATAGATAGATAGATAGATAGATAGATAGATAGATAGATAGATAGATAGATAGATAGATAGATAGATAGATAGATAGATAGATAGATAGATAGATAGATAGATAGATAGATAGATAGATAGATAGATAGATAGATAGATAGATAGATAGATAGATAGATAGATAGATAGATAGATAGATAGATAGATAGATAGATAGATAGATAGATAGATAGATAGATAGATAGATAGATAGATAGATAGATAGATAGATAGATAGATAGATAGATAGATAGATAGATAGATAGATAGATAGATAGATAGATAGATAGATAGATAATAACGTTTGAGTTATTCACAAACACTTCATTTTACATTTAACAATTTTCATCTGCCGTGTTAAAGGCCATGTTTGACATTTGTAGCAGTGTTGGTATTAAAAAATTATAGATATTATCTATATTTTGGTTTTCATCTGGATTTTTGGTTTGAGAAATAATGATGAAAGTTGCTAAGTCACTATGTTTACTTTCTGACAGCCTGTTACTAGTTCTCTGTATCGCCTTCCATTTTCAGGAAATATGCTGCCTAGATATTTAAGTTCAATTTCGTAACATAAATACTTTACATTTTTTATAAATCTATTTGATCAGTGTTGTTTTTTTTTCTTTTCTAGAAGGTTAACATCAAAACAAAGTGGGCGTTAACTTTTTGAACACACTGGAAATTTGAAGATATAAAATCTGCTAATTTTGTTTTGTGGTTCTACTAATTAATGTTTTTGTTATCTGTGTACTTTTTGTACGTCACCACATGTTCGTCATATGCGGAAAATAACATTACGGATCAAAACATAAGAATCGAGTATTGACAATGACGAGGCATTTTTAAAGAAATACATTATATATTTCAGAAATTTTACCGTGAGATGGGGGAATATTTTTTTATATTTAGAAATATTTTATGAAGAAATATTGCGTTTTTTTCTTTCATTTCTGGTTAACGATGTTTATAATAGTATCACC
Source organism: Meghimatium bilineatum (assembly GCA_034231615.1). Classification (NCBI taxonomy): domain Eukaryota; kingdom Metazoa; phylum Mollusca; class Gastropoda; order Stylommatophora; family Philomycidae; genus Meghimatium; species Meghimatium bilineatum. Next base: position 50,697,823 of record CM067306.1, read on the forward strand.
AATGCGACATGACAGAAAAGCGAGTTGTCAAAGAATTGCACGAATGTTGTCAGCAATTTTATGCTTGTTCAATTATGCTTGTGGAAATGTAGTGTAGATAATTATATTGTTACTTATTTCTATGTGATCTACTGCCGCCGAAGATGGATGTGTCGCGCTATTGGCGAAAATAAAACGGCGACGCAACGCATTTCCATTCTCTGGAGTACATCCTTCTGGAAATCTAATATGACCATAGTCCTGCTACAAGAGAGATCCAGCGGGAGTTTGAGAATGAACGCTGAAGGGGAAGAAGAAGAAGAAAATATGATCTAACTAGTTCCGGGAACTGTTTGCTTTGTGTCGACAGCCAATGAACATCACGGGCAGAGCCGTTTTAGAAGGCTGTTTTCCCATTCTACAATAGGTCTTATGTCCAGTAATATCCATATGTCCGGCTATTTGCGACCAGTGAGAACTGGAGAAGAACTTGCTACGATACTAGGTCTTCTCTGGCAATATTTTTTTCTTTTTCTTTTTCTTTTCTCGATCTCTTTTTCTCCCATATGAAATGCTAGAATATTTCTCTGCAAAACAATCTTGAAAAAAACAAACAAACGCAATCCATCACACGGCATTTTTTTCTCTGAGAACTCTCACAGGAAACTGATTAACACAAACTACATTCGCACCCACTGCCCAAATGAACAACACAAACATGAGAATTGAGTAACATCCTCAAAGTTCTTAGATCAACTACAAACAAGTTTGTCCGCGGTGGCAAACGCAAAACATTACGCAGAAAAGAATCGACCTCCGGAGTACAAAAAAAAATGTCCAGGAATAGATTCAACTAGCAGAATATCCAGGTGATGACGAAATGATTCTAAAGTCACGTGATTAACTTCAGGTGTTGTGATCACGTGTCTTCACATGTGTGTGCCTTGTTATTTTGTTAACATTTTTTTTGTATCAATATTTTTTATTGTTGTATTCGCGTGCGCGTGTGATTATGTGTGTATGTGTGCGCTTCTTTCGTAATGTTTTTGTTTAACCTGTTGTCATGTTTTTGCTATCGTTTGTTATGGTTGTGTATTTATTATTCTCAGTTTATTTACGTTTTGTGTGTCTCTTATTTGCCTGTGCAATAATTCGTGTCATTTCCTGGTGAAATGAAACCGTCTTCAGAACATTACGACAGGGACGTAGCTAGTGTATATGGCGCCAGGGGCGTGCATATTTTTCCTGCATAGTTCACGAATTGACTAAATAGAAAAATTTCTTATGGTGAGGTACGCTGATTTTGAACCCTGGACGCTAGTACAAGGTGGTTAAAGTAGATCAAAGCTTTGAAGACAAAACAGTGGAGATCGCGGTTCTGGTAATCCAGTCACTACGACCTCCAGAATTACAAATAAGTGTTAAGATTTCACCCATTTTCAGTTAAGTAAAATGTATCTCTTATAGTGCGTTCCAGGTTCGCTGCTTTCAACCGCGTCGGTAGTTACATTCTGGTAATATCAGAGATCTACAGCAATACAAAATAGTGAATTTCGCGTCACCACACCATCTGGATACAAGTATTTTCTAGCAATCCACTCACAACATACTCTGGATGCAACTATTTTCTTGCAGTTCAGTCACCACAACCTCTGGATACAACCATTTTCTTCTAATCTAGTCACCACACCCTCTGGATACAACACTTTTCTTGTAATCCCGTCACCACACACTCTGGATGCAACCATTTTCTTGAAATCCCGTCACAACACCCTCTGGAGACAAACATTTTCTTGTAATCCCGTCACCACACCCTCTGGAGACAAACATTTTCTTGTAATCCCGTCACCACACCCTCTGGAGACAAACATTTTCTTGTAATCCCGTCACCACACCCTCTGGAGACAAACATTTTCTTGTAATCCCGTCACAACACCTTCTGGATACAAACATTTTCTTGTAATCCCGTCACCACACCCTCTGGAGACAAACATTTTCTTGTAATCCCGTCACCACACCCTCTGGATACAAACATTTTCTTGTATTCCCGTCATCACACCACTGTATACAACCATTTTCTTGTAATCCAGTCACCACACCCTCTGGATACAACCATTTTCTTGTAATCCTGTCACCACGCTCTCTGGATACAACCATTTTCTTGTAATCCCGTCATCACACTCTGTGGATACAACCATTTTCTTGTAATCCCGTCATCACACTCTGTGGATACAACCATTTTCTTGTAATCTCGTCACCACAACCTCTGGATACAAGTATTTCTTGGTTGAAGTAAAATATCTATCTTACGGTGAAATATGCAACTTTCAACCACGGACGCCAAGAACAAGTTGGTAACCTCAGAACTCTACGAACCATCAACAAAATAGAGGTCGCGATTATGGTAGTTCAGTCACCGCGACTTAAAAAAAGTAGTATTGGTAGTTTTGTGATGTGAGTACATGAAAACATGTACTCTTAACTCATAACTCAAACATCAATAAAATCTTGAGATGTATTTTCTTAGCAAACACAACTATTAAGCGAGATTTGACAGATTCTGACATTGTCACGTCCTGATGTAAGCATTATCTAAAATCTGCCAACAATTAGAATTCTCCTGATACAAACGTCAAAGGGAATTAATATTAGTGAAAGGAAATGTTATTTTGTTTGTAAAGGGGTGATAATAAAATGTACAATGTCTTATTATCTCCCATGATATAGTTTTAAAACATGGGGGTTCACTTGAATGTAGTTGCCGTCTTGTATATATCCGAGTGTACTTTTGGGGGGTTGGATCCTGTAGTTTAAAAAAAAAATGTTCATTTATTGTCTTAGAAACATGTCTTAGAAACATGTCTTAGAAACATGGCTTAGAAATAAGTCTTAGAAACATGGCTTAGAAATAAGTCTTAGAAACATGGCTTAGAAACATGTCTTAGAAATAAGTCTTAGAAATAAGTCTTAGAAACATGATTTAGAAACATGTCTTAGAAATAAGTCTTAGAAATAAGTCTTAGAAATAAGTCTTAGAAACATGTCTTAAAAATAAGTTTTAGAAACATGTCTTAGAAATAAGTCTTAGAAACATGTCTTAGAAATAAGTCTTAGAAACGTGGGTAACAAACAAAGAACTAGAAGACAATTGATGTCTTTGAGATGTCGATATATAGAAGAATAATGAGTACATAATGACAAGTGAACAAATCTAACAAATTGGTTCTGGCAATTTATTTAAAAAGAGAACTAGTAAAGGAAATTTAAAAAAACAACAACAAATAAATGATTTTGAACATATTAAAAGAAATAATACATTGTTGATGACCGTAAGTGAAGTAAGTTGAGGGGAGACGAGCAAGAGGTAGACAGAGATACAAGTGGGAGAGAAACATCACGGAATTGACTAGATATTGTCTAGCAGAGTGCACCACCAAAGCAACTGTCTAAACTACTGCAGCCAAACTTCGCTGCGGAAATGGATCTTGATGATGATATATTTTTCAGTTTCAATCTTTTCTGCATCTGTTATTCGACATATTTTCTGTTTATGACTGTTTCTCGTAGTAGTCAAACATATTCTGTTTATGACTGTCTCTCATAGTAGCCAAACATATTCTGTTTATGACTGTCTCTCATAGTAGCCAAACATATTCTGTTTATGACTGTCTCTCATAGTAGCCAAACATATTCTGTTTATGACTGTCTCTCATAGTAGCCAAACATATTCTGTTTATGACTGTCTCTCATAGTAGCCAAACATATTCTGTTTATGACTGTCTCTCATAGTAGCTAAACATATTATGTTTATGACTGTCTCTCATAGTAGCCAAACATATTCTGTTTATGACTGTCTCTCATAGTAGCCAAACATATTCTGTTTATGACTGTCTCTCATAGTAGCTAAACATATTATGTTTATGACTGTCTCTCATAGTAGCCAAACATATTCTGTTTATGACGGTCTCTCATAGTAGCTAAACATATTCTGTTTATGACTGTCTCTCATAGTAGCCAAACATATTCTGTTTATGACGGTCTCTCATAGTAGCTAAACATATTCTGTTTATGACTATCTCTCATAGTAGCTAAACATATTCTGTTTATGACTGTCTCTCATAGTAGCTAACCATATTCTGTTTATGAATGTCTCTCATAGTAGCCAAACATATTCTGTTTATGACTGTCTCTCATAGTAGCCAAACATATTCTGTTTATGACTGTCTCTCATAGTAGCTAAACATATTATGTTTATGACTGTCTCTCATAGTAGCCAAACATATTCTGTTTATGACGGTCTCTCATAGTAGCTAAACATATTCTGTTTATGACTATCTCTCATAGTAGCTAAACATATTCTGTTTATGACTGTCTCTCATAGTAGCTAACCATATTCTGTTTATGAATGTCTCTCATAGTAGCCAAACATATTCTGTTTATGACTGTCTCTCATAGTAGCCAAACATATTCTGTTTATGACTGTCTCTCATAGTAGCCAAACATATTCTGTTTATGACTGTCTCTCATAGTAGCCAAACATATTCTGTTTATGACTGTCTCTCATAGTAGCTAAACATATTATGTTTATGACTGTCTCTCATAGTAGCCAAACATATTCTGTTTATGACGGTCTCTCATAGTAGCTAAACATATTCTGTTTATGACTGTCTCTCATAGTAGCCAAACATATTCTGTTTATGACGGTCTCTCATAGTAGCTAAACATATTCTGTTTATGACTATCTCTCATAGTAGCTAAACATATTCTGTTTATGACTGTCTCTCATAGTAGCTAACCATATTCTGTTTATGAATGTCTCTCATAGTAGCCAAACATATTCTGTTTATGACTGTCTCTCATAGTAGCCAAACATATTCTGTTTATGACTGTCTCTCATAGTAGCTAAACATATTATGTTTATGACTGTCTCTCATAGTAGCCAAACATATTCTGTTTATGACGGTCTCTCATAGTAGCTAAACATATTCTGTTTATGACTATCTCTCATAGTAGCTAAACATATTCTGTTTATGACTGTCTCTCATAGTAGCTAACCATATTCTGTTTATGAATGTCTCTCATAGTAGCCAAACATATTCTGTTTATGACTGTCTCTCATAGTAGCCAAACATATTCTGTTTATGACTGTCTCTCATAGTAGCCAAACATATTCTGTTTATGACTGTCTCTCATAATAGCCAAACATATTCTGTTTATGACTGTCTCTCATAGTAGCCAAACATATTCTGTTTATGACTGTCTCTCATAGTTGCCAACCATATTCTGTTTATGACTGTCTCTCATAGTAGCCAAACATATTCTGTTTATGACGGTCTCTCATAGTACCCAAACATATTCTGTTTATGACTGTCTCTCATAGTAGCCAAACATATTCTGTTTATGACGGTCTCTCATAGTAGCCAAACATATTCTGTTTATGACTGTCTCTCATAGTAGCCAAACAAGATCCCATATTTTGGTTAAGAACACTATACGATGATGATAATAATGATATACATATTTCGAGATCGCATTTGTTATGACAGGGCCTGCATAGGCTTCAATTTTAGAATAGCACCACTGATTACATGTCATGCATGCTGTTCTAGTCGAATAAGGAGGTTTTCAGGTGGTGTTAGCTGTCTCATCCCATATAAGGTTAAAGTGACCCAGAAACCATACTGAAATCAGATGTGTTAGGCTGAAAAGAACAGACATCGCAGCTAAGCTGCAAACCATGACACAATGCATTCCGTTCTCCTAACTACATCCTGATGATCTGCAAGAGTTTGAGAACGAAAACAGAAGAAGAATATTTCAAGTCGCTACGAGTTTGTCACTCTAGTTTTTCTATGCCAGATTGTAGAGTTTCATTTTCAGCAACAACAGTGTTAAAATCATACTGCAATGGATTCAATCCCACTGTGAATTAACAGGAATTGACATAGCTAGTCGCCCGTGTGATGCCGAGGCCCGAAAGGGGAGAAAAGAATAGCAACACTGTTTACCTTCCAAGCATGTCGTAAAAGGCGACTAAGGAGGTTATTGGATGGAGTTGGCTATTCCATCCCATATAGGGTCAGTGACCCAAAGCCATACTGAAGTCGGATGTATCAGGCCGAAAGGCGCAGATATCGCAGGAATGCTGTAAACCATGACACAACGCATTCCGTTCTCTGGACTACATCCTGCTAATCTGCAGGACTTTGAGAACGAACGCAGAAGAAGAAGAATAAGAAATCGCTAGTCAATTGACCAAGGGAGGTGCTAACACGCAATATCCTGTTGTACCAATCAGCTCTAACCAAAATAAATCCATGGAAAATGCACAGCGAAAGCCTAAATTATCTTGTATTAATGGTACAAGAACACGTCATCATATTTCGATTCAGAACTGGACACAATAAACTGTCACATGTACACAAAAGTGTACACTTGGGCAACCACACCAAACTTTAGAAAAGCATATTTTTCCACAACATGCAAACTATAACACATTACGGTACACATACTAACTATTTGACACGTCTATGACACAATAAGGTACAAATACTAACTATCTGACACGCCTATGACACATTAAGGTACACATACTAACTATCTGATACGCCTATGCCAAATTAAGGAGCACATATTTTCCTTATTACTGTTAAATTCTATGGTATAAAACAAGAAATAGAAAACATTGTTCAATTTATACAAGAAACAACACTGCAGATATAGACATTATTAGCCAATAATTTATACAAGAAACAACACTGCAGATATAGACATTATTAGCTAACAATTTATACAAGAAACAACACTGCAGATATATACATTATTAGCCAACAATTTATACAAGAAACAACACTGCAGATATAGACAATATTAGCCAACAATTTATACAAGAAACAACACTGCAGATATATACATTATTAGCCAATAATTTATACAAGAAACAACACTGCACATATAGACATTATTAGCCAACAATTTATACAAGAAACAACACTATATAGACATTATAGTTAAGGAAAGAAATAGACACATTTCAGCTACACATTAGTGTGGTAGTCTTTTTTGAGTGGTTAAGTTTTTAAAAACATTTGCAAATCAAGATGAATACATGACTAAATGTGGTGTACCTTCCCAGCAATATTTAATGCCATTTAATGGCATTAGGTCAAAGGACATGAGCTATTGGACCGCTGGATCAGCAACCAACCAACCAACTAAATGTGGTTAATGCGAGCAATATTACTAGTTGGACAGTCTCCATACGTGACCACGACGTGACAATAAATGCTTGATTCCCTCCCAATGGCACAGCTGCACTAGGAATCATTAGTGACCTGTCCCAGTGTAAGACCTACCAACAGAATAGAAAAAAACATTTGATGTCATGTTGTTGATTACGCCGTTATGTTTGCTGTTCAATATTTATACGAGGAAGTCGCCCGTTTGTTGCCGGGGCCCGGAAGGAGAGCAAAGAATAGCAACACTGTTTACCTTCCACGCATGTCGTAAAAGGCGACTAAGGAGGGTATGGAATGGAGTTGGCTGTCCCATCCCATATAGGGTCAGTGACCCAAAGCAATCCTGAAGTCGGATGTGTCAGGCCGAAAGATGCATATATCGCACCAATGCTGTAAACCATGACACAACGCATTCCGTTCTCCGGACTACATTCTGCTAATCTGCACGAGTTTGAGAACGAACACAGAAGAAGAAGAAGAGGAAGTGTCGAAACAAAACGTTCTCGGAATTGTTGACTAGTGTTTGAATGAAAGATGATGTATTTGCAGATTATATGTTGAGAAGTTGGTGATGATCTTGACGAAAGGACATGGTAGATGTGACCCTCGTATACACCCTCGAAGGGAAGATACAGATCCTTTTTTGTTTGTTGTTCTAGCTACATCGTCGGATTTAAAAATGGTCTTGATTGAACAACGTACAATTGTCACATTCTGTGTTTCGTTTCAGAAGTCACCCTCAGAAACACTAAAACTGCTTAATACTTTCTGTTGTCTCCCATCGCCGATCAACGAAATTCACGAAAGTAATCAAAAACATGACGTCGAAAGGCTTGTTTGAAATCTATTTGTATGACCTATACTGGTGATTGGTCACGCTTCATTACATCGAAGATTTTAGTCTGGGGTAACTTATCCCACTTCCAACATCCTTAGTGGCTGCTTACAGCATGTATGACAGCATGACAGGGTTATATTTGACAGATGACAGGGTTATATTTCTGTGCTTCTCTTTCAAGACCATGTAACACGTCGGAGGAGAGCAGAGATACAATGGTTATATTCTTCTTCTTCTGCGTTCATTCTCAAACCCCTGCACATTAGCAGAATTTAGTCCGGAGAACGGAATGCGTTGTATCATGGTTTACAACATTGCTGCGATACCTGCGTCTGTCGGCCTGACACATTCAACCTCAGTATGGATTTGGATCACTGGTCCTATATGAGATGGGGCAGCCAACTCTATTCCATAAACTTCTTAGTCGCCTCTTACGACATTAATGAACGGTAAATAGTATTGCTATTCTTTGCTCCCCTCTCGGGCCCCAGTAACAGAAAGGGCGCAACGGTTATATAATTAAGCAGGATTTGAATGGACAATGATCACACCCGACAGAGAATTTTAAACAAAGAATAAACTTCAAATTTAAAAAAAATAAATAAACACTAGTGAGAAATGAATCAAAACAATTTAATAACAAATATATTACTCAAATAATGATTATTTCAACCAGTGTCAAAAGTAAAAACCCAACGGGGGTGTGATTAGCTATGACGTGTTTTCAAGTCAGAGATAATGTCAAGAACAGCATTGTCAATAACAGTATTGTTGCAATTGATGCTAGATTTAATATACTTAAAGCCAAAATATAATTAAATGTGGCCAAAAAATTATTCAATTATAACCTAAATGTTAATTGGTTGTACGGTAGAAAATATTGACAAATGGCCATATTGTATAGCAGTGTTTGGTCACATGCTGTTTGATGTTGGAGGATGGTTTAAGAAGATTTAGGCATTGTGCATGTGAGGGATAACATTGAGATAAAGTGAGCTATGTTTATAATGAAGCAATCCTATTAAATGCGGAGCAGGTAGCTCTTAATAGCACTACCATAGAACAAAAGAGATGAGAAAACGAGAGAGATGTCACCATTGAGTTTGCATTGTTCTTAACAGCACGTAGTTTTTTTTCTGGCGAAGGCACATCTCCTCATTAGTTGAGTAACTGAATGACATTCGGCCACATGTAAGGTTGTCGCAAAGGAATGGATGTGTTTGGGAAGAAGGTTTATGGTTTGCATGTATAGTCCACGAAAGAAGGTATTTCTGCGCAGCAGTATCAGAGTATCATCTATTCCTGTATAGAGAACAGCAGTATCCGAGAATCATCAATTCCTGTCAAGAGAACAGAGTATCATCTATTCCTGCCAATAGAACAGCACCCACTCCTGGACCAACTATCTCATTATTCTTCTTGTTTACCAATTCGCTGTGATGACACATCTAACATTTACCACCACCGACGGGTCTGACCACAAATGAACAGAATTGCAATCTTATCTGATTTGTATCTCTTCGACACCTATTGAGATTTGATTGTTTTGCGTTCGTTCTCAAATTCTCATCGCATCTCTCTTGTTCTCAAACTCCCATCGCATCTCTCTTGTTCTCAAACTCCCATCGGATCTCTCTTGTAGCAGGATGCTCCTACTAGATTTCCAGCAGGATGTAGTCCAGGGAACATAAATGCGTTATTTTAAAGTTTTATATACACAAAATGGCACGACACACCCGACACCAACGTTAGTACCTAATACACATTCACTTCTACTGCGAACGGTGGACATTTGTTACCATATCGCTAGTATAATAAACCAGCCGCACGAGAGATCTGCTTCTCGTACTTATACGCTGGTCAACATGCTCAAAGCTAACGCCGGTCAAGAATTACTGACAATTTCGGTGCTGTCTGTATCGCTACAACGTGGTCACAGACGCCCCCACATGCATGACCATCATTAGATAGAAGACTCGAGTATAAAAAAATCATAAATTCACGCAGTGATAAATAATGACGATTGTTTGAGAAGTGACCAATTGTCAGTTCATCACACAAATTCTCCTTTGTCGCCTTCTACAACATTCATGGAAAGAGAACCGCCACCCTATTCTTTTCAAACTTAATTAGAAGTCAGGGTCCCAAGTTGGCGAGGTTTAGCGATGTAAATAATAAGAGAATAACGCTCGCGTGTTACCTTGGCCCGCAAGGGAAGCAAAATATAGCAATGCAGTGATCTGCCAAAGTTTTGTTTTGTCTATTTCTGATTGTGTTGTTTCACATCTGACCTTTTATTTGTAACACTTCCGTGTTATATCCATATTTTTCTATTCAATGTGAACGTCAATAGTGCAGTTCTTACTCCTAGTTTGTTTGGTTGTGTAGTAGTCACATGTAGTCTTGATAAAGACCTTTTGGTCGAAACATTAATGTGTGTGTTTTTTTATGTTTTTCCAGATATTAGCAAACCTTCATTACCCTATTCCAAGATTCAAATATCGTATGCGGCCACTTTGTAAAACTCATCAAATGTATGTTTTTTTCGTACAAGGCCTAATGTTATACAGTTTTACAGCAGTCTGATTTATCGAAGGCAATTTTAGATGTTTTAGATATGGGAGTCTGTTCCATCTCATATATTTTCTAAGTGAACCAGAAGTACCGAGTCTCAGTATGTCGAGCGGTCAAGCTATAAAACACGCTACAACGCAGACCGCTCTCTGGATTATATCCTGGTAACCAATGGGAGTTTTAGAAAGAAGAAAGTAGAAAAGAATAATATGTCGTCAGGCGGGAAATTTGAAAAATAAAATTTAATCGGCTAATTTTCTAATCGATGCCACGGCTGGGTTTTTGTTTTCACTAGATCTGAAGTTTTTAGCCGTCGTCTGTGGTGTTGTAGCTATTTTGGCCAAATTTGCGTTAATCTGGCAATTAATTTGGGTATTTTTAGGAAATTATCGAAATCTAGCCCCCCAAAAATCTGGTAAACCCTGTCCACCCTCAGCGATTTTATTACAAAAATGTCACCAAGTCTCATGGAAAGGTTGGAATTGCGCACGACACTGTGCGAATGTGGGATTTTTTAAAAGTATATTCGCTTCCTTTTCTAGGAATTTTATATATATATTGAATTATATAATCTGTGGTTACATAAGATTTTTTTTAAAAAGGCGATCTGGGTTATTTAATAAATATCAGTGGTAACACTGCGGGGTTGGTTTCAAACTTCCTGTGCCAGTGTCATTCTTGTAGGAAAACGTTATCTTTATTGTTTAAATAGATATCATTCTTCAACTCCTCTACCTCCCTATATTATAACAAAAACTGTTTAGGGTATCCATGCCTTGAAGGGGGTTTTCAGGTTAGGAATTATATTTTCATTGTTTAAATTTCTTCCCGTTACTTCGCAAAATTTTGATATAGGTGTCCCGTTTACGGCTCATAACTTTTTAAAATAATAATTTATATTAATGAAATTTTGCATGCATATGTTTAAAATAGCTCCTTATATCACATACTAAGAACATGCTATCTATATTTATTAACTATTTTTACAGTCGTTCAAATTTGGACATTTTTTCACGGAAACAGTGCGAAAAGTTTGAAAACATATTCTAATATCCTTAGTATAAAGTAAAGTAACCCATAGCATTTATTAATGCCGTAGGGGTGTGAGATGTTAGCGATCTCACATTTCAGAGTCTTTGCAAATGAGGGGGTAGTCATCTCCTCTCCCTCGCAGTCTTTACTTCCCGGATTAATCCGATACCCATGGGTCGACATGGGAGCCGTTGCGATCTGAGAAACATTTCCACCTCAACTGGGGAATGAACCCAGGACCACTCATATGCGAAGCCAGTGCGCTAACCACTGCGTTACGTGGCTCCCTATCCTTAGTATACGCCATAGCTATTCCATTCATATGTATGCATCTTAATTATAACTCATTTGTACTTAATATCTTCTCAAAAAATTTACAGAACTGACCGTACCATTTTTAGCATGAACATTTTCACATTTTTGTCCAGGACCACATAATTTCCATTTACTTTTATACAGAAAGAAATATTTTACATTATAATTATAGTGTAATCATTAAGGTATCTACTATGAAAGTTACAGCCATGTAACTTTCAGTCCGTTGCAGTCCGTTCTAAGTGACTTGAGTACACAGTTTGAATGTCTTGACAAAATCGACATTTTTTTGATGTGGATATGCGGTTGGTCAAGTACGGAAAAACCCGTTTGCTCGAGTTGCGAGGCGATTCCACGCCGTTAGAAGGGACTTGGTTCAATTCCCGTTAGTCTCAAGAATTTGTAACTGCAACTGTTTTGTTTGAATATGAATTTTTTTTGGGCAACCCTACCGCTATCTAGGTGTACCCCTTCCCTCTTAAAACTACAGTAGTGTATTTCTTCTTCTTTCGCTCTCTGATAACAAAAACGAAAGTTCGTGTGATTTGCGGCGTGAAGTACGTTTTGCTACTGTTTGAATTTGAGCCTGTGGCCTAGCACCTCCGTTTTTGGTATGCTTTTTAATGTACAATTCTTGGGGAGGGGGCTTCCCTAATCTGAGACATCTGTGGCCAATAGACCAAGCTACATTGCAAGAACTTGCTCATAATAGAGCTACTTGGCGTTCTACAGTAAAAAAAACGTCGCTGCATATTGTGAAAAGAGGAAACTCGTAGTAGAGAGTGCTAGAAAGTCACGAGAGATAAAAAAACAAAAAACAACAAAAAACAACCGTCACCAGATGGTAATACCATGCCCGAACTGTTCAAAAACATTTGCAGCCCAAATATGACTTATTCGACATCTACGAACTGGACATAGTTCTATCTGAATTTTCTAAAGAAGATGTAACAAATGGTCATCATCATTTGTGATGGACGAAGAACAATCTATCACGAGGTGGCGGATGTGTATCGACTCTACGTCGTGACAGTTTATCACCAACTGTGCCCTTACACTTTGCATGCACAAACATGAGGAGACGGTAATGAGGGATTTAGGTTTGGGTCGACTACATCTATATTGCACGTTGTCAGTGAAATTGTCTCGCCTAATTAGACGTATTGTGCCTTGAGCACATCAGGTACTCAACCGTTCTTATTTGCGAGCACGCTTCCGGTATAGGAAAAACGTGACAGTAGAGTTGACCGAAGTTATGTTCGCCATCCTATCCGCGGTGTTTTTGACATCGTGAACCCCTCGTCCAAGTCGAAGTCTCTACACATATTTATTATACAAGTAAATTTAAGTAGGAAGCCAGAGGACAATATTACAAATTCTTGAGACTAACGGGAATTGAACCAGTCCGTTCTACGGCACCAAATCGCCTAGCAACAATTGCACACGCGATTTTCAGTACTTGACTAACTTGGATATTATGTTATGTGTTTGTTGTTACTGAGGATATTTCAATACCTGTACGGGATGTTTGTTGTTGTTGTAATAGTCCTTGTCTCGATTGGTCCGTTCGGGTGACTTTGTGTGCACGATTTGAATGGCTTGATGAAATCGCAATTTTTTTTTGGAGATGCGGTTAATCAAGTACTGAAAATCGCGTGTGCAATTGTTGCTAGGCGATTTGGTGCCGTAGAACGGACTGGTTCAATTCCCGTTAGTCTCAAGAATTTTTAATATTGTCCTCTGGCTTCCTACTTAAATTTACTTAAATAAACAATTATTTGAAGCAAAATTGTATTGTCTATATATGTTATCCATGTTTACAAGAAGACCTATCGGCCCATGTATAACTAATACGGATATTATGTTATGTGTTTGTTGTTACTGAGGATATTTCAATACCTATACGGGATGTTTGTTGTTGTTGTAATAGTCCTTGTCTCGATTGGTCCTTTTGTGTGCACGGGTGACTTTGTGTGCACGATTTGAATGGCTTGATGAAATCGCATCTTTTTTTGGAGATGCGGTTAGTCAAGTACTGAAAATCGCGTGTGCAATTGTTGCTAGGCGATTTGGTGCCGTAGAACGGACTGGTTCAATTCCCGTTAGTCTCACATATTTATTAGCACAGGAGACTAGAAACTTGTTCTAGAGCTGAACAATAGCATTTTCCCGTTATACATACACTTGTCGCTGCTCTCTAGTGCTGTGCTGACTTATACATATATCTTGACATTTGCTATGGCAGCCCCTCCAATGCATCTGCGTTTCTACTGCACGCGTCAGAATGTCTTGCGTCAATGTGTGTCGACGGTGCTATTGTTTGTGTTGGCGCAGTGGTGCCGGAGATATCGTTTATCTTCTGCAGTCAACTCTCATTCAATCTGCAGCCTCCACATTCACGGACACATTTCCGATCTGCAGCCTCCACATTCACGGACACGATCTTCAAAAATGTTGGCCAATAGCAGCACGAGCCTCTATATTTCTGTTTCCAGAGTGCACCACGAGGAGGTACTTTTGGGATTTTGGTTATCTGCTAACCCTTCGTTCGCACAAGAGTTATGCGGTACCGTTATCGCCCTTTTGTGTTTGTGAATTGCAGGCAGTTAAAGTGTGTCTTGTGTGATAAAGGCCTTGCTGGCGCCACGGCATGTACAGGGTGCGTTTTAAAACTTACACTCGAACAGAAAAAAAATACAATCCTTACAGGGAGTCGAACCCTGGACCTCACAGGTGTGAGACTAACAATCTAACCTCTTGGCCTAGCGCCACAATCCCCGGTAGACGGAGGGAAGGCTCCTCCTCCTGAAACCTTCTTTCATTGTCTTCCCTTAAATCACTGTGGCCTTTCAATGGGCTGAATGACCCAAATTGAGAACCACATATGTTTACTCTAATATCACTAAAGCTGTGGACGTCTGGGCCTGCTGTTGTGGAAATCTTCGTCCGCTGCTGCGGACTACTCCATCTGTGGCTGTGGACTTTCCCGTCTGCTTCGTTCATTCTCAAACTCCTGCTAATTAGCGTAAATCTATGTATTATGTCATCGTATGCATTGTCGCTTTAATATATGCGCCTTTCGGTCTGTTTAACCCGTGTAGTTGAAGGAGTCGGTCAGAGATGATGTTTGTCGCGTGTACAACAATTCTCATTCCATCTCTTTCTACACATCCCGAAATAATCCACAAATAGGCTGGACAGGTGTTTGGCAAAACAGCTTATTGAAGAAATACACCACGAAGAGTTTCTTTAGGGTTTTGGATATTCTAACACTGCGAAACACACTAGACCAATTTCAAAATCCTTTGTATCCGACATAAAACATAACTCGAATATTTAAAACAGGCAAAATTTAAAAAAAATCATTAGAGATGGCATTTCTGATCCAGCATAAATTAAAACAAGAATAATAATGCTTCGAATATTAATTGTACATTCAAGGCTGTATGAAGATAATTTTCCAAGACAACATCAATGCACATCCACGGATAACTCTCGTTTCAAGAATTCTTCCGCCAAACTTGTTTTGAACTCAATTTTACAAGCAACATTGCCCAATCTCTTTCGCCATATTAGTCCCGTCGTCAGACTCTGCGCAGAAGATTGTTAGAAACGTCTTGTCAATATGGAGGCAATTACATGCACGATTAACTAGTCTATCGCCAGGGGTTACCTTTCCTTTAGCGGAAGTGTAAATAATAGCCAATGAGCATGGAGTGATAGGGAATAAGATGGAGGCTTAGTTTCATGTTGATGCAAGAATGAAAATTGAGAAACATTTTGTCTAAAAATGATAAAACATAGACCAGAAGTAATTATTCAATTTTGTCTATATATTATAAAATATAGACCAGAAATGAATCTTTATTTAAATTTTTTAAATTAAATTTTAAAACATAGATCAGTTGTGAAATTTAAAAAAAATTTTGTTAACAATTTATAAATCAATCAATCAAGTGTCACGACCGAATGACGTAGACGACCTTGTTTCTCCACGACTCCTTGTCTCTTGTGTTGTCAATAAGCTCGGTTGGTGAACTTCTACCGTGCCACAATATTAGTCCATTTAGTACTTCTCTCTTTGTCGTCCTCTATCTCTTCTGTCCTTGATCTTTCCAGTGGTTGCCAAGTGTTCAGACTGTGTTCTTCTCAGCACATGCGCTAGAAACCTTGACTATCTGCCCCTAATGTTTCATATGAGTGATCTTTTTGCGCCAGCATCAATGAGAACATCTGCATTAGTTTTCTTAGCTGTCCATGGTATTTTCATCATTCTTCTCGAAAACAACATCTCTCTGTAGCCTTCAGTTTGTTTTGAATGTTTTTGTTTACAGTCCATGCTTCACAACCATGAAAAGAAATGGTTTGATATAAAATCTCACCATTCGAATTCGGGTCTGCATTGATAGTCTTCCATTGCACAAAATGGTTCTCATTGTTTGAAATGCTGATTTGGCTTGTGCTGTTCGGCTCTTTATTTCACTTGAGCATCTACCTTCTGATGTTAACAGGGTGCCAAGATATCTCACTTTTTCAACTTCTGTTAATTTTGTGTCATTAATCATTAGTTGCATCTTGGTTGTGTATGTTTCATTGAGACAACAATTATTTCTGCTTTATTCTTGTTTAAACTAAAGCCGTTGTTTTCACTTGCTTTCACTACTTTACCCAACATAGCTTATAGTTCTTTTTCGCTTCCTACGAACAGTACTGTGTCGTCAGCATACCTCAAGTTATTTATATTGCATCCTCCCACTTTTATTCCTGGCATATCTTCTATATTTCACATAGTCTATTCTGTATACAGGAAGAAAAGATCTGATGACATTACACAACCTTGCCTGACATCCATTTCTATCTTTTGAAATCTACCTATAGTGTTGTTAACTCTCATGGCAACCATTTGTTTCCAATACATATTTCTTACTATTCTTAGATCTTCTCCATCAACGTAAAGATTTTCTAGCAGTTTTATAATCTCTGAAGGCTTCATCTTGTCAAATGTTTTGATATAATCTATGAAGCACAGATATAGGTCTTGTTGTACTTCTATGGCCCTCTCCATTAATGTTCTTACTATATATAGGGCATTTCTTGAACCTTTTTCTTCTACGCATCTGTATTGTTCTTCTGCTATTTCTGGTGTTAATTTTCCTGTTTAAGGCTGATTGCTCTGTGGTCTTCGCAATCTACTGCACCAGGTTTCTTTGACAGACAGACAGACAGACAGACAGATAGATAGATAGATAGATAGATAGATAGATAGATAGATAGATAGATAGACAGACATACAGATAGACAGATATATAGATAGATAGATAGATAGATAGATAGATAGATAGATAGATAGATAGATAGATAGATAGATAGATAGATAGATAGATAGATAGATAGACAGACATACAGATAGATAGATAGATAGACATGCAGGCAGGCAGGCAGGCAGGTAGGTAGGTAGGTAGATAGGTAGATATGTAGTAGATAGATAGACAGACAGACAGACATACAGACATACAGACATACAGACAGCCAGATAGACAGACAGACAGATAGACAGATAGACAGATATATAGATAGATAGATAGATAGATAGATAGATAGATAGATAGATAGATAGATAGATAGATAGATAGATAGATAGATAGATAGACAGACAGACAGACAGACAGACAGACAGACAGACAGACAGACAGACAGACAGACAGACAGACAGACAGACAGACAGATAGATAGATAGATAGATAGATAGATAGATAGATAGATAGATAGATAGATAGATAGATAGATAGATAGATAGATAGATAGATAGATAGATAGATAGATAGATAGATAGATAGATAGATAGATAGATAGATAGATAGATTGCAGACAGCAACAGACGGACATATTTATAGATAGATAAATAGACAGGCAGACAGGCAGGCAGGCAGATAAATAGATGGATGGATGTATGGATGGATGCATGGATGGATAGATAGATCCAATCGAAACAAAGCTACAGGCGAAATACCATAACAATGAAATTCTAAAATTATGACAATCAATAGAAGGCAATACTTCAGTGAAACGGAATAACAATAGTACTTAGTAGAACACATGTATTTTAATGTTTCACTTGAACACAACAAACGGACTATCACTAACACTAAGGTGTAAAAATGAAAACATAAAAATTACAAAATACACAACATTTTCAACGTTTCGGCCCGTTAGGTATTTCTTAAGAATACATAAAACAAAAAGTGAAAAACAAAGAAAACAGTAAAAACAATGTTACCACCACAGATGTCAATCAATATCAATAAAACCCATAACCCTTCAGGGTCGTAGGGGTACCACATTGGAAGCTTCAGCACACAGAGTCCTCCAGCGAATTCTATCCTCAGCGATGCGGATGAGTGTGGAAATATCTAGCCCTGTCCATTCCTTGATGTTGTCTGTCCATGTCTTTATTTGTCCTCCTCTGCTTCTTCCACCCTCGACAGTTCCCTGCAGTATTGTTTATCCATTGTAGTATTTCAGTGGGCAAAATGTTTAGCTAGTGGTGCCCATCTCCTCTCCAGCTGTCCTTCTGATGTGGTTATATGGATGTGTTTTCTCTCTCCATCTCCATTGCACTTTTCTGATGTTGACGCTACATCACATTTGAACTTCGCGCTGAGCGCATCGCTACCATTTCACTAGGTCACAACCTTACTTCGTACGCATCCACATTAAGACTTCTAAACTTGATAATACCTTCACTATGTTGTTATCTTTTAATCCATTAACGAAGTAACCTTCAAGATATTATCCCGAATTGACATATTTTCCACTGCACATCAATTCACTGAATATAATACATAATATAGATCCCTGCTTCACAGAATGAAAACACAACGCCATATTGTCGTGATGACGTCATATACCACAGATGTACTGGAACGTCAATCGTGTTGTATGAAACAGCTTAGAAACAGTGACCACCGGCCAGTCTCTCTGACTCTGGATAATGAATATATTAATTATAGCAGCACTCTCTCTAGGTGGAACTACACGAAGGCAAATTGAACAATGTACCGACACTACACACGTCTACTAGACATAGATCTACCTACAGACAAATATATCTATAAGGTAGTGAATGAATTCTATTGATGTGTATTACAGGCTACTTGTAAAATCATCCTTTGAGGAGCCTGTAAGCGAAAACTCGAGGAGAATGTATATATATATAGAGGGAGAGAGAGAGAGAGGGAGAGAGAGAGAGAGGGAGAGAGAGTACCCACACAAAATCCACGTATACTAGAATACGTCGCTGGAATTACATCGGACACGCTCTACGAATGGATACCGAAAGATTTCCATGTCAAGCTTTGATGTGGTCACCAAAGGGCAAGAGAAAGCGAGGAAGACCAAAAGAAACATTACGTAGAAATATTACAAGAAAACGTTTCACCATCGGTATCAGAAACAATGAAGACCTAAAGCACATTGCAATGAAACGAAAGACATGGAACGACACGCCCTATGAGCCGTCTTTGGCCCTAGAGGAATAACTAACTAACTAACTATCTAACCAACTAACAAACTGACAAACTAACTAACTAACTAGCTAACCCACACAATGTTAGGGATACAATTAAATTATCAACTAGGAAATTTTCTGCAATAATTACGAGACAGAATCCTGGCAATCAAGGTGCCAAGTGAAGAACTGTTGAGCACCAATCTTGGTTCACAGCCTGTAGTATTCCTGACAGGTACAAGACAGGTGCAAGATCAGTACTCCAAGCGCTCCAAACCAGAAAACTACCAGACCTGCAGATACTACTGACCGAACTAAGAAATCAGCTTAAAGTAGATATGCAGTGGATGCCATCACAAGTTGGAATACCTGGAAACTAGAAAGCAGAACGTAGGAGGTAGCTTCTGATGATCAACCAGATGTGCCAATAACGTACCATCATAAGAAACAGATGTTCAAGGCAGTTAGAAAGTCAACTCCAACACAAGAAAACTACCAAATTATGAACAGAGAAGTTGTCATTCCGGCCTCAGAACATGAAACACCTAATCCGTAGCCACATGTATACAAAGTTCAAGATTGACAACACGGCCATTTGTACACGTGGGCAGGCACCTCAGACAGCGGAGCATATTCTTCAGGAATTCCATGAATAGGAAATACTTAGGCACCACATTGGCCCAGAGAAACAACAATGCAAGAAAAAACTCTACTGACCTCTGTACGAGTTACAAAACACAGTCAAATTTATAGAAGAAACAAAACTTCAGATATGAGTACGTTCCAGGGGAAAGAAAGAAGAATAAATGTACTGCCTCAAGCTCATGCGCTTCTAAGTGATGTAATATTACCGTTACCTTTCAACAAATGCTTCATATAACATGTTTCTGATCACACATCGACTATCTATATCACGTAAAGACGTTATTTATATCACGGAAAGTCGTTATCTATATCACGTAAAGACGCTATCTATATTACGGAAAGACGTTATCTATATCACGGAAAGACGTTATCTATATCACGGAAAGACGTTATCTATATTACGTAAAGACGTTATCTATAGCACGGAAAGACGTTATCTATATCACGTAAAGACGTTATCTATATCACGGAAAGACGATATCTATATCACGGAAAGTCGTTATCTATATCACGTAAAGACGTTATCTATATCACGGAAAGACGCTATCTATAGTACGTAAAGACGTTATCTATATCACGGAAAGACGTTATCTATATCACGGAAAGACGTTATCTATATCACGGAAAGACGTTATCTATATTACGGAAAGACGTTATCTATATTACGTAAAGACGTTATCTATATCACGGAAAGACGTTATCTATATCACGGAAAGACGTTATCTATATTACGTAAAGACGTTATCTATATCACGGAAAGACGTTATCTATATTACGTAAAGACGTTATCTATATCACGGAAAGACGTTATCTATATTACGTAAAGACGTTATCTATATCACGGAAAGACGTTATCTATATCACGGAAAGACGTTATCTATATTACGTAAAGACGTTATCTATATTACGTAAAGACGTTATCTATATCACGGAAAGACGTTATCTATATCACGGAAAGACGTTATCTATATCACGGAAAGACTTATCTATATTACGGAAAGACGTTATCTATATTACGTAAAGACGTTATCTATATCACGGAAAGACGTTATCTATATCACGGAAAGACGTTATCTATATTACGTAAAGACGTTATCTATATCACGGAAAGACGTTATCTATATTACGTAAAGACGTTATCTATATCACGGAAAGACGTTATCTATATTACGTAAAGACGTTATCTATATCACGGAAAGACGTTATCTATATCACGGAAAGACGTTATCTATATCACGGAAAGACGTTATCTATATTACGTAAAGACGTTATCTATATCACGTAAAGACGTTATCTATATCACGGAAAGACGTTATCTATATTACGTAAAGACGTTATCTATATCACGGAAAGACGTTATCTATATTACGTAAAGACGTTATCTATATCACGGAAAGACGTTATCTATATCACGGAAAGACGTTATCTATATCACGGAAAGTTTCTGATCAAACATAGACTATCTATATCAGGGAGAGACGTTATTTAACCATAAACAGTCTTGAATAAGCCAGATAATTTGGGATAATACGATAAAGTCCTGAGTAGGTGTAGTTGCCTACCAGGTTAGGACAAGTCCGCCATAGGCAAATAATTGAATCATTTCTGGGAACTGTTGTCTTTACTGGCATTAGTGTTGTGTTCGTTCTGTTATCACTGCTAGCGATGAACATCAGTAAGTTCTTAGTAGTAGTAGTAGTAGTAGTAGTAGTAGTAGTAGTAGTAGTAGTAGTAGTAGTAGTAGTGGTAGTAGTAGTGGTGGTGGTGGTGGTAGTTTTGCTAGTAGTAGTAGTAGTAGTAGTAGTAGTAGTAGTAGTAGAAGAAGAAGAAGAAGTAGTAGTAGTAGTAGTAGAAGAAGAAGAAGAAGTAGTAGTCATGATGACGGTGTACAAGTGGTAGTAGTAGTAGCAATATCAGTTATGGTGGTGGTGATAGCAGTAGTCGTGCTAGTGGTGGTAGTAATTAAAGTTGTAGTAGTTGTAGTTGTGGGGGTGATGTTGGTTATAGTAGTACTAGTGATAGTAGTAGTCGTGTTAGTGATAGTAATAATTATAGTTGTAGTAGTAGTCGTAGTGGTAGGAGTAGTAGTAAGGATGATGTTGGTTATAGTAGTACTAGTGATGGTAGTTGTTATGGCAGTTGTTCACCAAAATAAACCTATGATAAAGGCACAACGAAAGGGTTATTTACCTTCACGGGATGACTACTTACCTTTTACTTACCTTTCAAAAGCCATATTGAAGTCGAATGTGTCAGGCCGAAAGGGACAATTGTCGCAGGTAAGCTGTAAACCATGATACAAAGCATTCCGTTCTCTGGATTACATCATGATAATCAGCAGGAGTTTGAGAAAGAATCTGGAAGAAGAAGTAATGCCCTTATATCTGTAAATATTTACAATAGGATGTGGGGCACTGTCAGATGTTACAAGTTTCTCTGCAGCTGCACAAATAGCTTTGACGTCAGATTCATCGTTGTTGCAGTAACTTCCCGTTGGTATACATATGGCATCCGAGACCATCTGCAGTTATAAAAGACCTGTTCGCTAAATTACGTTGAACCCCATTCGTTATGTGTTATGATTATTTCAATTGGTTCACATTTCAATAATATGGCTTTCAATTGGTTACTATTTATACTTGAAATCGTATTGGCTATCTTTGGCATGCTATTCCAAGTATATAAATAGTAACCAATTCAAATCGAAAGAATAATCAAAGCACGCAACGAATGGGGGGCCCAACATAATTTAGCGAACATGTCTTCTATACTGTGATTGGTCACGATGGCATCAGTAGTGTCATTTGTAGTATTCCACGTATACTCCACGTCCTCCATTTCTGCCTGCACTCTGTGCTAGTCCATGCGTCTACACTCTGATCATTAAATTATTTGGGTCTCATCGATGAAGCTGAGAGGTGCTACCGTTTCATCTATTTGAAGTCTGCACAATTTCCTAAAAATATATCGTCGTATCTAGTTCTTCACATCAGCGCATGCTCACTTCCAACAAATGATACTATTTATCGGGAAAATTATTTATGAATGATCACCATATCCATTTTGTGATATATTACTTTTTTTTCTTTTCGCTTTATAACCCTCTATGCCTTTCAACGTCAGGGGTAGAAGAGTTGTCTGGAGATGGCTTTTCTTTTGTCTGCTTCATATATGTTTGTTTTCGGTGCCTTTTTTAATTTCTGTAATCCATCGTTTGCAAGGTCTGCATCCATCATGCCCGTAAAGTAATACTTTTGTAAGGGATACTATTTGATGGTAATCTGGAAGCATGTGAAAACTACTTAATCTGTTGTCTTCTGATGTAATATAGTATTGGCATTGTGTTTGTTAGTCTTCTGTTTTCATTTCTGATTCTGTCTCTTATTATTTCTCCGAGGATTCTTCGTAGACAATTCATTTCTGTTGTAACAAGTTTTATTTTGGATTTTGTTGTTAGTGTCCACGTTTGACATTAGTAGTATAGTGTTAGTATGATTATTGTTTTATATAGTGCAGTTATGATGTTCATACTCACATATTTGTTTTTGAAAATAGGAGACATCTGCCCCAAGAACCCGTATGATATGTTACATTGTTAGATTTATTGTCCAAGACTCGCACCCATATGTTAGTATTGGGGTTATATAGCACTTCAGAACTCTCTTTCCCAACTCTAATGACAAGGTCTTATTACACAGTATATTTTTCATTTTTCTGAATGTTGTTTCCCCAAGATCCCGTATGATATGTTACATCTATGTTGGATTTCTTTGGTGGTTTTTTTTTCCATTCGACGCTATTATTCTCCCAAGATAGGGGAATTCTTTCACCTGTTTAAGTTGTTGATAATCGATTAGAATAGTGGTGTTTGTTTTTGAAATTGACATAACCTCAGTTTATGACATATTAAAATAATGGGAATTTCCAGATTATCAATGTCACTTGCGTAAGTGTGTAAAAAACGTCAGTGTGCAAATAACTTCAGCATAATAATAGGTGTGATCATTTAATTTTCAGATTGATAACGATAAGTA
Source organism: Meghimatium bilineatum (assembly GCA_034231615.1). Classification (NCBI taxonomy): domain Eukaryota; kingdom Metazoa; phylum Mollusca; class Gastropoda; order Stylommatophora; family Philomycidae; genus Meghimatium; species Meghimatium bilineatum. The sequence goes on from CM067306.1 coordinate 50,721,985, forward strand.
AAAACATTCAAAATTGTTATAATTTCACACATTATCTTTTTCTTCATCGACCAAGTGGCTCCTATACTTTTTATCTCTAGCTATGCAATGTATTTGAGCCTTCTATCTGCAAGTGCCTAGAAGGTGGAGTAACAATACCTGATATCATTTAGGAGTTTTCATTTATATAGAAGGTGGTCAAAATTTGTAACGGGGTGTATTTTTGTTAGCAATTTGTCTGGCTGAAGTGGGAGCTGCAGTAGTGGAGTGTCTTCTACTATCAGCCGAAGAACTGAACAGTTTCGATGTCACACGTCACTCGTGCTTCGCAACACACAAAAATATTATCAGCTATTGTTCCGTTATTGTATTGTTTTTTTTTTTTTAAATATACAATTCTGATAATCGTAATAGGGTTACAAGATAGCGAGAAATGCTTTATGACCAAATTACAAATAAAGCACGGCCAAAAAAATAACCAAAATACTAAATTACCTGCATAAACTACAAAATACATAATAAAATTAGCTTGAATTCAGTGAATTGAATTAAAAGATCTAATTTTAATTAAGGCATCTAAAAGATAGGTCTCATTATTTTTCCTGGAGTTATAAGGGTAACTGAATAAAATAAAATAAAGCATTTAGGACATATTGACTGTTGACCCAAGTTGCCAGGCAAGTAGATGCCATCTGAGAAGTCCTGGTTTAAATCCCATTTTTCACATTGATTTCTATTGGAGTTATAAAAACAGCAACGTGCTGCTATTGAGTTATAAAAACAGCAACGTGCTGCTATTGGAGTTATAAAAACAGCAACTTGCTGCTATTGGAGCTATAAAAACAGCAACTTGCTGCTATTGGAGCTATAAAAACAGCAATCTCACTATCAGCTTGGGTACCGTGCTCCACCATCAGTATCATTAATACAATGTATAAAACTGCATACATGTTCAAGTAAGCCAAGAATATTTAAAAAATTGTCAAAAAAATACATTTAATGGCAGGTAACTTGTACAAATTGTCAGAAACATACATTATATTTAATCGCAAGTAACTTGTACAAATTGTCAAAAACTTAGTTAATGTCAAGTAAATTATAAAAATTGTCAAAAACGTAACATTTAATGACAAGTAACTTGTAAAAATGGTCAAAAACATACATTTAATGGCAAGTAACGTGAAAATGGTAAAAACACACATTTAGTGGCAAGTAACTTGTAAAAATTGCCAAAAATTGTACAAAATGTCTCTTCTTGTGTTTGGAACTTTATGGGAATTTTGTAAGAAGCACGAAAACAGATTCTGTCAATATCTTCACAGTATGAACCACCGGTCTGAGACTCCTAATGTTGTTGTTCGTCCATCACAAGTGATGATGACCATTTGTTACATCCACTTTGGAAAATTCAATTTTAGTTATGTCCTTGATTATGAGTTCGTAGATGGCTAATGAGCACTATTCGAGCTGTAAATGTCCTTGGACAGTTTGGACATGGAATAACGACTGTAGACGGATCTTGGTATATCCGTGACTTTCTAGCTGCTCTCCGCTGTTGAGCTTCTGCATTTCTCCTCTTTTCACAAGATGATGCGCTCTGTTTTATTTTAGAACGCCATGTAGATATATTTTGTGCAAGTTCTTCCCATGTATCGTGGTCTATTTCAAACACTTTCAGTGAGTTCTTTAACGAGTCCTTGTAGCGCTTCCTTTGGCCACCTTGAGATTGTATACCCTTCTCTAGCTCACCATAGAGAAGTATCTTTGGCAGACGATGGTCTGGCATACGCACCAAATGACCTGCCCAACGAACCTGTGTCTGCATCAGGATCGTGTCACTGCTTGGGATACCAGCTCTATCAAGGACAGTGGTATCTGGAATCTTGTCTTGCCATCTGATTTTCATAACTTTTCTGAGACAACTTGTGTGGAAGTGATTGAGTTTTTTCACATGACGTCTAATACTGCGCACTTCAACGACGTAGACTAAGGGGTGTCCGTGATGTTCAGGTGACTGCAATTAAATCGTGTTCCTCGAATGAACGGACTTGATAAGTGCTTTACGATCGTTATATCCACCAATTTGGCGCACTAGAGCCTTTAGGAATTGGTTGGTTGGCTGGTTGCTGATCCAGCAGGCTCATGCCCTTTGACCCAATACCATTGTGTGATATATGCATGTGTTTGTCAGCTTTTGTTTTGTTTCATATAATGTGTTCCATTTATCTGGCCCTGGAGGGAGAAGCATTTTCCTGATGTCATCCAGTGCTGGACATGTAAAAAGGTGGCGGTCAATAGTTTCATAGGGATGAGTGCACATCCGGCACCCTGGAGTGTTATGGTTGTATTCTGTTCAGGCGGTTGTTAAGCTGTACATGTTTCAAGCCGGACATAGAATCTGTGAAAATAACAATATTTTGACTTTTGATGGAAAGGCATCAAATATGGTCTTCAGATGGTACAAGGCAAATTCTAGTGCTGTATCCTTTAGGGATTAACATCAGTTATTTTTATGCGCAGATACCCTGTTATAATATATATTGTTTTCTGTTTGTTTTGTTTTCCCGATATACGATACAATATTTTATTAATATCCGATATACCGTCATTATATAAATACCGATATACAAATAAAGACATGGACAGACAACATCAAGGAATGGACAGGGCTAGATATTTCCACACTCATCCGCATCGCTGAGGATAGAATTCGCCGGAGGACTCTGTGTGCTGAAGCATCCAATGTGGTACCCCTACGACCCTGAAGGGTTATGGGTTTATTGATTGATTGATACCGTCATTTATTTGTTTTGTTTTGTTCCATCTCCATCTTTCTAGTTTTACATCAACCATACTCTTCTGGACTTCTGGGATTTATTCCGCATTGCCATTATGATGTGAATGTGAAAAATGTCGTTCCTTACATATGTTATGTTGTGTTCTTGATAAAAACCTTTTAGTCGAAACGTCGATTTTTTGAATTTTATCATTCGTCTTACCAATAATTAACCAAATTTCATTATCATTTTCCGAGTTTCGCATATCGAATTATAGTTGTGCAGCAGTTTAGAACTATTATCGGTTTAGAACTTGAAAATGTTTAATTAATCTGTTTTGTTCCTACTCATTTCTCAATACATAAACGTACAATAGACCATATTCACGCTGTCAACAGTTTGTTTTGTTGATTATTGTTCTAGATGTTGTTTCAGAAGAACAAAATAAAAATATCTGACGAACAACGTTTTTTTATTTAAAAAAAACTACGACTGCGCCAGTTGCTTGAACATTGCTAAATATAACAATGGTGTCAATTAAGAGTACAATTCAAAGCGATATGATTTGGCTGTGGATCTAGCTTGTACTAAAAATGGCAGACATCTTTTTAAATGTTAACATTTCCTCAGTACACTATTTATCTAGTCATGAGGTCGTTAAAATATTCACAATTATTCCCTAAGAGAAATACATAGCCAAACATATTTTCACGGCTGGGGTAAGTATTTGCACAGCCAAACTGGCAACTTCTAATCGTATGTCTATGTGTTTGTGTGTGTGTGTGTGTGTGTGTGTGTGTGTGTGTGAGAGAGAGAGAGAGATTGCACGCATTTTACAAATATACGCAAATGCATTAATTTTTAAATCTGCAAGTTTTTTTTTTGGGTACACCTTTGCGGTATGTGTTAGTATTGTTCGTTATTAACTTGATCACAGAATACTGTTTGAAGGAATGAGATTTTGAACCGAATTGCAAAATGTCCACATTTGTATCTATCTGTGACCATTTATCATTTTTTGTTAATTTAGCATATTTGTTCTGACAGAATAGAGAGGTGTAAGGAACTAAATGTGAATACAAGAGCGTGCAACTGTGTAGGATTGTGTGACAATGTTCTCCAGAAATGATAGTGTCAGCAGAAATGCAAGTTTCGTCATAGATTGGGGTGGGGGGGGGAGGGAGGGATTTGTTAGGCTATTTCCAAAAAGAATATTTTCTGTAAAGATATGTTATGTAGTCGTGATACCATGATCGAAGATGTGTTTCTCGGGCTGGTATCTCCGACTTCAGCACCTGTACTTCCTTGGGCATAATTGTGGCTCTGCTCGATACCCATACTTCTTCTTCTTCTTCTTCTGCGTTCGTTCTCAAACTCCTGCAGATCAGCAGGATGTAGTCCGGAGAACGGAATGCGTTGTGTCATGGTTTACAGAATTGCTGCGATATCTGCGTCTTTCGGCATGACACATCCGACTTCCACGTGGCTTTGGGTCACTGACTATATATGGGATGGGACAGCCAACTCCATCACATAACCTTCTAGTCGCCTCGTACGGCATGCATGGAAGGTAAACAGTGTTGCTATTCTTTGCTCCCCTTTCGGGCCCCGACAACACACGGGCGGTACCCAGACTAATCTTAGTTTCCAGCTTCTGTTGGCTGGACTAAGCCCCCATCTTGACTTCAAGAAGTTGTCATTGATGGAGACAGAATGAGATAGTTATAATGATGTTGGTAGAACTTAGGGAAAGGGCAATTTAGCACTTTAGTTTCCTACGCCAGAAGGAGGAGTTTTATAGTCATACCCTCTTTGATGGTTGTTCTGCTAAGAGTCCCTTTTAGTCTTCTTCTTTTTCTTTTGCTATCTGGTACCCATTTTAATGCTTGTAGTGAGTATGTTTTCATTCATTGTTAAGTACATGTCCGATATAACTCCATCGTTTCCTTCTTATTCTTGTAGAAACATATTTCTGTTTGGTGCCTTCTCTTACTTGCATGTTTGACTTGAATTCTTACCAACCAATATTTTAGAGTTTTCCAAGACATTTATTTTCAAATGAATTCAATTTTTGCTCCAGTGACTTTGTTATTTTCCAACTTACGCAAGCATATGTCAACACGGATATCAGATTTGCGTTGAACAGTCGCAGTTTGGTATATTTATTTACTTTTTTAGATTTCCAAATGTTTGTTAAGTGGTTGAAAGCACTTGATGGTAACAAAATTTTTACATGAATCTCTTCTATTGTATCTCCATCTTGTGTAGGGAGGCTGTGGGCAACATTTTGGATCGGAGGGCCGAATTTTGTTGTATGTGGGATCGGGGGCTTTAAATAGTCATCTTCTTCTGCTTGTTTTCAAACTCCTGCAGTGTAGCAGGATGTAGTTCGGAGAATGGAATTTGTTGTGTCATTTAAAAAAAATTAGCTGCGATACCTGCAACTTTCGGCCTGACATATCCAACTTCGGTGTGGCTTCTGTGTTACTCTGACCCTTACTGTATGGAACAGTAATCCTAAAACATGTTTAGTCGCCTCTTACAACATACATGGCAGGAAGACAGTGTCTTCATTATGTGTTACCATTTCATGCCTTGATGAGACTAGGAGCACGTCGGATCTGAAATTACAATTTAGCCCACGAGCTGAGACGAAACCATTGACAGTAAATAGCTCTGTACAGACAGTAAACGTGACCTGACAGGCTGAATTTTGATTTTTTTCGTTCATTTTGTTGGTAGACCTTGGCATTTTTGGTGCGCAGTTCCAAGTATATAAATAGTGACCAACGAAAATTACGACAATAATCAAAAACGTAAAGAATGAGGGCTTGTTTACATTCTGTATGGAGGTATTTACCGCCGACGATGTCAATCTGAGACAACACTAAGTGGAACGCCGTGATACATTTAAAACGCCCCACGAACCAGACGAAAAAAGTCCAGGAACCACCGACCCATAAAGGCTACTCACCTCTGCCTTATATTCTAAAAAAGACATCGATTTATGAAACTTTCTTCGCAGAAGAAGATGCCAATTTGTAGTTCTCTTGTCGACCCAGATAACTACAAACCCTTTCTCTTTACTTTCCACATTTAATTTTTTTCTGCCTATTTCCTGAAACTGGGTCGACTTGGCGGATATTTTAGTTCACAGAAAGTCCTGTCAACTGGGTAATATAGTTTCACAGTAAATTGTCATTTTGCTGATAATTTTTTAAAATGTCTTATGATTTTCAAGACACAGTAGGTCTACGCCATCTTGAGAATAAACAACTTTACAAGACAGATAACTCTGCAGAGTTAATAAAATGCATGCAAAGTCTCACCTTGCAATTCTAACTAAAGAACTCAATTCTGTCAATTAGGGGGAAAACATTGCGGTAATTTCTCACCAAAATAAACACTCACCTACCAGGAGCTCACCAGCGCGCAAAATCTATACGTAATTCAGTAGTTCCGTCACAGGTAATTTACGGATATAGGTAAATATGTCTGATCTGGATGTTTCTATTTCCACAAGCCTCGGCAGAAATATTTAACTAAAACTTAATAAGCGACAGGAAGGATAGTTGTTGAGAGACTCGTGAGACAAGATTGAAGTTTAGACAAAAGATTCAGTTTTAAATCTGGTTCTATGAAAATTTAGTGGTTTCATAATGGAGTAATATTTCCTGAAAATATAAATTTAGAGGTAATGAAATTATTTCTAATGTAAAGATTTATCAACTGTATCATTTTTCTCCAAGATTTATCAGCACTAAAAAAAGTGAGACTTTTGTGCTTTTTATTTATTCCCTGATGCAATTCAACAAGTTAATAAAGGTATGTAATTGTATATTATATGTGTATTTATGTGAAGTTTAGAATTCTGAGAATACCATGGACAACGAAAAAGAGTTATCAAGAAGTGTTAAGGACATTAAACATTGAAGAGTGGTGGCTTTTAAATGAAATTATGACAAGAATATGCGATTTATTTTTGTAATATAAAGAGAAAAAACTGCATGGGAAAATTAATAATGGAAGGTATAGTTCATGGAAGCAGGGGTAAGGGCTACCGAAGACGACGAAAGATAAGAGATGTATCACATTGTTTGAGGTGATTTATGGCAATGGGGACTAGGTTATTCTGGAGTATTATAACTTTCGGACTATCTGAACTGCAACTTTTATCATTTTTGTAAACCCTATATAAATAAAACTGATTTAGTCCGCGGTTGAAAGGGTTGTGACAAAACTAAAATAGGCTTACTCGACTTAGTGGTACATGTTTCTACTATAACACCCAACTTTGGAAATGTGTTAACACGGGTTTCCGTTGAATTAGTTGTGGTTTCGTGTTTAAAAAAATGTCTGTTCTCATAATATGTATACGTCATTATTTTCTATGTCAGTTCTGCTAAAATTGAAACCACAAACATATCTGCCAGTTCTTATAGTAAGCCATCTTCATGAATTATGACGAAGTATTGAAACCATCATCATGAATTATGACGAAGTATTGAAACTATCAACATGAATTATGACGAAGCATTGAAAGCTGTTAAAACAAAAAAGAAATGTTATTGTTACCTTGATTTTTTTTTCTAAAGTAAATGTATTCCTTCATATTAATAGATCAGGGGTTCCTCACACAATTTGCTGTCTGTAATTTGAGCTATACACGAAACAAACAAAAACACCACAGAAAAATATTTCGTCATATGTGTTTTGCCAACAGGTTTTCATCTGTTGGGATTAAGCGAGGTTTACCGTTACTACAGGTGTAATTAGGTATAGGTTTTACCTGTTTACAGTTAGAACAGGTCGGATTAAGCAGAGGTTTTACCTTTTCATCGAAGATAAAAAAAAATATTTTTAAATTATCAACTGAATACTAGTGTTCAATGAAGGGAGATGAAATAATTGTTTAAACATTCAAGGACAATTTCAGACAAAGAAGAATCCGGCGGTGCTAATTAATAATTGGAAAATACTAAAAAATTAAGCAACCATATGGAGATGAGAAATGTTCAACACTGGACAGAATTTTCGTTTGTCTTGCGCAGTTTTGGTTAGTTGAAACAATACGGCGAATTTTAGTAACGTTAAAAATGGTTTTAATATGTTATTTGAACAAAGTTTATTGCTAACGAATTGTGTAAATAGTTTAATTAACATCCGCGGTTGGACTAACGTGCGCTTTTGGACTAACTTCCGAGGTTGGACTAACATCCGAGGTTGGACTAACATCCGAGGTTGGACTAACATCCGAGGTTGGACTAACATCCGAGGTTGGACTAACATCCGAGGTTGGACTAACATCCGAGGTTGGACTAACATCCGAGGTTGGACTAACATCCGAGGTTGGACTAACGTGCGCTTTTGGACTAACCTCCGAGGTTGGACTAACATCCGCGGTTGGACTAACATCCGAGGTTGGACTAACATCCGAGGTTGGACTAACATCCGCGGTTGGACTAACATCCGATATTGGACTAACATCCGCTGTTGGACTAACATCCGATATTGGACTAACATTCGCGGTTGGACTAACGTCCGAGCTGAAGGGAGCGAACCTAACCATAAAAGGTATCTTTTAGTTAACCTTATTCAACTTTACTTTCAAATGGTGATAAAAACAGGGTTGTACAAAATAAGTTGTTTAAATCTCAATTTTATTTCCTTCAGTGAAGCGAATCTACGAGTAACGTCTATGAGTATCACACAACGTCTATGAGTATCACACAACGTCTATGAGTATCACACAACGTCTATGAGTATCACACAACGTCTATGAGTATCACACAACGTCTATGAGTATTACACAACGTTTATGTTGTTCTTATTTGTCCAACGATTTCTAGCAAAATTTAAATAATTGTGTTATGAAAGTTGTTATTGTATCTCTCAATTAAGAATATCCGCGATCAATCCACAATTACCTGTCATTTTTGTGTCCATGGGTTATCTGGCCTGAAGGGAGAATAGGATAGTGAGACAGTCACAAACATGCATAGCCTAAGATGGGGACTAAATATGGCTGGAGTTCTTGATTATAAACAAGCATCATGTCTCACGGGGCACTTCCATTAGTGCTTTGCTCTCCTGCCCAACAACCATCCACGAGTATGCAAAATGCATATGGATTGATACTATTAAAGACTAGACAGGATTAAGCTCATTGCCTCGCACCTTACATAAACATCAAGTATATCAATCATATCGTATGGTTCTTGCAGAAACTCTGAATACATGGTCTATCTGTTCATATACATATGAGATAAAGCGTCATAAGATAGTTAGAGCGTCATCAGATATCTAGGGAGTCATGAGATATCTAGGGAGTCATGAAATAGTTAGAGCGCGATGAGATATCTAGGGAGTCATGAGATATCTAGGGAGTCATGAGATATCTAGAGAGTCATGCGATATCTAGGGAGTCATGAGATATCTAGGGAGTCGAGATAGTTAGAGCGCGATGAGATATTTAGGGCAGGGGTCGGCAACCTTTTGCTAACTGTGTGCCAACTTAAGGTTCCAAATTATTCAGAGTGCCGAAATGAGCGAGGAAACCGCGCTAATCGATTTATAATTAACTTTATACAGGAAACGTGAAGAGTCTGCGTGACATTTGAAATTGCTTGGCGTGCCAAGTGTGGCACGCGTGCCATAGGTTGCCGCCCACTGATCTAGGACGTCATGAGATATCCAGAGAGTCATGAGATAGTTAGAGCGTCATGAAGTTGTTAGAGCATCATGAGATAGTTCGAACGTCATGAGATAGTTAGAGCGTCATGAGCTAGTTAGAGCGTCATGAGATAGTTAGAGCGTCATGAGATAGTTAGAGCGTCATGAGATAGTTAGAGCGTCATGAGATAGTTAGAGCGTCATGAGATAGTTAGAGCTTCATGAGATAGTTAGAGCGTCATGAGATAGTTAGAGCGACATGAGATAATAATATCCTCATGAGATAGTTAGAGCGTCATGAGATAATAAGATCCTCATGAGATAGTTAGAGCGTCATGAGATAGTTAGAGCGTCATGAGATAGTTAGAGCGTCATGAGATAGTTAGAGCGTCATTGAAGACGGCTAAGGTACCTAGGTAAATTTCTGCTACATGTAGCTGGGCATTAGGATCGTTCAAATTGTTTCGGCAGCATACTAAGCAGAAATATTGTCGTGAATATCAATACATCCCAGACATTATGGAGTGTTGGCTACATCCACAATATCACTACAGCCCAGACATTCTGGAGTGCTGGCTACGTCCACAATATCACTACGGCCCAGACATTATGGAGTGTTGGCTACGTCCACAATATCACTACAGTCTAGACATTCTGGAGTGCTGGCTACATCCACAATATCACTACAGCCTAGACATTCTGGAGTGTTGGCTACGTCCACAATATCACTACAGCAAAGACATTCTGGAGTGCTGGCTACGTCCGCTATATCACTACAGCCCAGACATTCTTGAGTGCTGGCTACGTCCGCTATATAACTACAGCAAACACATTCTGGAGTGCTGGCTACGTCCGCTATATCACTACAGCCCAGACATTCTGGAGTGTTGGCTACGTCCACAATATCACTACAGCCCAGACATTCTGGAGTGTTGGCTACGTCCACAATATCACTACAGCCCAGACATTCTGGAGTGCTGGCTACATCCACAATATCACTACAGCCCAGACATTCTGGAGTGTTGGCTACGTCCACAATATCACTACAGCCCAGACATTCTGGAGTGTTGGCTACGTCCACAATATCACTACAGCCCAGACATTCTGGAGTGCTGGCTACATCCACAGTATCACTACAGCCCAGACATTCTGGAGTGTTGGCTACGTCCACAATATCACTACAGCCCAGACATTCTGGAGTGCTGGCTACGTCCACAATATCACTACAGCCTAGACATTCTGGAGTGCTGGCTACGTCCACAATATCACTACAGCCTAGACATTCTGCATTGTTCGCTATGTCCAAAATAGAATATGCAAGCAACAGTTAAAAAAAAACCCACAATGAGACTGACCACAAAAGAAGATTGTAGAGCTCGTCTTTCTATCCATTTATCTGTTTAACAGAACTGTCTGTCCACGAGTGTGGTCAATTTCTTCACAGTATCCGGTTAGGAAATCTCAGACAGCAGCGTAAGAACGTAAGCAACCAATGAGACTCATTTATGGTCACTCAAATCCCTGGCCGCCAGAAGTACCCGGACAATCGAATTTATTATGTCTGTGTCAAACACGAGAACAAAAAAGGAATGAGATGTTAAATGACCGCGTGAATGCCTTTGCTAAGAGTCAGTGATTTAGATGCGAGACAGAATTGCTGTGATTTTGTTAATAGCTCTGATGATGGTGGTACTTATTACAGAGGTGAAAATTGTGGCTGAAAAATGGATTTAGTCGTTGTTTTATGAGTCGTGCACGCAATAGTCTTTCTATGAAATTCTGTGATGGACTTAAAAGTAACGTGGGGGGAGGGGAGACTGGCTGTTCATTTATAGTAGAAATATTTCTGGTCTAAGTGGCAGTTGTTGTGAGCGAGATTTGAACTAGGGCTTGAAATGCGGAGTTCCTAGAAATGAATATTACTGTGGGCTTGTCAGAATGTTTGTTAACCAACAAGGAGTTGGAATTATTCATCGCGTTATAGTGAATATACTCAAGTGGAAATGGAAGCACATATTGACATTACAGTAGTGCAATGAGGATGATCTGATGACTAACTAACTAGCTAGCTAACTAACGAACTAATTAGCTAAGTAAAGCAGTTAACTATCTATCTAACTAACAAAGCAACCAAACAACTACGTAAAGAACTGACTAATTAACAAATTAATTAGCCTAGCTAATTAAAAAAATAATTAAATAACTAACGTAGTAACCAAGCAACTAGCTAAGTGACTAATTATATAATTTTCCAACGAACTAATTAACTCACTAATTAACTAACTAATTAGCTAACCAAGTAACTAACTAACTAATTCACAAACTAAGTAACTAAGTAACCAAGTAACGAACTAACTAGCTAACCAAGTAACTAACTAACTAGCTAACCAAGTAACTAACTAACTAGCTAACCAAGTAACTAACTAACTAGCTAACCAAGTAACTAACAAACTAGCTAACCAAGTAACTAACTAACTAGCTAACCAAGTAACTAACTAACTAAATAAGTAATAAGTAACTATCAAAGTATCTAAGTAAATAACCAAGTAATACGATAATAATTAAGACATAACTAACAGACTAAGTGACTAAGTAAGTAAATAATTAACTAATTAGGTAACTAAATAAGTAACTAACTAAGTAAATAACTGTGTAATTAAATGAATAAATAAGAAAATAACTAAGTAAATAAATAGTTAACTAAGTATTTGCAAAGCTCAATATTCAGGGGTCTGGAACATTACCAAACGTACAACTCTTTTGGGTGTTGAGTGTGCCACTTTGAAGACATCAACACAAAACTCTCGACGATTCTGCTCTAAAATCTTTGTATGAGTGTGTTAAAACTTGTATGAGTGGGGTGAAACTTATTTGAGTGTGCTGAAACTTGTATGAGTGTGTTAAAACTTGTATGAGTGGGGGTGAAACTTGTATGAGTGTGTTAAAACTTGTATGAGTGTGTTAAAACTTGTATGAGTGTGTTAAAACTTGTATGAGTGGGGTGAAACTTGTTTGAGTGTGCTGAAACTTGTATGAGTGTGTTAAAACTTGTATGAGTGTGTTAAAACTTGTATGAGTGTGTTAAAACTTGTATGAGTGTGTTAAAACGTGTATGAGTGGGGTAAAATTTGTTTGAGTGTGCTGAAACTTGTATGAGTGTGTTAAAACTTGTATGAGTGGGGTGAAACTTGTTTGAGTAAACCCCTATAATTTGATCACGCAAAGGTTACATCATCTAAGTAGGAGATTACGTATCAAAGCATTGCACATTACTGAGAGTTGGAAACTTCAGAATATGAAATAATACTCTGGAGAAAATCTTACCTAATCTTTCTTCAATTTTCTAAACAAATTTATGCCATGTTTTCTTTTAAAAATCATGTAAACTCAGATTTCAAGAGTTGAGGAAAACTATAAGACCAAAAAAAAATGCTTTCATACATCCTAATATATTCGCCCATCTTTTAAACTTACAAACAAGCGATATAAATATACAGTCCAATTTCATTATAAGGATATTCGCTATATGCAGAAACATATAATAAGGAATAAATATAATTGGGAATGTACAAAATTGTTGTTATAGAGATAAATGTTCTATAAAATGATGTGTTGTAGAGATAAATGTTCTATAAAATGATGTGTTGTAGAGAAAAATGTTATATAAAATGATGTGTTGTAGAGATAAATGTTCTATAAAATGATGTGTTGTAGAGATAAATGTTCTATAAAATGATGTGTTGTAGAGAAAAATGTTATATAAAATGATGTGTTGTAGAGATAAATGTTCTATAAAATGATGTGTTGTAGAGATAAATGTTCTATAAAATGATGTGTTGTAGAGATAAATGTTCTATAAAATGATGTGTTGTAGAGATAAATGTTCTATAAAATGATGTGTTGTAGAGATAAATGTTCTATAAAATGATGTGTTGTAGAGAAATTAAATTGTATAAGTAATTGATATTCTACTAAAATCTTCGAGCTCCTCCCCACATCTTGCTAGATCTGAACAGTACGTCAGATACACCACCATATATAATACAAGTCCTAGTGCTGTAAACGGGATTTGAACCAGGTCCACCCAGATTACACCTACTCGTCTCACAACTTGAGTCAATACGTTTTCCATCTTCAACTAACCGGATTCCTTAAAAACAAAAAGCAATTTAGTCCAAACTTTCAACGTGTATATTTTCAAATTGCTAAGAATATGGACTGGTCGAACGACACACAGATAACAACACACGCTGCGCAGGTATGTAAATTCCTCCAGAGCCACAAACATTTATATATAATCGATGTTTAAGATTGACATACAATAGTAATAGTAATCACCATAGTAACAATATCTCCAAGTAAAATAAAGCGACGGTATACCGTTTCCACATTTAAAAAGAAATACAGGCTGCGATAGTGAAGTGGAAAATATGTTAATTTAGTGCGATAATGAAATTATTCATCAGAACATAGTAACGCAGACTGTGATGTAGTTAATTAATTTACGAAGACAATTTTGTCATATATATATTTATATATATATATATATATATATATATATATATATATATATATATATATATATATATATATATATATATTTATATATATAATACACGAAGGGACATAATTCTGGCGAGTAACTCCCAATTTCTTTAATTTATGAACCGTAATTTAATTTATGTGATGGTTTCCCCTTGGACAAAAAATGGCGTGGGTGAAGAATATCAATAGCCGCCCCCCCCCCCCCCCCCCAAATATCCACCGATACCTATCTCATTCCCGGTTTAGATTCACGTAGCTTTATTAAATTGTTTCCGGTTGTTCTTCTTCTGCGTTCATTCACAAACTCCTGCAGATTAACCGAAAATTTCGGAGAAAGTCAGCGTCACATTTGAATGGTAAAGGCCGATGAGTAAACAGAACTGTGTGATTATTGTAGAACCATCTAATAGATTACAGCAATATTATAGAAACCAGACTACGTTAGTACTCTAGAAACTCGACTATGTCAGTATCTAGCAACCAGACTGCGTCAGGTATTCTAGTAACCAAACCACGTCGATATTCCAGCAACAAATACAGTATTCTAGCCACCAGATTACGTTATTACTATAGCACCAGGACTTCTTCAGTATTCTAACAATCCGTCTACGTCATTATTCTAGCAATCCGACTACGTCACTATTCTAGCAACCAGACTATGTCAGTATTCTAGCAATCCAAAACTACGTCATTATTCTAGCAACCAGAATATGTCAGTATTCTAGTAATCCATCTACGTCATTAATCTAGCAACCAGACTATGTCAGTATTCTAGCAACTAAATTACGTCATTATTCTAGCAACTAAATTACGTCATTATTCTAGCAATCAGAACTACGTCATTATTCTAGCAACTAAATTACGTCAATATTCTAGCAACGAGACTATCTCAGTGTTCTATCAACCAGACAAGATCATTGTTCTAGCGTATGGCTATTTCATTGTTCTAATAATAAGGTGAAGGTAGTGTTACAACTACTACATTTAGACAGGTGACCACTTTCTCTCTACCTATTCTCCACTCGTTCTTCAAAAGCAATAATAAAAGACCAAAATTGTAGCTATCTTACTATTTAAACTTGATTTAGCAACACTTAATACCACACACCAAGTGTTCAATTTCAAGTACGTCTGAGCAACTTAATCAATGTATGGCTAGTTCTGATTTCCCTTGGCGCCGTTTCACCATAAGAACTCTATTTCTGCGAGTCTAGACCATATGCTGTAAAATCAGAGGTTGATATGTGTTTCAGAAACAGATGTGGACTATATAATATATCCTCTGACTGCGTATTCGTGGAATCATAATTCAATGAAGACTTTTGCAAGTCAATTCAAGGAAATATACACAATTTTCTTGTTAATTATTTCATATTTACTTTTTATTTCTATGGTTACAGAGATTCCTTCAAAGTTGTGTGACTTTTTGTGTGGGTCTATCTGGTTGTTTCTGAGCGTAGTTGTTTATTTATTTGTTGTGGTTTTTTTTTGGTTGCTTATTTGATTGTTTGGTTGTTCGTTTGTTTCTTTGGTTCTTTATTTAATTGATTATTTTTGTTGTATGTTTGGTTTCTTGTTTGTTTGTTGTGTTGTTTATTTGTTTAGTTAGTTGTTTATTTCATTGTTTGTTTAGTTGTTAACTTAAATGTTTATTTGGTTTCTTGGTGATTGTTTATTTGATTCCTTCTTTGTGCGATAATTTGGTTGCTTTTGCTATTTGTGTGGTTGCTTGTTTTCTTCTATTTTTTTGGTTATGTGTTTGGTTATTTATATGGTTGTTTGTTTGTTTATTTATTTGTTGTTTGTTTGGCTGTTTATATTTGTATTTGGTTGTTTATTTGATTCGTTGCTTCTTTGGTTTTTTGTTTGGTTTTTGTTGTATGTGTTTGCTTGGTTGTTTGTTTCGTTTTTGTTGTATTTGTTTGTTTGCTTATTGTTTGGTTGTTTGTTTGATTGTTTGGTTGTTTGTTTGGTTTTTGTTGTATTTGTTTGTGTGATTGTTTGGTTGTTGTGTGGGTTTTTGTTGTATTTGTTTGTTTGATTGTTTGATTGTTGTGTGGGTTTTTGTTGTATTTGTTTGTTTGATTGTTTGGTTGTTGTGTGGGTTTTTGTTGTATTTGTTTATTTGATTGTTTGGTTGTTGTGTGGGTTTTTGTTGTATTTGTTTATTTGATTGTTTGGTTGTTGTGTGGATTTTTGTTGTATTTGTTTGTTTGATTGTTTGGTTGTTGTTTAGATCCTCAAAACGTACGAGCATGAGAGCTCTAATATATTTGTGTACAATTAGGAGGATTATTAGGAGAGCAGATGTGGGTAGAGTTGAGGCGGATAGAGTAGATGTGGGTAGAGTAGAGGTGGGTAGAGTAGAGGTGAGTAGAGTAGAGGTGGGTAGAGTAGGGGTGGGTAGAATATAGATGGTTAGAGGAGAGGTGGGTAGAGTAGAGGTGGGTAAAATAGAGATGGGTAGAGGATATGTGGGTAGAGTAGAGGTGAGTAGAGTAGAGGTGGGAAAAATAGAGATGGGTAGAGGATAGGTGGGTAGTGCAGAGGTGAGTAGAGTAGAGGTGGGTAGAGTAGAGGTGGGTAAAGTAGAGGTGGATAGAGTAGAGGTGGGTAGATTAGAATAGAGGTGGGTAGATTAGAGTAGAGGTGGATAGATTAGAGTAGAGGTGGGTAGAGTGGAGTAGAGGTGGGTAGATTAGAGTAGAGGTGGGTAGAGGTTGGTGGAGTTGGGTAGATTAGAGTAGAGGTGGGTAGAATAGAGTAATGGTGGGTAGACAACCGATGAGGTATTTTTTCTGATTAAGCATTTTTTGTATGCCGTGGGAGTCAGAAAGTTTTTTCAAATAATTAATTTAGCCTAAAGCGATGCTTTCTGAACACTGGATCCATTTGTTTTTCGCATTCGTTCTTTAAATCACACCAGATCTTTCTTACAGAAGGACCGTGTCCAACTATATTTTCAGCAGAACGTAGCTCAGAGAAACTAACTGCATTGTGTTGTTGTTTTATTTGCGAATATGGCCCAACACAACCGAGTTCGTCGGTGGTAACTAATGCGTTGGGTGTTATTATTTCATTTGCATTGCACGGCTGACGTTTGTAACCATATCGCTAGTATAGTAAGCAAGCCGGTTGAGGGAAAATGTTTTTGTATTCATACGCTGGTCATTAGTTAACCATGGTCAATATGCTCTACCTTTTATTGCCGCAGCCTTGCATTGCTATCGACATAGACACAGATGCTCATCTCGAGCGTGACAGCACAGTAAATATGATTTAGAAGGCCTTATTTAGCCCACAAATCGTATTGTTCCCACTTATACTATAGAGTTGGCCCACAGACAGTATTTTTCACACATTTGCTTTGGATTTCTATTTCACAAACAGGATGTTAAAATTTTAAACGGTGCGCATTGCTTTGAAAAGCCTACTACTCAGAGGGAATAAATATATAAGGGAAAATAACGAACTTCCTATAACAGGGAATTATATTTAAAAAGGGAGTTGACATTGTGCCCATTTAGGAAACAAAGAAGAAGATATTTATATTTTATGTTGTTTTTATATTTGTGATAGTACGCGGCATGTTTCGCTGAAGTTATATACAACTCTCAGTTGTATTAATTTTTGCAATTCTTGTTGGATGATCTTTGTGATATTTTAAATATATTTTATAGGGATATTTTATATAGATATTTTATATAGATATTTTATAGGGATATTTTATAGGGATATTTTATAGAGATATTTTATATAGATATAAAATGTGTGTCTGTCGAATTATCTGTCTATCTTTAAAACTCTTTCAGGACTTGATTATGTTTAGGTTTGGATCAAATTAATTTTATAAAATTTCCTTATATGTGTTTTTTATTGTATCACTTGACATACTAATATTGATAAATAGTGTATGTGTAATACATCATTGGAAAGGGGAATGGATACAGAATATGAATATATAAGTACATTGATGGTATGTGATTACTTCACAAGGTTAGAGTTAGCCTTGTGAAGTAATAAAATAAAAATCAAAGCCAGTATACTGGCGATTGGTCCGGAAAGAGTTAATGCATCTACCCATCCATCCATTTTTCTATTAATTCATCTAGCCAACTACCTTGTCATTCATCTAACCATCCATCCATCTGCCTATTCAATCATCTTACCATCTACCTATTCACCCATTTATCTAGCCATTCATCTATCTTTCTACGTAGTCATCCATCTACCCTTCCATCCATATACCCATACATTTATCGATCTATCCATCCATCTGCTCATTCATCCATCTACCTATCCATTCAAACAACTATCCATTCATCTATCTATCTACCCATACATCAACTATCCATCTACCCATCTACCCATGCATCGACTATCCATCCATCTTTTCATCCATTTATCCATACATCAACCATCCATCTATCCATAATCCACTATCCATCCATTTAGTCATATATCAATACAGCTACTATCCATCCATACAATTATCTATCTATATACTCCGTGTTTTCCTTTTGGCTGGGTATACAAAATAGCCAATGCAAAACACAGATCAATCGAATCAGCTAAGACTTGTGAATCTGTTATGGGGTTGACCCACATATCTGGTTTAGCATAATGTCGGCCATGATAAAATATCGCTTCAAAAACTCCGTGATGCATTTAGTGCTGCCCAATGAGAGTCCTCGTGTGGACTCATCGATGATTATCGAAATTGATACCGTCTGAGTTTTCCCTGATTTTCATTGATCATATTGTGAATTTGTGTGCCTACAGCTAATGTACATCGCGGAAAAAAAATCAAATAGTGTCATTTTAGGAGTATAAATTTGATGAGTTTACGGGTCGTATATGAGTGAAAAAGAAACCGTACTAAACTCAGTGTTTTGGACTTAATTATTTTAAACAAAATTTCAAAAGTGGAACTCATAAAAAAGACGTTAAATTAGACACAAGTAGGGTGCTAAGGGTCTCGCATTGCTCTCGTGCGGACCCAGGGTTAGCAAATAACCAAGATTCTAAAAGTACCTCCTCGCGGTGCACCCTGGAAACAGAAGTACAGCTGATCTTGCTGTATTCCTGGCAAACACTTTTAGGCTCGTGTCTGGAAGTGGAAATGCTGCAGACGGAATGAGAATTGACTGCAAAAGGGAATCAATTTCTCGGATACCATCGCGCCAAATAATTCAGTGGCACTGTCGACAGACAGTGACACTAGTCAGTCTGGTCTGTGCATTGGAGGGGCAGCCAACGCAGTTGACACAAAGAGGCAGATGCATGGCGAGAGACGAAAAGATAACATACTGAGTATAATGAGAGGGGAACACAGCATCAGAGGGCAGCGCCATGTGCAAATAGAAAGGGAAAATGTTCCAAGGAAATCGGAACTACAAGTTCTGGCAGCTCGAGACAAGCTTCTAGTTACCGGTTCTCCTTAAGGGCAGAGACCCAATCGAAAGTGCCCGGGAAAGAAAGCAGCTCTGATACAATTATACTGTCGAGATTTCCTATACCGGAATCATGCACGCGGAAAGAAAGGTTCCGACGGGAGCGGCCACAAATGGGACAAGGTCGTTCAGTTCGAGAACATGCCTTTCTGCCAAACGCGTGGTGTGACTCAGACTTGGACGAGGGTTCACGATAACGACACCTCGTCTAAGAAGGCGAAAGAACACGGGTCCAAGTCTTATGTCGAGTTTTTTCTAAATCGGAACCAGGTTCGAGGATGACAAAAGGTTCAGTACCCGATGGGCACAGACACACAACGTTTAATTACACAAGGCAAGTTCACTTGCTACAGAACGCCTCGTGCGAGTAGACGTTCACGGACAATCGTCTCGGCGAAGAGTCATTACACACCCGCCGTCTGTCAACAGATGGGCAGGCTGTCACAGGCTATGGAAACCCACTACCCGAATTAAAGGCATGACGGAAACAGATGTGCTGAGCCTCTGATGTCCGGGCCACAGAGTTAGCGAACCGATTTGCAAATAACACAGTTCTACTGTGGAACTTGCAGTACAACGTACTTCACGCTCCCCGGTGGAAATCACACGATTATTCGCGGTGATTATCATAGAGCGAGCGCAAAAGAAGAAGCAGACACCTAGTCATCAATCAAATTATTTCTTTGGCAAGAGAGTATAGCACTGTATTCTATGAAGATCGAAGAGGAAATTCAAACGGATCCATAATTTTGTAACATTTGTCAACTCTGAAGTAATCGGGTTTTAAGATATGGATATAGCAGCATAGATGTAACCTGTAGGATAGATGTAATCTGTAATAAAGATGTAATCTGTAGGATAGATGTAATCTGTAATATAGATGTAATCTGTAGGATAGATGTAATCTGTAGCATAGATGTAACATGTAGGATAGATGTAATCTGTAATATAGATGTAATCTGTAGCATAGATGTAATCTGTAGCATAGATAGTAGTATAACACATTATCTTTTCATATACAAATAATGCGAAAGACAGTCTCGGGTCGGACCGTTCATAAAGGGTGGCTTTGTGTTCAACGCCTTCAATCTATGCTTATGAAATCCAAACATGACTTTTAGTGCTAGGAATTTTTGTCAAAAGGTGGATAAAGTCCACCATTTAATGATTATCCACAAAAAAGGTCATGACTTTTCTTATGAAATATAGGGAATTACATACAAAAATAGAGGAAATAACATACAAAAATGGAGAAATAACATTTTTATTGGCAATTTCCCATACTGAAAATGTATATATGGTCCTGCCTATATATGGTCCTGCTTATATATGGTCCTGCTTATATATGGTCCTGCTTATATATGGTCCTGCTTATATATGGTCCTGCTTATATATGGTCCTGCTTATATATGGTCCTGCTTTCAACTGTTTCGTTCTACCGTATCATCATCACATGACATATTCTATCCAGGAATAGTCTTTGCAATTGATGTCCTGAACCCGACTCTATTCTGTGTCTATCTGTCTGCATCCTCCAGTGATATCTTCATACATTCTTTGATGTCATCTGTCCATCTCCTTCTAGGTCTACCCCTTCTTCTACTTTCCGGAATTCTGCCTCGTAATATGCGTCTTTCCATGCTATTGTGTCTTTTAATATGTCCGAAATATTTCAATTTTTTTCTATAAAATTGTATTCACCAACCATCCTTCCTCTATATTTAGCATATTCAAAACCTCACTATTCCTTATATTTTCTGTCCAGGAAATTCTTAATATTTCCCTATAACACTTCAGTTCGAAAGTCGATATTCTTTTTGCCTTTGATCTATTTATTGTCCAAGTCTCGAACCCGCATGTTGCAATTGAAAAAAAAATATGATCACAAAAGTATCTTCTTCTTCTGCGTTTAGCATGTGGTCATGCTATACCGTCAGACCTGTCGTCAAGACGAAGTCCACTGTCTTCTCCAGGTCAGAGTGGCTGCCCCATAGCTTTTGCCTCAACTCTGTATCCTCTGGCCAGGTCTGCTGTCTTTGCTCTTTGTATTTTGGGCAGTCCTGAAGTATGTGTTCTGGAGTCTGGGTTCCGGATCCACATGGACATTCATCTGTGTATGAGATCCTTAATCGATAAAGGTGACCCAACAGTCTGCAGTGGCCTGTTCTAAGGCGAAATATTGTGGTCTGTTTATATCTTTGGAGATCCCTACTGGAATCAATCCAGAGCAACAGAAACGAAAGCCTTCTGTACAACATCAGACATGAGCTAAAAAGGATCCAAAAATCAACAGCTATTGCCCTTCAGTGGATACCATCACACTGTGGAATCATGGGAAATAAGAAAGTGGATGCTCTGTCAAAGACAGGAAGTGAAATGGAGCAACACAGACACCCACTGTCTTACAGAGAAGTAAAAACAATAATCCGCAACACATACACAGCAAAGTGGAAGAAAGAAATGGAAGAGGAATACGAACATGATGCAATACATCTCCTCCAAAAAAAGTATAATTTACGTTCTAACTACTTCGCTAAACATTTTTGTCAAAAACCGCCTAAAAACAATCTTACTATCTCAGAATTCTGTGGACAAACCAATATTGAAAAACAGAGACTGAAATGGTGAGGCCTTAATGAGAATGAATCCTTATTCGCCAGCGTCAAGAGCATACAACATGATAATGGAAACAGCAAGATGCAGAGGAAGACCAATAAGATGGATTGAAGGAGTTACCAACATTCTGAGACGTCACAATATAACTGCATATTAAGTGAACAAACGCGTCACAGTCCAGAAATCGATGGTCATTCAATCCCGCAACGCACTAAAGCAAAAGCAGAGAAAAGATAATAATATATACCGTTCATAGACAGAAAGATAGATGGATAGACAGACAGATGGATGGATGGATAGATAGATAGATGAAAATCCATATCTCTCTCTCTCCCTCTCTATATATATATATATTGTAGTTGTCTGATTTTGCTGTAAGGATCGCAGGATTGAGAGGCGATCAGTTATCGGGCTATGACTTATTTGATCATTTGATATTTACTAATATTGTGAATTCTCACGACGTCGGTAACTTTTTAAATCCACTTTTTTCTTGGTCTTCTTCTATTTTTGTTTTCATTGTTATATTGTACACTCTTGCCGAGACATCGACAGATATCGTTATATTTATCAGGAAATCACAAACAATCAATGTCATCTGTCATACTCATGTCCTGGCCTGGTTGCGTGCAGTAGCTAAATATTGGCATCATTTGTTGGCTGTATTGTACATCTTAACAATTCTGATATCAGAATTCAAATGGCAAACTCTTTTGTTTTGTAAATGTGGTTATGTTGAGGAGTTGTGCGTGTGGTTGTGTGAACAGTTTGTTATAATTGTAGTGTGTATGTTAGGACAATTAGTTGTGAAAAATTAAAAAAAGAAATTTAAAAAAGGAAAAACACAAGTGTTAAAACATTAAAAAATATATTCCATTCAGGAATTGAGTAAATTGAAATCTGCAGTAAAACGGTGCAACAATAAGTAAGTAAATATAAAAACATATAATAATAGTTAAATCGCAGTTTTACGTGACAAAAATCGACGTTTCAATCCCAACATTTTTTTGTAGCGATTTTCTTGGCAGTATTTATGTCGAGTAGTTTGTCATTATTTTTGAACTGTTATCATATCTTAAGTGTTGACGGGATCCGAAATAGGTGCAAAGACCAGCAACAATGTTATTTGTTAGTCATGTTGTTAAAGTCAGCTAAGGAGGATTGGGGGTGGCGTTGGCTGTTCCATCCGATAGACAATTAGTAACCCATATGTCATGCTGAAATCGGATGTATCTAATTGAGAGGAGCAGATATCGTAGCTAAGCTGTAAACAACGATACATTCAGTTCTCTGGTTTACATTCAGATAATGTGTATATTTAAAATAATACACGCTGGAGACGAAGAACTGTCCTGATGCACAATTACTGACCACAAGATTTGAACCCCGTACCTTGACAGTCACGTACGCGTTTTGTACCTTACCACCACAGAGCCGGGCACATGTTGTTTGAAAGTAATATCAAGATCAGTGTTGCCATATTGAGAATTATTTAGCCAAATTTCATTATTTTAAAATGTCACTGGTAATAACATATATACTTTAGTAATTAGAATATTTTTGTTAATGTGATAATGCATGCATCGGTTTTTGTGTAGATTTCATCTTGTTTAGATTAATTGAAATACGAAAGTATGTTCAGACTAGATATTATAAGTAATTATAAGTATTATTTCGAAACTTGTTTGAGAGTAGTAATATCACTTAGCAGGGAATGCAGAGAATGGTGCCCCACAGCTGTGGAGAAAGAAGTGCAGGCTTTAATCAGTGAGAATACCAAAGAGGGGGATGTGATTATATACACTGATGGATCTGTAATTAGGCATGTTCGCAGTGCTTGTGCCTTTACAGCTCAGTGCGCAGGAAAAACGATCAAGGAGGAAAGTGGTGCGTTTGCAGTCACTACGAGTAGTATGATCATGGAGACTATGGCGGTGACCAAGGCATTTGAGTGACTATGCACACAGAAGGTAACGCAGGTCTGCATCTTGAGTGACTCTATGAGTATGATTAAGAAGGTACAAGTGGGTCTCGTTCGCGAACAGTGGATTGAGGCCTTGAGAAATGCGAGCTTGAAAGCGGTTACATTTATTTTCGTGCCGGGACATGTGGGCGTTCGAGGCAATGAAAGAGCGGATCAACTGGCATTGTGCGCGATTGTGGCACAGGGCGATGGGGCAATGTATCGCGCTGACGTTTTGAACTCCTTAAGAGATATAACACGCGAGAGTGAGACGAATGTGGATGATGATTCCTTTTCAATGGCTAGGATTAAAGAACAGGGATTGAAATGCGGTGTTGCTAGAGGTGAACATTTTGGAGGGCGCAGAAGAATGATGGTCAACCAGCATAGGACCGGTACTGTCAGCAGAAGTGCGATGGCGGATACACTCAAGGAGAGATCGGAGCAACTATGGATGTGTCCAGTTTGCAGTGATGATGATCCGACGACTAACTAACTAACTAACTAACTAACTGATGCCAAAACACAACAATAAATCATATTGAAACTTTCATAGATGCAATTATCTGAATTAAAACTTTTATTGGATTTTTGTTGAATTCAAACTCTTTTTATTGTCTACTGTAGTTTATGACTACGATTTAGAGTTTGGCTATTTTTTGCCTTAATATATGGATATAAAAGTTCCAAGGTTTTGACAAACCTGTTGTGGATAGAGTATAGAAAAAATACCTATGTAAGAGAGTCAGTGAATGCTGCTCAAAATCATGAAATACTCGTATCATAAAAGACAATTGGAATTTATGGACATATTAACAGAGAAAGATTATTTTAGGAGGAAAATTACGAACTGGACGAGGAAAAAGAAATGAGAGAGAGATAGAGAGAATGTATGGAAAGTTTAAACTTCAGAAGAAAAAAATCAAAGAAATGGAATGATGATAAGAAGGGTAACACTGATCTGTCAAATAATGCCCGAGTACTTATTAAATACAAATTTTGCACTAATCCATGACCACCAACAATATAAATTATGCGGGCTAAACTGGGTATCAGTTTCTAAAGTGATGCATTTTACTCTTCCAGTGATTTTAATTAGCTGTCGACACAAAATAACCAATTAAAATCACGGTTAAGTCAATTTTGTCACCTTAGAAGGATGATACCCGACGAATAAATAGGACTATATAATTCACGAGAGACACGACTAACCCATTACTGAGTTATCTATATTATACTCTTGCCTGTTCCGATTTATTCATTTTTCTTTAATTTGAAGCTTTTTTTTTTTACAAAGTATCCAATGAAACATATGGATGCACAATTGCCTTTCGTGGGATGTCTCTGTTACTCTAGTCAGGTTTTTTTTTAAATCTGCGACTTTGTTCTCTGCCGAAGACGGATGTGTCACAAATTGGTAATATTGGCGCAAATAAAGGCATTTCCATTATCTGGACCCCCATCCTGCTGGTCCTCTAGCAGGACCATTGTCCTACTACAAGAGCGATCTAGTGGGAGTTTGTAGGTTGAACACTTAAGAAGAGAAGCAATTGTTTATATTATTATAAAATGTGGGGTTTTTTTTTTACATAATTCTTCTGCTAACAATTTATTCGGAAAAACGGGAGGGGGGGGGGGTGGATTTACATAATTAAACACAGGAAGGGTCCCTGAATTATTGATAGCTTTTGACATTAGAAAGGGGGGGGGGGAGGAAGTAAGAAATTAGCAAAAAGAATTGTTCATATATTTTACTGAGAGAACTAAAGAGGAAGAGAGAAAACTTACTACGTGTGAAATGAGATGTCTAAGAAAAGTAAGAAAATAAAACATGAAGAGATCATGTGAGGAATGAAGAGATTACAAAGAACTGTTGGACTGTCTGTGGTCAAATATAGAGAAAAGAACAGAGACTGAAATGGTTCGATCACTTAATGAGAATGAACATAAATATTTTCCAGTGGAAAGAGTATACAATATGAGAATAGAAACAGCAAGAGACAGAGGAAGACCAAGAAAAAGGTGGATTGAAGGAGTTACCGATGTACTGAGAACTCGCAATATTATTGCATATCAAACGATCAAACGTAACGTAACCCGAAAACACCTGATCGTCTCTCAATCCTGCGTTACAGCAAAAGCAGAGAAATGACAATATCAAGATAGATAGGTGGATTTTCACCTATCCATTCATTCATCCATAAATCTATCCATCCATTCATCTATCTGTCTGTCTGTCTTTCTGTCTGTTTGGCTGTATGTCTGTCTAGCTGGCTGACTATATATATATATATATATATATATAATGTCTGTCTGCATATCTATCTTGCTCTGTTTGTTCAATCAATAAATAACGACGTGTTTATTTCATTCTCTTCCTCAGGTACAGTCCGGATAACACTAGAAACATACTTTTCAGACACAGATTTTGTAAACGTCAGCTTTTGGCATAGCCCCTTGATTACTGCAGCATATCAATAAAATTAAAAAAGACTTTTGCTGTCGCCACTGTCATCTATCGTCAGTGTTCCTAGCCAGAGACGAGCTGCAATATTTCAGTGTTCCTAGCCAAGACAAGCTGCATTCGATCTTCACTGTTCCTAGCTAGAGTTCAGCTGCAATCTAACTTCAGAAGCCATAACCTAAAAAACAATTAAAACACTAAACCTTTTGTAAGTACTAACCAACAAGGAGGCGTCAGTAGACTAGATGGAATCTACAAAAATTATAGCTATTCTCTTTCTTTTGGAATGCGCTCTAGCCGTTTTTGCAGCCCCAACTAACAGAAGACGCGATGAGATAACCCAACTTGTCAACCTCCTGGGAAAGATACAGAAATTAGACAGACACAGAATTATAAATCCGCATTCGGGATTATTAAAATCTACCAATACAGTAGAATCTTCCCATAATCTTCCCATAGCCTCTGTATCTGCAGATGATGCTGAAGAGAATGAAGCTCATGGTTTTATGGACAGAGCAACAGGTTCTATCAACAAACGTCAGGGAGCGTGGTCATATGACTATGGTCTTGGTGGAGGACGTTTCGGTAAAAGGAACTATGGGGATTATGGTATCGGAGGTGGACGTTTCGGTAGGGATGTCGACCACGTTGATCTGATCGATGGCAATGACTCAGATTTGGCTTTATAAATATTTTTCGGCTTATATTAGTAAATTGTTATAATTATTTTATCAATTTAGAATAAAAATATATAATTGCCTAAATGTATTACCTCTAAGATTTTGTTATTATAGTTTACATGTTCTTCTCCCTTTTCTATTACTCTATTTGACTTTGTTTTACTGAAAATTTTATGTTTCTGTGAAACTTGATTTTTATTGAAATTTAAATTGTGTGATTAAATCTTATTTCATGATAACGACTGCTATTACTTTGGAAACGTGTATCTTTCACTTATACAATAATACGCCTGCAAACAAGTAAATATAATTGAAATTATATATATATATATATATATATATATATATATATATATATATATATATATATATATATATATATATATATATATATATATATATATATATATATATATATATATATATATATATATATACATACATAAGGGCATTAGCTGACGTCGTCAACGTTTCAAATAATAGGTCCTTATCAGATTCGAAAAGGAAAAACAATTAACTCCCTGTAAATTCATTATTATGCAAATATATATACTAAAAGCATATCTATCTATCTATCCATCCATCCATCCATCCATCCATCCATCCATCCATCCATCTATCTATCTATCTATCTATAATGTCTGTCTGGCTGTCTGTCTGTCTGTCTTTCTGTCTATATGTATGTCTGCCTACCTGCCTGCTACCTACCTGTCTGTCTATATATATATATATATATATATATATATATATATATATATATATATATATATATATATATATACACTTATTCATCTATTTATTTATCTATCTAATTCTCTATCTAGCTATTGATTATTCTCCTCTTTTGCTGTCAGACATAAGATTTTGACCCTCCTCCTTCTCCTGTTAACAACTTGTCAAGAATCTCCGCTTGATAATGTGGACATTTTAACCACCCCCCCCCCTCACATCCCCGCGCTAAGAACATTTGTAGACTTGAGCTAAGAGAAATACCTTAATTTAAATAATTAATTTGAATGTCAGATAATGGTTAAAATTTTAAAATTAATCCTTGGAACAGAATAGTGTCCTGCTTGAAGAAACACGATGGAAATCGCTCAAGTTAGTAGCATATGCTATTTATATGATAATGTCCTATACCCTATTTATATTTATTGGGTATCTTGATTCTCTTGATTCTTGATTAGAAACTGGCCTCACAGCTCGTGGGGCATTCCCATAAGTGCTCCGCCCTCTGTTCCAGAGCATCCGACTCGATGGTGTTTCGGGTCTAATGCCGCTGAAACAGACGTCGACATCAGGGCACAACTCTGGACCTTGCGACAAAGTTTCTTTGTTGTTCCCCCCACCCGCGCCGTGCTCATAACTAGTTCAAGCACAACGTCCGCCTGTCGGAACAACATGGTAACTGTTATCGAAGTCAGCGACTACGGGATTGTATAGATGACATGCCATGAAGCTTCTATAAGAAGATAACCTCAATATAAAGGCATGTCATTTACTAAGGTTACTAAGAACAGGCCACGCCCCCGTTAATAAACACCTGAACAGAATAAACCCATTACACGAACCAAATTGCAGACACTGCAACGCACAAAAAGAGACGGTTGAACACCTACTACTGCAGTGCCCAAAACTAACAGAAATCTGACAAGAACTATTACCACCACTTCCTAGCTAGCTAATGAATTAATTAATGGAATAAGTAACCAAACAATATAACTAACCATACATTCACTAACTAGCTAGCTAATCAATTAATTAACGGAATACATAACCAAACAATATAACTAACCAATTAAATAAATACAACCACACACATAACTAACTAAATAACTAAATCAATCGACCAAATGTCTAACTAACACAGCATGCAGTTAACCACCAACCAAATAACTAACCACCCTTCAAATAACTAGATATCCACCAACCAATTAGCTAACTATTCACTAACCTAATAATTAACCAACCAAACAAATAATTAACTATATCACCATCATCATCAGGTGTCATACCGACTGGTGTAGGTGATCATGGCTCTCCACATCTCTCTATCTCCAGCATTATGTATCAAGATCGCTATTTCCATACAGTGCCAGGTTATCAAACTGTCTAATGTTTTCTCACGTTGTCTCCCTCTGTCTCTGTTGTCTTCAATCCTGCCTGTTGTGACTATGTTCTCCAAAACTCCCTGTCTCATGAAGTGGCCAAAAAATTAAGATTGTCTTTTTCTTATATTATTGATCAAGGTCCGTTTCATTTGACTCTTTCAACACCTCCACATTAGTTTTTCTGGCAGTCCATGATATTCTCAGAATTTTTCTGTAGTGCCACAACTCTTTTGCCTCTAATGTCACACTTTAATGATTGCTTATTGTCCAAGACTCGCATCCAAATGTTAGTATATGAGTTATATATCACTGCAGAACTCTCTTCCTCACCTCTAATGACAAGGTCATATTACACAATATATTTTTCATTTTTCTGAATGTTGATTTTGCCTGCCCTATTCTTCCATCTGCTGTAATCATTGTACCTAGATATTTGAATTGATGAACCTGTTTTATGTACATTTCATTCACTTTGATCTTGCATTGTGTGGTATTTTTTCTTCGAAATAACAATTACTTATGTTTTCTTTATATTTAGGAAGAGGCCTTTCTCTTTACTTTCTGTGACTACTACATCAATTAAATATTGAAGGTCTTCCTCACTTTTAGCAATAGGAGCAGTGTCGTCCATATATCTCAATTTATTTTTTGTTAACTATCTACCAACCAAATAACTAACCAAGTAACCCCTCTCCCCCATCCCCAACACACTACGTCATCTACATAAGCACGTTGGCGCCACAAACACTGATTTTAATTTTTACTTTGAGGATAACTTCTGTCTTTGTGCCCATTTTATTTTCCAGAACTGAGCATCTGTAACAGATTGTTACTATTATAAAAGGCAGATCAATGTGGTTAAATTCTGGAAAACCTCATGGGAAACCTCAAAGAAAACTTCCTGGAAAACCTCAAGGAAAACTTCTTGGAAAACCTCAAGGAAAACTTCTTCGAAAACCTCAAGGAAAACTTCTTCGAAAACCTCAAGGAAAACTTTCTGGAAAACCTCAAGGAAAACTTTCTGGAAAACCTCAAGGAAAACGTCTTGGAAAACCTCAAGGAAAACTTCTTGGAAAACCTCAAGGAAAACTTCTTCGAAAACCTCAAGGAAAACTTCTTGGAAATTCTCAAGGAAAGCTTTCTGGAAAACCTCAAGGATAACCTCCTGGAAATACTTTCCATCACAAAGAGTATCAAACATTAAGCTGGACCTCTTCGTCTTCCTTATAGTTCAATCTCACACTCCCACATTGGACCTGTCTTGTAGCAGTACTATTAGATTACCAGTAGGATGTATTACAGAGAATGGAAATGTTTTGTGTCACAGTTTTATTTGCGTCAATGTCCTGACACATCCGTCTTCGGCGGAAATTCGGATTTGAAAGTAAATCTATACCACCGGTCATATGAAACACACAAACGTGTTAATAATTGTCTCACTCATGTGTTGCCGAGGCCCGAAAGGGAGCGTGGAATAGCAACGGTGTTTACATTTCATGCATACCGTAAGAGGCGACTAAGATGATTCGGATGTGTTACACCGAAAGGCGCATATATCACTGCCAAGCTGTAAACAATGACGCAGCTCATTATGTTCTTTGGTCTGCATCCTGATAATATGCAGGAGTTTGAGAACGGACACAGATGAGGAGAACTACAGGCCTTTCTCTAAAATATTACAGAGAGGTTAACATAAACAGTTGAACCTATCTTTGCTGATGCTACTTGACTTATCTTAAATGATCCTACTTGATTTGATTGATCCTTCGTGACTGATCCTTGAACGACCTTGAATGGTTCTGCTTGATCTATCTTGACTGATCCTACTTGACTTATTGTTAGGGATCCTACTTGACATATGTTGACTGATCCTACTTGACTGATCCTACTTGATCGATCCTTCTTGACCTATCTAAACTGATCCGACTTGAGTGTTTCTTTTTCATCTATCTAAACTGATCCTACTTGATTTATCATATTTGACCTATCTAGACTGATCCTACTGAAGCGATCCAACTTTTGTCGTGATTTTCATTGACAGACGATAGACAGTATACGCGGCGACATTTGTTCAGACTCAATAGCCAAGATCAGTGATGCCGAATCTCACCATTTCGCAGGACTTATATCTTAAGAAGGATGTGATCGGACGAATTTCAGGTCATACTCCCTGATAATGTTTTGAAATTGCGATGCGTTCCCATGACACGCCACTCCATGGAAGTCACAGAGAATGGTGAAAATGACTGACATTGCTGGGCATCTTCCTTCCCTCGTTAGGTCTGTGGATGATCTGGTCTTTTAGTTTGTACCCTTGTAGTGCGGCACACTGCTTTCAACCGCGGACCTGAGTCCAGTATGGTTATATTAGAGATTTTTGAAAAAAATAATGGAGATCGTGGCTCAGATAATCCTGTGACCACGATCTCCTAGATATGTCTCGGGATGATGATGGATGCCTCCATCGACAGTTCATGCTAAAGACCAGTTCTTTGTCAATTATAGTCGCGTGACTTCGTCGCGTTCATCCGTTAAAGATGACACTCCTTTACCTTTCCCGTGATTTTTATTGGCTGTCGACACATAGTATCCACATTGCCCTATGTAAATCACGGAAAGTAAAATAACGTCACTTTAGAAGGAATAATGTCAGAAAAATTCCCAGTATGGAAAACTAACAGACTTGAAAAAAACTATTTAGTGAATTGTCTTACCAGTATAAGGTAACCATGCAGTGGATACCCTCTCACTGTGGAACACCAGGAAATGAAAAACTGGCTAAGGAAGGTGCTGCCGAAGACCAACCAGATATACCAATCACCTACCATCAGAAAAAAAACATGATCAAGTCAATAAGAAAGCCACAAATACCAAAACAAGATGACTATCACATTATGAACAGATCAGAACAAGTTATAATTCTACGTATCAGAACAGGACACAACCGACTCCGCAGTCACATGTATACAAAGTTCAAGATTGGCAACACGGCCATGTGTACATGTGGACAGGCAGCACAGAGTGCCAAACATATACTTCAAGAGTGTTCTGAGCATGAAACGCTGAGGCAGACATATTGGCCAGAGGAAACAGCACTGGAATCAAAGCTCTATGGTCCACTGTATGAACTACAAAAGACAGTGAGTTTTATTCAGGAGACAGAATTACAGATATAGACATGTTTCAAGTGAACGAAAGAAGAAGAAGAAAAAGGCCAGATAAATGTATGATTGACGAGGAAATCTGCAAAAGGTATATATTCTAGACAGAAACGAGGCGGTTATAAGTAAAAGAAACAGGAAGCGATCACTGACCATAATAATGTGACCAAGTGCTTACTTCAATCAGAGATGAGGGTAAAGGTTTCAGAACAATATTATTTAAAACATTTTTAAAAAAAATAAAAACTATATTTAAACATTTTTTGAAACATTTAAAAACGAAATTTGGAAACAATATTATTGGGAACTTAAAAATCGATTAATGCGTTCTGCGTCCAGCAACCAATCAGAAGCACTGACCCACTTCATTCTTAGAGTGAACAGACTATAAAGAAGAGAAACAGACTACGAATAGGCATATGGAATGTGAGAAGCATGTATCAAGGTAAAGCTCAAATGGTTCAGGGAGAGATGGAAAGAACTGTAGTAGATATGAGAATACCATAGCACAGAAGGAAAGGACAAGGTCATTTCACAACACCGACGGCAACAAATGTAATTTTTTTCAAGAAGAAAGAAAAGGGGACAGTGTGGAGTAGGCTTCATTATGAACAATGAGACAGCAATATCTATGCTAAGATACAACACAATAAATGAATGAATCATAAGTATAAGACTGAAAGGAAAAACACCAAACATCACAATAATTCAAGTCTATACTCCATCTGCAGCTGAAGAGCAAGAGCTGGAAGTTTTCTATGATAAACTGCAGGAAACAATAGACAAAACACACAAACAAGACATCAAACGAATAATAGGCGATCTGAATTCGAACGTTGTTAGTGAAAGAAGACCCGAGGAATGCAGGCAAAGGCCCATTTGAATTATGCCATTAGGACAGCAAAATGAAAGAGGAGAAAGACTGCTAACATTCTGCCCAGAAAATGACTTAGTAATTGCCAACACCCTGTTCAAACAACACCATAGACGCCTATGCACCTGGACATCACCAGATTATAGGACAAGAAACCAAATAGACTTCATCACTATACACCACAGATGGAGATCCAGTCTACTCTCCTGTAAGACATATCCTGTAGCAGATTGCGATTCCGACCACGAGTTACTAGTAGCAAATGTGAAGATAACACTTAGAGGATAGCGAAAAGCGCCGACACATTAGATACGACACTAGAACAATACCAACAGAATACAGCGTGGAGGTGCAGAACAAATTTGCTAACATTGATGGCCGTTCATGAAGATATGACACCAGATGAACTCGCAAACAACATCAGAGACTCAATACTATCATCTGTTTAGGCTCACATACCACGAAGAGTGACAAAAAGAAGAGATTACATCACAATTTAAACATTGCAACTAATCAACAAACAAACACAAATGATTAAATCACTAAAAGATCTTAAACAAAGAGGGGAATTCAAGAAACAAACTAAAGAAATCAGAGGAATTAGACAGGACAAGAAAAACTATACTGACAACAAGTGTAAAGAAATTGAACAACTTCACGAACATGAGAACACCAAAATAATGTTTGAAAAAAAACGCTTGTCTTGTTTTCTTGTTGCAACTAAGATGAAATCTGCTAAGATGTCTTGTTTTCTTGTTACAACTAAGATGAAATCTGCTAAGATGTCTTGTTTTCTTGTTGCAACTAAGATGAAATCTGCTAAGATGTCTTGTTTTCTTGTTACAACTAAGATGAAATCTGCTAAGATGTCTTGTTTTCTTGTTGCAACTAAGATGAAATCTGCTAAGATGTCTTGTTTTCTTGTTACAACTAAGATGAAATCTGCTAAGATGTCTTGTTTTCTTGTTACAACTAAGATGAAATCTGCTAAGATGTCTTGTTTTCTTGTTACAACTAAGATGAATTCTGCTAAGATGTCTTGTTTTCTTGTTGCAACTAAGATGAAATCTGCTAAGATGTCTTGTTTTCTTGTTGCAACTAAGATGAAATCTGCTAAGATGTCTTGTTTTCTTGTTGCAACTAAGATGAAATCTGCTAAGATGTCTTGTTTTCTTGTTGCAACTAAGATGAAATCTGCTAAGATGTCTTGTTTTCTTGTTACAACAAAGATGAAATCTGCTAAGATGTCTTGTTTTCTTGTTACAACTAAGATGAAATATGCTAAGATGTCTTGTTTTCTTGTTACAATTAAGATGAATTCTGCTAAGATGTCTTGTTTTCTTGTTGCAACTAAGATGAAATCTGCTAAGATGTCTTGTTTTCTTGTTGCAACTAAGATGAAATCTGCTAAGATGTCTTGTTTTCTTGTTGCAACTAAGATGAAATCTGCTAAGATGTCTTGTTTTCTTGTTGCAACTAAGATGAAATCTGCTAAGATATCTTGTTTTCTTGTTACAACTAAGATGAAATCTGCTAAGATGTCTTGTTTTCTTGTTGCAACTAAGATGAAATCTGCTAAGATGTCTTGTTTTCTTGTTGCAACTAAGATGAAATCTGCTAAGATGTCTTGTTTTCTTGTTGCAACTAAGATGAAATCTGCTAAGATGTCTTGTTTTCTTGTTACAACTAAGATGAAATCTGCTAAGATGTCTTGTTTTCTTGTTACAACTAAGATGAAATCTGCTAAGATGTCTTGTTTTCTTGTTGCAACTAAGATGAAATCTGCTAAGATGTCTTGTTTTCTTGTTGCAACTAAGATGAAATCTGCTAAGATGTCTTGTTTTCTTGTTGCAACTAAGATGAAATCTGCTAAGATGTCTTGTTTTCTTGTTGCAACTAAGATGAAAGCTGCTAAGATGTCTTGTTTTCTTGTTACAACTAAGATGAAATCTGCTAAGATGTCTTGTTTTCTTGTTGCAACTAAGATGAAATCTGCTAAGATGTCTTGTTTTCTTGTTGCAACTAAGATGAAATCTGCTAAGATGTCTTGTTTTCTTGTTACAACTAAGATGAAATCTGCTAAGATGTCTTGCTTTCTTGTTGCAACTAAGATGAAATCTGCTAAGATGTCTTGCTTTCTTGTTGCAACTAAGATGAAATCTGCTAAGATGTCTTGTTTTCTTGTTGCAACTAAGATGAAATCTGCTAAGATGTCTTGTTTTCTTGTTACAACAAAGATGAAATCTGCTAAGATGTCTTGTTTTCTTGTTACAACTAAGATGAAATATGCTAAGATGTCTTGTTTTCTTGTTACAATTAAGATGAATTCTGCTAAGATGTCTTGTTTTCTTGTTGCAACTAAGATGAAATCTGCTAAGATGTCTTGTTTTCTTGTTGCAACTAAGATGAAATCTGCTAAGATGTCTTGTTTTCTTGTTGCAACTAAGATGAAATCTGCTAAGATGTCTTGTTTTCTTGTTGCAACTAAGATGAAATCTGCTAAGATGTCTTGTTTTCTTGTTGCAACTAAGATGAAATCTGCTAAGATGTCTTGTTTTCTTGTTACAACTAAGATGAAATCTGCTAAGATGTCTTGTTTTCTTGTTACAACAAAGATGAAATTTCCATGGACAGACTAGAAAACTAATGTAGGAATCAGTGGCATAGCGATAATTTTTAGAGTGGGGACGCCAAATAATTTTTTTTTAGTAGGTAGGTAGTTCTCCCCTACCCTCCAAAATTTCGCCACCAGAAAAATGTATTGGCGGCTGTATATAAAATATTAACTAGTATTTAATATGAATGTCTTATATATATTCATGTAAGTATCTACCGTAAGTAGAAGGCTCCTCCTATAGGCATTGCACAAAGCCGAAAGGTGAAGCCTGATGGGCATGAAAGAAAGCTCGAAAATTCAAAAGTAAGAGCTAATTGCTCGTAATTCCTGGAGTTCTCAAACAAACAAACAGACATATTCGTGTAATTGAAATCCAGATTTATTTTCTTTTTTTTCTTTTCTCTGCGATAATGTTCAGTATCTTCACTAACTTTTAATATCATTCGATTCAATATAAATGTTTCTAATCTTGAGTATTACATTCACGTGGTGTTATCGTTGAATCCGTTCACAGAAACCCGTCAAGATATTATCCAGAACACAATGGCTAATTGACTAACCTACTATTAGTCATTGAATAAGACCGTTCCCTACACCACAAGACAAAACACAGCGCCATGTTATCGCGATGACGTGATATTCATCATCAAGTGACGTATTCTTTCCAGAACGTAGTCTTTCCTATGGATTTCTTGAATTCTACGCGGTCTTGAGCAAGTTGTCTTGCATCTTTCAGTGACATGCGCAGGCATTCTTGAATGTCTTTTGTCCAACGTCGCCTTGGTCGGCCTTTGCCCCCTGATGCCTTCTATCATCCCCTCCAGTAACACTCTCTCCATGCCGTCGTGTCTCTTAATATGACCGATAAAAACTAGCTTTTTCTTTAATATGATATTCAGAAGCCAGCCTTCCTGGACGTTTATTGTTCGTAACACCTCCTGGTTTGTTTTATTCGCTGTCCATAGTATTCTCAGAACTCTTCCATAACATTTTAATTCACATGATGTTATTCTCTTGGCCACTGTTTTATTTAGTGTCCATGCTTCGCATCCATATGTCGCCACAGGAAATACACATGTTCGTAGTGAACAGAATTTGGTTCTTATGTTAGTACCTTGCCATAGTTTCTTTATCTGTTTTAATTTTGCCAGCGCCATTGCCGTTCTTCTCTTGATCTCAACTGCGCAGTCCCCCGCATTGTTTATATTAGTTCCTAAATAATCAAAATGTGGCACTTCTTCCAAATTGCAGTTCTCAATATTAATTTTGGGTCTTGATTTAGTTTTGTCAGTTGCCATTATTTTTGTCTTTTTCATATTTAAGAACAAATTTTGCTGTTCGCGGAACTTTTGGGTTGACTTAATTATGTTCAGTATATCGTGTTCGTTTGTTGTTAATAGCACTGTTTCGTCTGCATATCTAATTTCTGGTATTGCAGCCCTCCTATATTTATGGGTCTGAAATCAGGCGTCATTGATTCTTGTCTCACGTTTCTCATTATATTTTCCGCATATATGTTGAACAAGTAGACGCCATATTATAACATTGACATTCCCGTTTTAAGTTCTGAGAACAAATATTATACATTATTTCTAAGCGCATTATTTGTTGCAAGAACAATCCAATAGATATTAAAAGATCAAATATCAGACCCTCACCAGCCAATGAACGTTGCTTCTGTGAACGACATTGTACGTTGAATCGTTTTAGCGTCAAGGAAAGATAACTTTCTAAACAATAATTAACCTACGATTATCTTTCTGTAATGTTTATATTAAATAACTAAGTATGTGCGCGCTGTTCAAGTTCTACTTCAGCTTTCGGCTTAGTGCAATGCCTATTGAATGAGCCTTCTACTCAAAGTGGGTCTATAAGTGTATAGATGATATGATGCAAAGTTTCCATAAGAGAGCCAAAATATAACGGCATGTCTTTTACAAAGGTTTCCTGTTGCATGGGTGGTTTGTCTATTTGTCCATTGGTGAGACTCATAAACGCTACCGCATTTGTATTTAAGTTGTTTATTTATGGCCATTTTGACCTCTATTGACGCTACGTGTCGCTATTGTCGCTGGTGATTTCTGTTGTGTTGTATGGTTGTGAGAGTTGGACACTCCCTGCGGACATGGGGAGACGATTACAGGCTTTCGAGTACAAATGCTACAGACGAATTCTACGAATTTCCTATAGGGAACATACGACCAATGAGTACGTAAGAAAAAAGGAGAGATGTGTGCATGTGTTCAAGAACCATTGTTTTCAATAGTGAAACGACGAAAACTTGCATGGTTTGGACATGTAAAGTAAAAAAGTAAAGTAACCCATAGCATTTATTAATGCCGTAGGGGTGCGAGATGTTAGCGATCTCACATTTCAGAGGCTCTGCAAATGAGGGCGGTAGCCATCTCCTCTCCCTCGCAGTCTTTACTTCCCAGATTAATCCGGTACCCATTTAAGGCTGGGTCGACCCGGGAGCCGTTAAGATCTGAAAAACATTTCCGCTTCATCTGGGGAATGAACCCAGGACCACTCATATGCGAAGCCTGTGCGCTAACCACTGCGCTAAAGCGGCTCCCAAATGGACATGTATGCAGACATGATTCCTTGTAAAAAAAAATACTGCAGGAAACTGTCGAAGGAGGAAGAAGCAGAGCAGGGAAAATAAAGACATGGGCAGACACCATCAAAGAAGAGACAGATATTTCCACACTCATCCTGAGCATCACTGAGGATATAATTCGCTGGAGGATGTGTGTTGAAGCATCCAATTTGGTACCACTACGACATTGAAGGGTTACGGGTTTATTGATATTAACTGGTAGGAATCACCATAGATGCTGGACTAAAGATGCAATTATTGCAAACAAATGAAGTGGGCAGTCACATGTTTTAGTGCATGCGTTGAGAAGAACAAAACTTGAACAGTTTGTAACCACCGAGGAGAAGAGAGAAAAGTTGCTGGATCGGTTGTCATCGGCATAGGAGAATATCGAAAACTGATATTGCTCTAATAGATTCCTCTTTCTCTACTCATACAACAATAATCTATGTATATATTTGTATGTCTGAATGTGTGCGTGTTTGTATCACATATCAGTCCCCTTCCATCGTGGTGGAGGTGATAATATGTGCCCAGTGAATGATTCTTATGCTTGTGGCTAGTGACGTCACATAATGGGAAACAGTTCCTTCCCTCTTATGTTTAATACAGTCAAATCTGCGGTTATCTCCCATTGACTGCTTTGTAATTTTATATACGTAATATAATGTTACAATGTAAAATACAATCTCCATAGACAATTTTCGTTACGGAGAAGGAAATTGATGATAATCATGATGATTATGATGATGATTATGATGATGTTAGTGTTAACATGTTGATGTGTAGGAGATTGCAACCTTAGATTGATCCAGAGCACAGGCTAAGTCAGTATTTCAAAAAATGAGAACAATTCTCTTCCATCTATCTATTCCCTGAAACCCTTTGTTGCCTTTCAGTGTCAGGGGTAGAAGAGTTTTCTGGGGATGGCCCTCGTCTGTGCTGAACATATTGTGGCATATTTTCGCTTCTTTTCTTTCAGTGGTCCATCGTTTTCGTGGTCGACCTCTAGGTCTGCCTTCAGTGTTTCTGTGTAGCATAGCTTGCTGTGGTATGCTGTCTGGTGGTAGTCTGCTGACGTGTGCAAACGATTTGATCTATTGTCTCTTGATGTATTCTAAGATTGAAGCGGTGCCGGTTCTTTGTCTAATGTCCTAATTTCTCACTCTGTCTCTTCGCGATATTCCAAGGATTCTGTGTAAGCATGCCATTTCAGCTGTCACAAGTTTACGTTTGTCTTGTGCTGTCGTTATCCATGTTTGGCATTGGTAGCACAGTGTTGTCATAATAATCGTTTTGAATAGTGTTATTTTGGTATTACATTTAACATCAACATTTTTGTTTATGAATATTGGTGTCATTTGTCCTAGGGCTTGGTATGCTTTACTACATCTATTGTGTATTTCTTTACTGTACTTTCCGTCTGTTGTTATAATGCTTCCTAGGTATATGAATTATGTCACTTGTTTAAGTCTGTTATTTCCAATATATATATATATTGGTGTTCCGGTCTGTTTTTCTTATTTTCATTACTACGTTCTTTTCTATGTTTATCTTCATGTTAAAGGTTTGACATATTTAATGTAATCTGTCTATTTATCTTTGTAGTTGCTCTTCTGATGATGCTACTAGTGCTTGGTCGTCTGCAAATAGCAATTCATGTATTTATCCTTCAGATTGTTTTCTTCCATTGTCTTTGCTGCTTTGCAGATGTGATTCAATTCAATGAAGTAATATCAATGTATACACGAGGTTGAGTGCTAGAATATTATATTGAGCCAATCTTTCTTTTTTGATGCGAAGCATGGACAGTAAACAAAAGTGCCCAAGATAATCTTGAGACAAATGAGATGTGGTGTTTAAGAAGAATGATGAAAACTTCATGGACACCCAAGAAAACTAATGTAGAAGTTCTCAGAGATGCTGGAGTAAAACAATAAATTATAGCAAAAATTAGAAATAGACAATCAATATAATTAGGGCATGTGATGGAGAAAAAAAAAACTTGATCATTTAATAACTACCGGAAAGATCAAGGGGAGAAGAGATAGAGGAAGACAAAAATATAAATTAATGGATAGATTGTGGTACCAAAAATAGTCATCAACTGAACTTATTAACAATATAAGAGACAGAGAGTTGTGGAGAAGCATGATT
This sequence comes from Meghimatium bilineatum, assembly GCA_034231615.1. Classification (NCBI taxonomy): domain Eukaryota; kingdom Metazoa; phylum Mollusca; class Gastropoda; order Stylommatophora; family Philomycidae; genus Meghimatium; species Meghimatium bilineatum. The sequence continues at coordinate 50,762,653 of CM067306.1, forward strand.
GCCTACATCACTCGTCATTGCACGTGATTGATTGATTGATTGATTGATACGATTGATAAAATAAGATAAAAGATGTCAGATTTCAGGAACAGGTCACTAACATATTCTAGGACAACAAAGCTCGCAGTCACAGCCAGTTTGTAATACATGTCTTTGTTTCTCAATAAACGGTAAACTAAATGACAATAGTACTTAGGTAGAGTTTTGGCAAACAACCTGGACATAGAAGAAAACAGACTCTTCAAAACTATCAAAATACACAAACTAACATATTTCAGACTATAAAGAGACAGACTGGTTTAGAAAGATTAATCTTCTTCTTCTTCTGCGTTCGTTCTCAAACTCCTGCAGATTAGCGGGATGTAATCCGGAGAACGGAATGTGTTGTGTCATAGTCATAGTTTACATCACTGCTGCGATATCTGCGCCTTTCGGTCTGATACATCCGACTTCAGCATGGATTTGAGTCACTGACCTTATATGGGATGGAACAGCCAACTCCATCCCATAACCTCCTTAGTCGCCTTTTACGACATGCGTGGCAGGTAAACAGTGTTGCTATTCTTTGCTCCCCTTTTGGGCCTCGGCATCAAGAAAGATTAATAATAGAGTCAAAGTTCCAGGTAAGACAACAAGAGAAAAATCAAGACTATAATGAACACAGCATATTGAAGACCTTCTGAACATGACACTGGAAAAAGCTGGACAGCTTGCATATAACCGATACAGCGTGGTAGTGAGGACAAGGTTCTGTAAAGGACACATGACATAAGGAGAGATTCTATATTCATGTATGGCTCAGAAACATGGATATTGAACAAATAAGTAGAAGACAGAAATGATGCCTTTGAGATGTGGATATATAGAAGAACAGGGAGAACTTCGTGGATAAAGAAGAAAACTAATAAAGAGGTTCTAACAAGACTTAATAAGAGAAAGGAACTATTAAATAATATATATATATAATACCAATAAAGTATTTTGGACATTATTGAAAGATATGACACTTTGTTGAAGACTTACTTGAGGGTAGAGTCCAGGGGAGGCAAGCAACGAGCACGCAGAAATACAAGTGAGAGAGAAACATAAATAGATGGAAATGTTTCAGTGTAGCAGAGTGTATCACCGAAGCAAGAGGCAGGGGATGTTGGGGGTCGTTGCAGCCAATCTTCGCTGCGGAGAACGCACTTGATAATGTTGAACGCTAACCAAAAAGTGATGCGGTCATAGATTCAAAATTGCTTGATATTTTTCCAGTTAAATGTGTGTCGCGTTGTGTAGTTTTCCCGGTATGTGATGGCACCGCCATTCTCATGTTATGACAGTACGATTTAGGAACTGTCACACCAAACTGTGATCTGTCTGCGGTTTTTTGCAGCACTTTTAAATTGCTGATATGACCAAATGTGGGAGAGAAAAGTCTGAAGTGGGTTACTGACCGCATTTTAAGAGAAAGTTGGTCACGAGTGTGAGTTTGCGGGCGTGCGTGTGTGTGTGTGTATATATATAAACTATATATGTGTGAGTGTGGTGTGTCTTTAGTGTACGAAAAGAGAGATCATTTATAGATTCGTATGTGCAAGGCTACCACTGACATTTTAGAAATAATCTCATATTTCTGCAGAAAAAAGTTGGTAGTATATTATATTCCGGACGTAGCGATAACTCCAGCATTTTTTGGATGTAGGGATTTTCTTGGCAATATACACTCGCGCAGTAGATTTCTATTGCCTTCTGAGTGGACCGTATGACTAATGAAAATTTGACTTTGAAAAAATACCTCGCACCCCGATAAGCCAACAAAAATTCCAGATCTAATGAACAAACTCTGCTGTGGCAACACTGGGTAGTATAATATTATCCAGCAGAATTGAAGTTACATTCATGACATTGTCTTGAAATATTAACTCGCACGAAGTAGCGAGTCGTTGAAAGTGAAGAGGTGCCGATCGTTCACGTAGTATTGGCAATGCAGTTGATGTTTGAGTGGTGCATACAGATGCAATGTTTTATTCCAGTTTTGCGTGCATCACGCGCAAACATCTAATTTCTGAATTCCGGTCATATTACTAGTCGAACCAAGTTGAAGTTCGGCATACATATTAGCAAAGTTTCAGGGAGTACCTACTTCGATTTTAGACACAGGCAGTTTGAAATCTAGACAATTCAAAAAAATTAATGCCAGTTTATTGCAGCTAATTATTGAATTAAGAATCAGTACAATTCAACACTGCTTATCTGATAGATATATTCAGAATAGAAGGTTTATTACGGGAACCAGTGCGACATTTTAACAAAACAAACCATACATTATTAACGAATCGAAATTTTCATAAAGGCACATAAACCGCCGAATCCAACGATCTACGCGCTACGAGTTGAGAAGTCCCTACTTCCGCCGTCCGCGGGGGGGGGGGGGGAAGGGGGTAGGATGCTCTCAGTGCGTAGCGCGCAGAGCGATTCATCGGCATCAAAAGTTGCAATTTGTAAAATCTCAGAACAATGAAAGCTGTATGAAAGTGTGCATAATAGTAATAATAATAAAACCTACCCATAACCCGTCATGGTCGGAGGGTTCTCACATTGAGACATTTGATCCAGAAAGATCCCAACGAATCTCTTTACCCTACTATCCTGGTGAGTTTGGAAACTTCACACTCTGTCCGGTCCTTTCATCATCCAGCCATATCTTCTTCTAACCACTTCCAATTCTTCCACCCTACACCGTATCTTGAAGAACATCTTTTGTTATCAATGAATATCTCATCACGCGCCCGTACCACGTGAGTTGACGAAGTTTCACGCTTATTAACACTGGTTCTAACACGTACAGGCTGTAGACGGTCGGAGATAGAGATATTTATAATATAGACAGATATGAGAGGAAGAAAATGGTGTGTGGGCGACGTCCATTGATCAGTCTAGTAGGAATATGTGTGTTCGTCCATCACAAGTGATGATGACCATTTTTTTGTACATCCACTATTGAAAATTCAGTTAGAATTATGTCCATGCTTAATAGTTCGTAGATGGCTAATGAGCCCTATTCGAGTTGTAAATGTTCTTGGACAGTTCGGACATGGAATGACGACTGTAGGCGGATCTTGGTCTATCCGTGACTTTCTAGCTACTCCGCTGTTGGGCTGTAGCATTTCTCCTCTTTTCACAAGATGATGAGCTCTTTTTGACTGTAGAGCGCCATGTACATCTATTTTGTGCAAGTTATACACATAGACATGAGAGGGAAAAAATGATGCCTCCATTGATAAGTCAAGTAGGAGCAGGGACTCAGTCGTATAAACATAGACACGAGAGGAAGAAAACGGTGTGTGGCATACCTCTATTGATCAGTCTAGTAGGAACATAGGGACTCATATAAGTCGTATACGAATTCTTCTTCTTCTTTTCTTCGCTTCAGTTTTGTTAATATTTGCGAAGGTTTTTTTTTTTTTTTACAAACTTCAACATTGATTTAAACGTATAAAAAAGGCACCTTCTTCTGTTTCCGTACTAAAATTCCTGCTGATTAGCAGGATATAGTCCGGAGAAGGGAATTAATTATGTTATCGTTTACAGCTTGACTGCAATATCTACGTCTTTTGATCTGATACATCCGATTTCAGCATGGATTTTTGGATAATTGATATATTCTTCTTCTTCAGCGTTCATTCTCAAACGTCGTTGGATCACTCTTGTAGTAGGGCAATGATCCTATTATATTTCAAGCAGGATGTATCCCTGAGAATGATTATGTGTTGTGTCGCTGTTTTATTTGCACCGATGGCTCGACACATCCGTCTTCGGTGGCATTAACATTGGATGATACAGACCCCCAAGGCTCATTAGTCGCCTATAATGACATGACAGGTCACAGTGCCGCTATTCTTCGCTCCCATTTTGAGTCCCGTAACACACATACGATGTTGGTCATATAAGGAGACATCCCTGGTGGCTTGCTGATCCCCATAAGGAAACAAAGATTAGCGACTATGGTTACCTTCCATGCAGATCGTAAGACGACAAAGGTTTTTATAGGATATTCTTCTTCTTCAGCATTCGCTCTCATTTAACTACAACGAATATATCGTGTGATTTACGCCGGGGATTATGTTGTGCTGCAGATTCCACAGTAAAACTGTTTTATTTGCACCTGGGTTGGCCACTCTGTGGTCTGAACTTCCGAGGTCCAGCACATCCATTTTCGTCAGTCCTTTATTTCGGGTTTGGTCCCTAGTTTGTATAGGATAAAGTTGGCTATTCCATTCCTATACACGGTCACAGGTACACGGAAGCTATGCTTCAGGCCGAAAGGCGCAGATATCGCAGAAACGTCGCAAATCATGACAGAACGCATTCTTTTCACTGGACTACATCCTGCTAATCTGCAGGAGTTTGAGATCGAACGCAGAAGAAGTAGAAGACATTACTTTGTGAACAGGCCGATGTAGAACTGTCTGTTGATGAAATTGAATATTTTACTGTGACTGTTCGAGAAGTTCTCTGTATATATACGCAACAGATTCAGTCATATTCAAGACTAATGACTTATGACTGCAGGTTATCATTATCACACACAAGGTCCTCCGATCCCAATCTCAATAAATCCATCAGTGTGTAGCGGCTGACAGTTGCAGTTCAGTATTTCAGCTTATTCGTATATCTATTATGTTTCTCTTTCCGGCTGTTCATATCTTTACAGTAATCTCACGCAACCATGATTGGCACTTTTTAAAATATTTTCAGACGAGTTAAGACATAATTTAAAGACAGTAGCTGACGAGTTAAGACACAATTTAAAGACAGTAACAGAGGAGTTAAGACATAATTTAAAGACAGTAACAGAGGAGTTAAGACACAATTTAAAGACAGTAACAGAGGAGTTAAGACACAATTTAAAGACAGTAGCAGAGGAGTTAAGACACAATTTAAAGACAGTAACAGAGGAGTTAAGACACAATTTAAAGACAGTAACAGAGGAGTTAAGACACAATTTAAAGACAGTAACAGAGGAGTTAAGACACAATTTAAAGACAGTAACAGAGGAGTTAAGACACAATTTAAAGACAGTAGCAGACGAGTTAAGACACAATTTATAGAAAGTAGCAGACGAGTTAAGACACAATTTATAGAAAGTAGCAGACGAGTTAAGACACAATTTAAAGACAGTAGCTGACGAGTTAAGACACAATTTAAAGAAAAAATATCAAAGACAAAAGCAGAAGAGTTAAGACACAAAGTTATATAACACGATATCAAAGACAGTAGCTATACCATAGAATCTATATCATAGATTGATACTGTTTTAGTCGTTATTTTCGTTGCTGTAGATATTATTTCAGAAATTTTTTTAAACCACGGTGAAAGGTGTAATAACTGATCCCATTTCTGGATTCTCACCTGGATTTTTTCAAAAGTCAAAGTGCGGATCGGTCAGTGATGGACATGGTGCACAATTTTTCCAAGACATTGCTGCTATGGAGAAAAGGTATCAAGGAAATTGGACCCATTCCACGCTTGCTGATTACTGTTGGACTATGACAAGAGACACCTCACCGATTGACTACAAGAAGCAAACAAAGAGAGCTCGAACAGCGACTGAATAATGACGGTAGGGGTTTAAATATACCTTTTAGAAACATTATATGTGAACTTTAAATCGTGGGTTTTTTTATTTGTTCTTACATTTTATGATGGAATATCACTTAATTGAATCTGTATTAACAACTTTACTAATACTAAAGTGTAAAGATTAACTGTTTACCAAATAGATTAAACAAGTATACATGAAATGTGTTTTGCTGAATTTAAAATTCATCATTAAAAAAACCCAGAGCTAATTGGGGAATTTCATTATGAAATTTGAAATAATCAACCGCCATGATCAATCAGAAATGATGTCTTTAAAGTCTGGTATAAAAATATTTAGAAAATTTTTTGACTAGTGTTATTTGACTAAGTATATACACAGTGGCCAACGAAAGTCAGAAGAATTATCGAAGTCATTATGTATGGAGGCTTGTTTTGATTACGCTTTTAGGTATTTTATTGGTGAGTGTCACGGCTCAAGTTTCAAGGAATCGAGTTCGCGACGATTTGTTTACAAAATGGATTTTTGAATGTGGATCCCTGAAATTATTGCTTGAGACTGTGATCAATGAGATTATTGCTTGAGACTATGGATCCCTGAGATTATCGCTTGAGACTGTGGATCCCTGAGATTATTGTTTGAGACTGTGGATCCCTGAGATTATTGCTTGAGACTGGATCCCTGAGATTATTGCTTGAGACTGTGGATCCCTGAGATTATTGTTTGAGACTGGATCCCTGAGATTATTGCTTGATACTGTGGATCCATGAAATTATTGCTTGAGAATGGATCCCTGAGATTATTGCTTGAGACTGGATCCCTGAGATTATTGCTTAAGACTGGATCCCTGAGATTATTAATTGAGACTGTGGATCCCTGAGAATATTGCTTGAGACTGGATCCCTGAGATTATTGCTTGAGACTGTGGATCCCTGAGATTATTGCTTGAGACTATGAAACAACCGGCTATGCGTGATACTTGTAGCATGCAGAGTGCCAGGGAGGTGCGGAATTAAATCTTTCAACTACCCCAACCCATCTGTGCATACGTTCCTGATTGTGGTTGTGGAAATTACATGTCTGAATGTCGTTGTGACATGTTTTTCGAAACCAGCAGATGTAACAACAAATGTTATTTTTGTTTTTCTGGTAGAAAGTGAAAAGAAGGCCGATCTTAACATGAAATCTAAATAAGCCGGCACATCGGAAGTATAGCCATACACCGGCCTTGACCGAGCAGACGCCCATCAGGATTTCACTATACGTAATTACATATAACTTCCTGGTCCACACATTGTCCTAACGACCTTAATTCGCCATTACGGAAGCGAGAAATTCAATTCTTTGTCCTAGAGAAGGAAATCACAGCCTAATGTAATTTGATTTTTGTTTTATGGAATTTAAAAATCTGGCAAAGTCAATCTTTCTCTGAGAAAACAAAAATGTCGTCTCCGACTGGTCGTCCAATGTTCGTTATCATTATTATTTGTATTATTGTTTGTGTTATTATTATTATTATTATTATTATTATTATTATTATTATTATTATTATTATTATTATTATTATTATTATTATTATTATTATTATAACTATTACTATTATTATTAATACTATTTATTCTTCTGTGATGAATTGTTAATTAAACATGTCCAATATTCGTCATGTACAGTTCGGTTTGTTTTAGGTCATCTTGGGTTCCTGAATACTACACAAGAAATGATGACGTTTCTATACTGATACTACACAACAACTCATGACGCTTCTAAGCTGCTACTACACATTTTCTGCAATCAATTGTTAAACACCCAATCAGATTTCGATAGTGTATAAATCGGTGAGACTGAAAGGCTCAGATATTGGAGTTACTTTGTCAACAAAGCAGTTCGTTCTGCAAAATATATTCTGCAAATCCGCAGGAGTTTTAAAACGAAAACAGAGAAAGTAGAGTATTATTATTATTATTATTGTTATTATCATCATTATTCCTAATATGTATTTTGTGTATAATGTTCTCATTCACTTCGGATCCTTCTTATTTTGCTTTTATTCTCAAGCTCCCGCACATTAGCATGGCGTAGTTTACAAGATACGTTGTGCTGTATCTTAGTTAGCAGCTTTGATGCAATATTTGCACCTTTCCTTCCGATGTATTCGACTGCAGTATGATAATTGTGTTCGCTCCGAACTACCATTAGATTGACTTAGCCGACCCTACGAGTAACCTCACAGTTAGCTCTTGCTATGTCCATGCTATAATAAAGTTTTCCTATTTATTCGAATCGCTGCAAATCATGGTGGCTGTGTTTTTATCTTTAGTTGAGTTTTGTTTTTATTGTTTTATCTACAACCTTTATGTTGGTTTAATTTCTCTACGACCTCCACGTTGGTGTTTCAGATCATGCAAATTACACAAAAGAAACTAAATTTATAGAGTAAAACTTATTCTTCTTTGTTCGTTCTCAAATTTTTGCCTGGTGTCACGATGTAGTCCGGAAAATGAGAATGTTTGGATATTAAGGAATCCATTTCCTCTTCTTTGATATTCCTTTCCAAATTTGAGGCAGCATGCAAATGTAACAGTTGTTGATATGATAAGTGGGATCTGTCCAAATCATTGGAATTGCAAATAGCATAGATTGCCTTTTGCCAGCCAACCAACCATAGTTTAAGATGTGTATCATGGCTGACAGTTTGACTGCTGATGAAGCGTATACAAGATTCGCGAAGGCAAAAAGTACTTTCGGCAGATATATATATATATATATATATATATATATATATATATATATATATAGAGAGAGAGAGAGAGAGAGAGGGAGAGGGAGGGAGAGAGAGAGTAATGATGACGTACAACAGAGATCGTGCGTAGTAGGCACATTTTCGTCTTTCCAGAAGATAGTATTATTGTTGTGCCATCAGAAATATAATCTATAATCTATGGGGATGGTGTATGTGACTCACAAGAGCTATCTGGAGTCACGTATTAGCTCGTTATAGTTAAATCCCTGTGTAACCTACACATAAAGTAATACAAAATAAATAACAATTGATCATTTGCCCCTTTTTGGATGCAATCCTTGTTTTCATGAGAAATTTGAATATCTATTTCTGAAACATTGTTTTTAAAAAATGGTGGGGGGGGGAGTATCAGCTTGTGGCTGATATTCGTACCCCACCCCCCCCCCCTTTTTCTTTTCAGAACCACCCTCCCCCTCATCAGAATTTTAACCCTTTATCTACGTACTTGCTGTATCATCTTGTGTGATGTGGCTTTTACTCTAGAGCTTTACTTTATACTCAAAACATCTTCATCAGAGAAAAATCCACTTACTAAGAGGTGGTACCGTTGATGAAGATAAAAACCCCTCTTGTCCAAAAGTTGTACTTTGAGTATGATAAAAACCCACTAACGCAGAGGTGAGGAAGATAAGAGAATGCAATATGTGTCTGTGTTATACTTTGCTTCATACTCAGGAAAAACATAATAAACGCGCAGTATTACCTTAGCAAACGCATGTCTGCGAACAGTTAGGGTGATAAATGCCATATTAATGGAATAATGTTACTGGCTATTCTAACTATACAATAATGAAATTAATTTAAACAATAAATCAAAATAAACAAAGGAACAAGAACTTTAACTACGTTCCTGTCCAACAGGGACCTTTTTTCAAGAAATGAATACAAAATGGAAACAAACAGAATTATAAACGTCAACCACCCGAAACATACGTTTTTGGCGGAGCAGAACATATAGTTCAAATGAATAGCAGCTACCTATAAATATACGTCAACAACTTGGTGTCAATTTGTTACCCCTTTATTCACTTGTCAACAAAATTGAACCCTTCTTTCACTTGTCAAAAAACTTGAACCCTTCTTTCACTTGTCAACAAACTTGAACCCTTCTTTCACTTGTCAACAAACTTGAACCCTTCTTTCACTTGTCAAAAAACTTGACCCCTTCTTTCACTTGTCAACAAACTTGAACCCTTCTTTCACTTGTCAAAAAACTTGACCCCTTCTTTCACTTGTCAACAAACTTGAACCCTTCTTTCACTTGTCAACACACTTTACCCCTTCTTTCACTTGTAAAAAAACTTGACCCATTCTTTCACTTGTCAAAAAACCTGACCCCTTCTTTCACTTGTCAAAAAACTTGACCCCTTCTTTCACTTGTCAAAAAACTTGACCCCTTCTTTCACTTGTCAAAAAACCTGACCCCTTCTTTCACTTGTCAACAAACTTGAACCCTTCTTTCACTTGTCAACAAACTTGAACCCTTCTTTCACTTGTCAAAAAACTTGACCACTTCTTTCACTTGTCAACAAACTTAACCCCTTCTTTAATATGTCAACAAACTGTCAAGAATGGAGGGGGTATAATATGTGACCCATTTTATTCCCTTGTCAACAAAATGTCAAGAATAGAGAGAACACAATGTATGACTCTCTTCCTTCATTTGTCAACAAACTGTCAACAATAGACGGGACACCTCACCTCCCCTCTTAATTATGTAAAATAAATAACTAAAATTAACCCCCTCTCAAATAAATTTAGCGGGAAAGTACGAAACAAATACATTAATTTAATTGATTAAAAAAAACCGTTTTGTTGAAACCACATTTTGTCAACCGACTCCTCTCTGTCACCTGATCTCCTCTCTGTAAAAAACTGTTAAACTTTTCCAGACCCCTCTTCCCATGTGGGATTCTGAGACAACAGTACTGTCGTGCCCCAGGGAAACACCACTAGCATTAAAGAACAATGGAGACCCCCTGAATGAGCTACCAAAGAAAGTGAAGAGTATACAGGAGACTACAGTAAAGAGACAGACACACACGAACTCTCTATTACACCGTTCACAGTTTCCCACTGAGAGAATGTATTTACTGACTATCTCGCCCCATGTGTTGCCGGGGCCCGAAAGGAGAGCAAAGAATAGCAACAGCGCTTAACTTCCACGCATGTCGTAAGAGGCGACTAAGGAGGTTGCGGGATGGAGTTGGCTGTCCCATCTCATATAGGGCCGGTGACACAAAGCCATGCTGAAGTCGGATGTAACAGGCCGAAATGCGCAGTTATCGTAGCAGTGCTGTAAACCTTGACACAACGCATTCCGTTCTCTGGACTATATCCTGATAATCAGCATGAGTTTGAGAACGAACGCAGAAGAAGAAGAAGATATATATATATATGTACATACCGTGTAAAAATTCACAAAATATTTTTATTGAAATATTTTTGGGGGGTAAAAAATGTTTTTACAAATGTAAATACATGCAGAATATTAAATCATGTATAATCTTGAGCTTTTCAAGGATCCACCGATAAACATCTGACTTCAGAGGGAAATAACCATTAAAATTGCGAACACAAAAATATGACAGATAATGTAAGTGGAATTGGTTTGTAGTAAAAAAAAAAAAAAGAACACACACACACGGGGTAATATTGGGTTAAATGAGCGAAAGAAGAAGAAATGTTAATTTTGAGCATAATGAGGTTAATAATGAGGAAGTGTTGTTATAGACTATTCATTCATTAGATGACATGCCGACTGGCGTAGGCGATCATGGCTCTCCACATCTCTATATTTCCAGTATTATGTATCAAATTCATGATTTACTCACCATGCCAGGTTGTTAAACTGTGTAATTTTTTCACACGTTGTCTCCCTCTGTCTCTGTTTCCTTCAATCTTGCCTGCTGTGACTATGTTTGCCTTATCTTATAACATGGTCAAAAAAGGAAAATTGACTTTTTTAAATATATTACTGATTAAGCTCCGTTTCACATTTGACTCTTTCAGTACCTCTACATTAGTTTTTCTGGCAATTCATGGTATTCTCAGCATTCTTCTGTAGAACCACATCTATATTGCCTCTAATTTCACACTTTCCTGTTTGTTTATTGTCCAAGACTCGCATCCATATGTTAGTGTAGGAGTTACATAGCACTGCAGAGCTCTCTTTCTCACCTCTAATGACAAGATTATATTACACACAGCATGGCAAACTCAATAGAGATGTCCAAACAAGATGTCAAAAAGTCAATGCTGTGACTTACCAGCTGTCGATAATGCTTAAACATCCAATAATCTGCATGGTGACAAAATGACAATTGATAAATAGTATTTTTACACAGTCTCTGCGTTGTTTCATTTGACATATTCCTTCCAGAACGTTGTCTTCCCAATGAACTCTCTGAACCCTTCTCTGTCTTGGACGATGCGGCTTGCATTTTCTAGCGATTTATTCATGTTATCTTTAATGTCGTCAGTCCATTGTCTTCTTCGTCTGCCATTTCTCCTTTTTCCAGGTACTCTTCCCTCCATTATTTGTCTTTCTAAACAGTTGTGTCTCTTTATTGAACCAAACAGGCGTAGTTTTCTTTTTGTTATTGTGTTTAGTAACCAATACTTTGGAATCTTCAATGTGTTTATAATATCTGAGTTTCTGATTTTTTCCTTCCATCTGTAGCATTTCAGCTCGAAGGCGTTGATCCTCTTCGTCGCTATTTTACTCTGTGTTGCCAATGTCAAACAAGGCTCCTGACGGATACACTAGACAAAGATATCACAGTAAGGGACATAAGATATGTGAAAAAAGCTGCAAATGTTATCAGATGAAACCGACGTAGAAATTAAGACCATCTCAAGTCAAGACTACGTCAGAGACAGCTAACCAGGTGGTTTGGTCACATTACGAGAATGGAGCCAACGCAACCAGTCCTTTCAAGCATACAACAGCAGAAGATCAGGTTACAAGGCACGAGGAAGACCTATAACCAGATGGATGGAGGCATTCAAAGAAACACTAAAGAGACTAACCATGGCCGTTGCGACCCAAATTACCAAAGGCAGACATCTCCAACTTCTCCTTCACGCCACTTAACTGCACAAGTAGAAATTACAATAGAAAGATAGAGATAGATACTCGGGTTACTTCACATGTATTGACACCCCACTCAAAGATGTTGGGTCGGCCTCGGGTTACTTCACATGTACTGACACCCCACTCAAAGATGTTGGGTCGGCCTCGGGTTACTTCACATGTACTGACACCCCACTCAAAGATGTTGGGTCGGCCTCGGGTTACTTCACATGTACTGACACCCCACTCAAAGATGTTGGGTCGGCCTCGGGTTATTTCACATGTACTGACATCCCACTCAAAGATGTTGGGTCGGCCTCGGGTTAATTCACATTAACTAACACCCCACTCAAAGATGTTGGGTCCGCCTCGAGTTACTTCATATGTACTGACACCCCACTCAAAGATGTTGGGTCCGCCTCGAGTTACTTCACATGTACTGACACCGCCCTCAAAGATGTTGGGTCGGCCTCGCGTTACTTCACATGTACTGACACTTCACTCAAAGATGTTGGATCGGCCTCGCGTTACTTCACATGTACTGACACCCCACTCAATAATGTTGGGTCGACTTAACTAGACGTCGAAAATAACACTAACAGTAACTAGAAAATGAGAATTAGAAATAAAATGTATGACATTTGGAACATTATGATATCTAACTGACTAAACAAAAATTACGTCAATAATTAGAGTATGCGAGAGAGTTGTCTGAGAAAGTTTGGCAGTAGTTGACAAGGCGGATTGGAGGAAGGGGTGTCTGAGAAAGTTTGACAGTTGTTGACAAGGAGGATTGGAGGGAGGGATGTCTGAGAAAGTTGGACAGTTGTCGACAAGACGGATTTGAGGGAACGGTGCCTGAGAAAGTTTGACAGCAGTTAACAACGAGGTTTGGAGGGAGGGTTGTCTGAAAAAGTTTGACAGTAATTGACAAGGAGGATTGGAGGGAGGAGTGTCTGAGAAAGTTTGACAGTTGTTGACAAGGAGGATTGGAGGGAGGGGAATCTGAGAAAGTTTGACAGTAATTGACAAGGAGGATTGGAGTGAGGCGAGTCTGAGAAAATTTGACAGTAGTTGACAAGGAGGATTGGAGGGAGGAGTGTCTGAGAAAGTTTGATAGTTGTTGACAAGGAGGATAAGAGGGAGGGGAATCTGAGAAAGTTTGATAGTTGTTGACAAGGAGGATTGGAGGGAGGGGAATCTGAGAAAGTTTGATAGTTGTTGACAAGGAGGATTGGAGAGAATGGAATCTGAGAAAGTTTGACAGTTGTTGACAAGGAGGATTGGAGGGAGGGGAATCTGAGAAAGTTTGATTGTTGTTGAGAAGGAGGATTAGAGCGAGGGTTGTTCGAGAAAGTTTAATACTTATTGACAAGGAGGATGGAGGGAGAGGTGTCTGAGAAAGTTTGGCAGTTGTTGACAAGGAGGATTGGAGGGATGGGAATCTGAGAAAGTTTGACAGTTGTTGACAAGGAGGATTGGAGGGAGGAGTGTCTGAGAAAATTTGACAGTAGTTGACAAGGAGGATAGGAGGGAGGGGAATCTGAGAAAGTTTGATAGTTGTTGACAAGGAGGATTGGAGGGAGAGGAATCTGAGAAAGTTTGACAGTTGTTGACAAGGAGGATTGGAGGGAGGAGTGTCTGAGAACGTTTGACAGTAGTTGACAAGGAGGATTGGAGGGAATGCTGTCTGAGAAAGTTTGATTGTTGTTGAGAAGGAGGATTAGAGCGAGGGTTGTTTGAGAAAGTTTAATACTTATTGACAAGGAGGATTGGAGGGAGAGGTGTCTGAGAAAGTTTGACAGTTGTTGACAAGAAGGATTGGAGGGAGAAGTGTCTGAGAAAGTTTGACAGTTGTTGACACGGAGGATTGGAGTGAGAGATGTCTGAGAAAGTTTGACAGTAATTGACAAGGAGGATTGGAGGGAGGTGAGTCTGAGAAAATGTGACAGTTGTTGACAAGGAGAATTGGAGGGATGGTTGTTTGAGAAAGTTTTATACTTATTGACAAGGAGGATTGGAGGGAGGGTTGTCGGAGAACGTTTGACAGTAATTGACAAGGAGGATTGGAGGGAGAGGTGTCTGAGAAAGTTTGACAGTAGTTGACATGGGGGATTGGAGAGAAGGGAATCTGAGAAAGTTTGACAGTTGTTGACAAGGAGGATTGGAGGGATGGGTGTCTGAGAAAGTTTGACAGTTGTTGACAAGGAGAATTGGAGGGATGGGTGTCTGAGAAAGTTTGACAGTTGTTGACAAGGAGAATTGGAGGGATGGGTGTCTGAGAAAGTTTGACAGTTGTTGACAAGGAGGATTAGAGGAAGGGGTGTCTGAGAAAGTTTGACAGTTGTTGACAAGGAGAATTGGAGGGAGGGGTGTCTGAGAAAGTTTGACAGTTGTTGACAAGGAGGATTGGAGGGAGAGGTGTCTGAGAAAGTTTGACAGTTGTTGACAAGGAGGATTGGAGGGAGAGGTGTCTGAGAAAGTTTGACAGTTGTTGACAAGAAGAATTGGATGGATGGGTGTCTGAGAAAGTTTGACAGTTATTGACAAGGCGGATTAGAGGAAGGAGTTTCTGAGAAAGTTTGACAGTTGTTGACAAGGAGTGAAGGGAGGAGAAGTATAAAAATAGTGTCGCCCGTTATACTATTTTTTTTATACAGGTATGAATTTGAAATGGTAATTTTTTTGGGTAATATGTCGGCTAAATAAATTTTAAGGGAGGAAAGGGGACGTGGTTAAATATTTTTGACTGAATTAAGTAGAGTGTTGGGGTGGTTTCCTTGAATTCGCGACAGTTATTGATAACGAGAGGGGTCAAAAATGTGCACAAGAATTTATTGACGTATATTACTGACAACCCCCCTATTCTGTGACAAGACACAAAATAGAGTAAGGAGTTATTAAGATAACATGTCAGTTGTCCAGAAATGGTTTCTAATCTTCTGATCGGATGTTCCTTTTCATAACAGTCATTTTCCAAAAGTTCTGGAATTTTTTCGACACCCGGGCTATTTGTTTCAAGTCAATGTTCTCGTAACGAAGTCAAGGTTGATATCAGAAAATGCTGACATCTGGTACATAGACTGATCGATACCAGGCTTGGTGTGATGCTAGTATCAACCTGGTTCCAATATAATTTAACGTGAGCATTGTTATACATGTTCATGGTTGCTGATACTGAAATCTCTCGGTGTAGTTTGGGTTACAATTCATATTGCTGGTTAGGATAAAGGAAAGGTGTTCAGAGTGTCATGTTAAAAGTGAAAGTAAGACCAAAGATAACAATTGACAATTTCGAACTAGAGGACATAACAAATTTCCAGTATTTGGTCAGAAACATAAATAGCTGAGGAGACTGCTCTTGTCGAAATCAAGAGAAGAATTGCAATGGTGATATTAAAACTTGCACAAACGAAAAATCTTTGGCAAGGTACCAGCAGCATAGCCAAACTATGTATGATCATAATATGCATATTTCCAGTGGTAAAATATTGTTGCGAGGTATAAGCATTAAATAAAATAATATCAAAGAGAATCGCTGCTTTTGAAATGAGATGCCCGCCGAAGACGAATGTGTCGGGCCATTGGTACAAATAAAACATTTATTTTCATTTCTGGACTACATCCTGCTGGGATTCTAGCGGTAGATCCAGAGGGAGTTTGAGAATGAACGCTGAAGAAGAAAAAGAAGAAGAAATGAAATTCTACAGACGAATTTACGTATAACATGGACAGCTGAATAGAAAAATCAAGAAGTGTTAAGATCAAGAAACGTCGAAAAGGGTTGGCTTCTTAACAACAAACCAACAAGAAATCTGTTGTTTTTTTGGGTCAAATAAAGAGAAATAACAGCATGGAAAGATTAATAGCTGAAGATAGAGGTAACGGCATCAGGCATAGAGAGCACCCAAGACGACGATGGTACAGTGATTATCAGCTTGCTTAAACATGTCTCTAGCTGCGGCAGGTCAACTCGCCGAGATTCACGGAGTGTTCAGAGAATCCGCAAGGAAGACCACGTTCTGGAAAGAATATGTCACATGAGAGTGTGAATATGTCACATGAGAGTGTGAATATGTCACATGAGAGTGTGAATATGTCACATGAGAGTGTGAATATGTCACATGAGAGTGTGAATATGTCACATGAGAGTGTGAATATGTCACATGAGAGTGTGAATATGTCACATGAGAGTGTGAGTTAAAAGTTGAATAATAAACATCATTCATTTATGCTTCTTCAATGATCCATTTCACCGTTGTTATTGGAAGGGAGGGGGAGGACGGACGTAATGGGAGCAAAGAGTAAGAACACTGCCCATGCATGTGGTAAGAGGCGACTAAGGACATTTTGGAGCGTCCCATCTCATATAGGATCAAAATGACACAGAAGTCATGCTGATTGCAGAACTTTCAGGACGAAAGCCGCAGATATAGCAACTGAGCTGTAAACCACAACACAGTGTATTCTATTCTATCCTCAGACCTACATTCTTCTAATATGATGTAGTTTGAGAACGAAAGCAGAAG
This sequence comes from Meghimatium bilineatum, assembly GCA_034231615.1. Classification (NCBI taxonomy): domain Eukaryota; kingdom Metazoa; phylum Mollusca; class Gastropoda; order Stylommatophora; family Philomycidae; genus Meghimatium; species Meghimatium bilineatum. The sequence continues at coordinate 50,779,644 of CM067306.1, forward strand.
AAGAAGTGATGCACCGGCTTCTATGCGTGTGCCCTTGGACCCAATGCTGTGTAGTCTTATATGCAGTCAGTTGTTGTTTTGTGGTCCGACTCTATGTTTGCGTGGTACAGTGCCCATCTGTGACGACCAAGGTACCGTGCTAGAATACCACCGCAGGTAATTGTTTGTTGGAACCGTTCAGAAAGCAACGGCAAACTGTTGAACGTATTTATATTGCCTATAAAATTGATACAGCCAAAATGTCTGTGTTTATGGCTATATCCTGAATATAATTTGCTACCAATTTTTGTTATTACTTTGTTTTATACAGTGTGTTCAATGTGTACATTACCCAGGACATGTAGGGCTCACAGGCAACGATAGAGCTGACGCATTGGCAAGCACTGCTAGATTGGATCAACAAGTGATACGAAGAAACAATGCTAGTAGAGTAAACTTAGGGCAGTTATGAGGGCATCAGAAAGTGATGAAGAGGTGGATGACAGAGAGAATGTGTGCATGGTCATAAAAGGAAAAGTTGATGATGGTGTTCCTCCTTCGCAAGCGAAGATGAGCATGACATGAAAAACATTAAATGCGATGAAAAAAAATAATTCAATTGGTAATGAACTAATTTGGTTTGTGAGTTCGTAGATGCCCGATGAGTCAAATTCGTGCACGGAAAGTTATATTACTGTGCATGCAGGAGTGCTGAAGGTTCGGGGCAGAAACATTTTCGGATTTGTCCTTCCGCTTCTTGCGCTTGTGGATTGCCCGCAGTATTCTTTCTTTTTCAAATTTCGTGATGCCAGCAGCAATCTGGGTGTGCCAGGCTGAGCGATCAAGTGTTGTAGTATCCCAGGAGCTAGGATCGATTATGCAGTGCTTGAGAGAGCTTTTTAGGTGATCCTTGAAGCGCTTTTTCTGCCCTCCACTTGAACGTATGAAATGAGCTCAGTGAGATATTTTAAAATAGTATTCTAGTTCTCTTATGTTATAATTACCTTGAGATACTTCTGAACAAATATTTGAACTTTCAAATCTTTCCCGAGGCCACACATCATTTCCTATAACCATATTTTTCATTACATCGCATGACCTTCTACTGACATATCTTGTTACATTTCTTTGTGACACGTTCAAATTAACTATTTACTTGACCTTTAAACAATGGTCATGCGCAGAAGCCCCCCAACTGCTTGTCCAAAGGCCACTACAAGGAATTGGACTAAATTTTCCGAAGCTATATTTTAGTCCAAGAATGTCTGTAAAAATCTAACCTTGGCATACTTAGACATCTAGATGTTTTCTTGGAAATGCAGAACACCGTGGGGATTTCCAGCCTTAGCATTTGAGACACCCGACCAGTCTGTAAGCACTAACCAGACGGTGATTCTGTAAAAATGATGTCCTAAGTTAGAAGTACTAATTGTGGCTATCTGCGAGATTATATGTTGTGACCTTGATTGTCTTCAGTAAGTCACCTATTTTGTGACATCAGTATTTACGTCATCTTGCCCTGCTATAGTTTCTTTCCTATACATCAGTGTGTACATCACATTTTCTCGCAATCGTGTCTTTCCTACACATCAGTGTGTACATCACATTTTCTCGCAATCGTGTCTTTCTACACATCAGTGTGTACATCACATTTTCTCGCAATCGTGTCTTTCCTACACATCAGTGTGTACATCACATTTTCTCGCAATCGTGTCTTTCTACACATCAGTGTGTACATCACATTTTCTCGCAATCGTGTCTTTCCTACACATCAGTGTGTACATCACATTTTCTCGCAATCGTGTCTTTCCTACACATCAGTGTGTACATTACATTTTCTCGCAATCGTGTCTTTCCTACACATGTGTGTACGTCACATTTTCTCGCAATCGTGTCTTTCTACACATCAGTGCGAGCGTCACATTTTCTCGCAATCGTGTCTTTCTACACATCAGTGTGTACGTCACATTTTCTCGCAATCGTGTCTTTCCTACAGTCAGTCAGTTCCTCTTTTTCCAAGTTTGGCACATAGGGCGGATGTCCTAATTCCCCATGTCTGTCGGTCAGTTGCTAGGGATTGCAGGTCTTGTGCATTTATGCCTGTTGATTTTAATTCATTTATAAATGTTATTCTAGGCGTTGTTTTTGGTCCTCCCTGTTTTCTTTACCCGTCTGGTGTCCACATGAAGGATTGTCGTGGAATTATGTCTTCATTCATTCTAAGTATGTGACTGATGTATATCTAGCGGCGTTTTCTGATGATGCTCGTCACGTATTCTTGTTTTACGTCACATTTTCCTACCATCGTTTCTTTCCCACACACCAGTGTGTACGTCAGATTTTCCTACCATCGTTTCTTTCCTACACATCAGTGTGTACGTCACATTTTCCTGCCATCGTTTCTTTCCTACATATCAGTGTGTACGTCACACTTTCCTACCATCTATTCTTTACCACACATCAGTATGTACGTCACATTTTCCTACCATCGTTTCTTTCCCACACATCAGTGTGTACGTCACATTTTCCTACCATCGTTTCTTTCCACACGTCAGTATGTACGTCACATTGTTTCGCTATCGTGTCTTTCCTACACGTCAGTGCTTATGTCACAGTTTTAGTTCGCGATTTGTTTAGATGTTCATTATTATGTCAATTGATCACGTTCTAAATGAAATTCTCTCAGAACATTAAAAAAATTGCCAGACTAAAACTGAGATATAATGATATTTATACATCAGTCCTGAATGATTTTATGATTTGTTGGAAAAACTGGTTGATAATCGTACAAGCATTACACCAAAAGCATCAAGTCGTATGAAGCAGCCACGAGGGAACAACTAGAATACAATTCCCATTAGACGAAAATTACTAGCATCTTTAAACTCAGATCTCTGATGTATATTCTCCTATAGCCACCGCAGATCTGTCATGTATATTCTCCTATAGCCACCGCAGATCTGTCATGTATATTCTCCTATAGCCACCGCAGATCTGTCATGTATATTCTCCTATAGCCACCGCAGATCTCTGATGTATATTCTCCTATAGCCACCGCAGATCTGTCATGTATATTCTCCTATAGCCACCGCAGATCTGTCATGTATATTCTCCTATAGCCACCGCAGATCTGTCATGTATATTCTCCTATAGCCACCGCAGATCTGTCATGTATATTCTCCTATAGCCACCGCAGATCTGTCATGTATATTCTGCTGTAACACCCCTCTCCTCTCCTCCGAAATCTGTCATGTATAGTGTCCTCTTAACCCTGCAGATTTGCCATATATATTCTGCTCTAGACCCTGCATATCTGTCATGTATTTTCTGCTATAACCCCGACAGATCTGTCATGTGTATTGTGCTATATCCCCCACAGATCTGTCATATATATTCTGATCTAGACCCTGCAGATCTGTCATGCATATTCTGCTCTAGACCCTGCAGATCTGTCATGCATATTCTATTCTAGACCCTGCAGATATGTCATGCATATTAGAATCTAGACCCTGCAGATATGTCATGCATATTAGAATCTAGACCCTGCAGATCTCTCATATATATTCTGATCTAGACCCTGCAGATCTGTCATGCATATTCTGCTCTAAACCCTGCAGATCTGTCATGCATATTAGAATCAAGACCCTGCAGATCTCTCATATATATTTTGCTTTAGACCCTGCAGATCTCTCATGTATATTTTGCTTTAGATCCTGCAGATCTGTCATGTATATTCTGCTATTACCCCGACAGATCTGTCATGTATATTCTGCTATTACCCCGACAGATATGTCTGTCATGTGTATTGTGCTATAGCTCCAGCAGATATAAAAAAATCGACACAAATCAGCAAAGAGAAAATTAGCAATTTGAGGGCTCCATAATACATTTCATAATTCGACTGACCTGATTTCTGACCCTCCGTAAAACTGAAAATTGCCATCAATTATTATTTATTATTATCACATTCTCCCAGAGACTGTGACTTTTGAATAGCATCCCCTTCTCTGAATATAATGTTATATACATACTATAAATTTAATTGCCTGTCACAGTGCAATCTATATTTAACTCTTTACCATTGTTGTTATAGTTTCGAACCAAACTTCCGGTAGGCTAGTTTGAACATGCTGTATGCAAAGAAGGCGTCTTAAAGAAGCCATTTTGATTTTAATTTTGAATGAATTAACAATACATTAATGGTTCTGCTTTATTCCGAACGGGAAATATCGTGCCCTTGTATATACTAGAGTGCAAGGACTGAATAAGCCAATGACGCACATGGCACCATCTTGAATCAACCGACGGTGACCAACAATAGGCTACTGACGTCAGAGAAGGGCAAAAATAGCCGCCAACTTCTTTCAAGTTAACCTTGCAAAAACTCCAAACTTTTCTAAAACTGTTGGCTTAAATATATCTGTAAACTGTTACATTTGTTATATATTAACATTCTATAAACATGGCAACCAACAGGAGGCTTCATTTCCGGTTGTTATTATAAGAAGTATGATCAACGTTAGTGGATTGTTGTCAAACAGGCCTATATCAAACTCAAGTGTGGTCAAACCAAAGATGGGGAATTCAGAATCGAGTGGGTTAAAAGTAAATGTTTTTATTTGTTAAAAAATGTTTTTCTAGGGAATAGGGGTCGACTTCTTCCGTAATTGTTCTCATACTCCTGCAGCTCAGCATGATGTAGTTAACAGATAGGAATACGTTATATCATGGTTTATAGTTTAGCTGCGATAATTGCGCATTTCGGTCTGAAATGTTAGACTTCAATGTGGCTTTTAGGTCACTGTTACGCTATATCGGATAGTACAACAAACGCCACCGCAAAACCTGCTCAGTAATTTCGTACTACATATACTGCAAGTAACCATGTCGCTATTCTCTCCGCCTCCTCCTTTTGGGACCCGACACCACATAGGCGAAAGTGTTTTAATTGGCGATATGATCAAAATATGTGTCTTACATTCACGAGTTTGGGTGCATGATATTGCCTACCAAGTGTTTGAGTGCATGCTTGACCTGAAAAGTGTTTAACTGCATGATATGTCCTACGAAGTGTTTAACTGCATGATATGTGCTACGAAGTGTTTAACTGCATGATATGGACTACAAAGTGTTTAACTGCATGATATGTCCTACGAAGTGTTTAACTGCATGATATGTGCTACGAAGTGTTTAACTGCATGATATGGACTACAAAGTGTTTAACTGCATATGTCATAAGAAGTGTTGTTTTTAGTTGTCACCTATAGAGTTACGTGCTCTGAGCGATTCATGGAGTGTGCTATTCAACTGAGAATTACACATTGCATAGAGGAAGACCAGAGTACAATGGAGTCAATCATGTACGCTTTTTGAGCTTTGAGACTCGTGGAATTATTTCTTGATCACTCAGATTGGTTGGTTGGTAGATATCCCCAGAAATTGCGAGCGATTTGCTCTTAATGTCCATGTGCAGTGGAGTTATTTTTCTGAGCTTAATTTCTCATACAGAAGACTTCAGCTTTCGGCTTGGTGCAATGCCTGCTCAAGAAGCCTTCTACTCTGAGGGGGTATATGTAACGAGACGAGCTGATGGTTTGCCTGGGTTACCCTTTGCGTTTTTCCCCTAGACAGGGTGCTTAGCAAACGAGCTATACCTCGTGTAGGAGGGCCATTTCATTACCGCCGTTCGTGTCCCTAGGTCACTATCATGAGACATATTCTTTCCAGAACGTGGTCTTCCTTATGGATTCTCTGAACACTCCCGCGATTCTGGGCGAGTTGACCTGCAGCAGCTAGAGACATGTTTAAACAATCTGATATATCACTGCACCATCGTCGTCTTGGACGCCTTCTTCCCCTGATGCCGTTAACTCCGTCTAATTTCTACTGTATGAGTCGTGTTGGACAACTTGAACACTCAGGAATATACATAGAATATCCGTTAGGGACACAAGATGCCAACGAGAAAATTATATTATCAAACAATGTTCGGGATATAAAGTACCAACGGGAAAAGTGTCATCAAACAATGTTAGGGACACAAGATGCCAACGGGAAAATTCTGTCATCAAACAATGTTAGAAATATAAATCACCAACGGAAACATTCTGTCATAATTACGATGCAGAAATCCAGGTAATGATTGCGGCGACTGAAAATCTGCTGTATGTCAATCTTGGCATAAATGCAAGAACAGCACTCCAAGCAACAGCCTGAGATGTCACATGTTCCGAAGCTGAAAAGTTGTCAGACAGACCTTTCCAACTGTGGAGTGAGCCCAAAGACTGCATAACACATTCTTCATGCATGTCAACTCTAAGAAGGTGAGAGGGAGAAAATATGTCATATGAGACGTCCCTATTTCCAAATCAGAGGGGTTCAATGGATGACCTGAAACGAGTCACACAATTCATTGAAGCTGTTGGCTCTGTAACCTCATATCTCACTCAAGAATGAAGAAGAAGAAGAAGAAGCACTCCAAGCGCTTCAGTCCCGAAAACTACCAGCCGTGCAGATGTTGCTGATCGAACTATGCAGTCAGTGCACTGTACACATCCAGTGGACATGTTTTGTGTTGCTGGGGGCTAGAAAATGGAGCAAAGAATATCAAAACTGCACTGTTTATTTTCCATACATGTCACACGAGTCGATTAAGGAGGTTTTAGGGTGTAGTTAGCTGCCCCATGCCACATAGGGTCAAAAGGATCTAGAAGCCATGTTGAGGTTGGATATGTCAGATCAACAAGCGCAGATATCGCAGCTAAGTTGTAAGCCATGACACAACGCGTTCCATTCTCCTGACTACACATTACTACTGCGTTACGTTGCTAATCTACAGGAGTTGGAGAAAAAAAAAACACCGCAGAAGAAGGAGAGATAGCTGATGGGTCGACTAAGAAAAATGCAGGTGATGGTCAACCAGATATGCCAATAACTTGCCATCAAAAGTTACAGATAATCAACCAGATATGTCAATAACTTACCATCAAAAGTTACAGATGGTCAACCAGATATGCCAATAACTTACCATCAAAAGTTACAGATGGTCAACCAGATATGCCAATAACTTACCATCAAAAGTTACAGATGGTCAACCAGATATGCGAATAAGGACCCATAAAAAAGTAAATGGTAAAAGCAATCAAAAGAGGACCGCTGAAGTATAACAAAACAGAAGTTGTTATTATACGAAACAGATGAGGACAGAACTGAGTCTGCAGCCATATGTTTACAAAGATCACGATTGGCAACACTGCAATGTGTGCGTGTGGACAGACATGTCAGACAGCAGAGCATATTCTTCAAGAATGCGTAGAAATGGCATGATAAGGCACACATACAAAACAAATTCTGTAAACCTGTGTAAGAATGACAAAACATAGTCTATAGAAGAGACAACACTTCAGATGTAAGAATATTCTGCGCGAACGAGAAGAATAAGAAGAATTTAAAGCAGATTTAATTAGGTATTACGTGTGATGATTATCCTCTTCGCACACCGGACGCTCCGATCACCGCGTCAGTAAATCTCTCAGGGTATAACCGTTGATGGTTCCGGTTCTATGTTGGTTCACTGCTCTTTTTTAAATCTGTCAGAGGTTCTCTACGGGCCACAGCCATCCTTACTCCCAATTCGTGCATTCTCAATATTGACTCATGATCATCATCTCAAAATCCTCTGATCGTGAGTACTCACGAAGAGCAATGAGTATGTCTGCTCGGTCCATAGGTTGACCGTCTGTTGTGGTTGCGAGGGTAGCTAATTGGTCGTTCCGTTCGTTTCCCTCCACACCCGCGTGTCCGGGAACAAAATAAGCTTGAGTTTTCGTAGTGATGCTCTCTCTAATGGCTCAAGCCATTCCCTACCTACATCACCTGTTTTGACTTTTTGAATCATATTCAGTGAGTCATTTAGTATGCACGCATGAGAATAGGATTGCTATTCCAGCCAGTTAAGTGCCTGCGTTAAGGCGAATACTCCCATTGTTAGACTGCTTGTTCTTGTGGTAAAGGCACCACTAGCTACGTGTACTATAATTCCTTTTGATCTGGCAGTAAAGGGCCCATGCTCATCGGTAGTGACGCATAACCGACACGTCCGTGTAAATCACAACATCTGTGTCATCGGTATAAGCGCAGATTAGTGCCTTGACCTCAGCATCCACACTCACGTGATTTAATATTCGTGCCTAAGTTTCTTCAAAAAAAAGACATAACAAGAACCGAGCAAAATATATCAGCCAAGAAGAAAATGATCAGAAAATCTAATCCACTAACAAAACACAATAGAAATCTCTCAATCAGGACAAGATTAAAATAACAATCTCTTAACAAAGACCAGATTAAAATCACAATCTCTCAACCAAGACCAGATTAAAATCACAATCTCTCAACCAGATCAAAATAATAATTTATTCATCAAGGCCATATCAAAATCGTAACTTCCTGTACCAAAAACATGACACAATCGAAATACGAGTTATATCAGCCCAGAACAGAACACACCACATATTTCTACAAATTAATCATTAAAAATAATTTTAATGCAAGTCATTACGTAAAAAATAATTCAGCGCGGGCTTCTGAAATCTCTAGAATCAACTTACAACTTAGAGATAATAAAGACAGACCACGCACCAACCACAACAAGACTGTTTCATGACACCAGTTAACAGTTGCAACATACCAGATGTATAAGCTTGGTTGTCATTGTGAAATGGAGTTAAACGCAGTTTACAAAAATATAATATACTCTCGTTTAAAAAATATAACATATATATATATAAATATAAATATGTATAAACTCGTGCATACACAGTGAAGATCGAATTGAACTTCTGATGTAGCCGTCTGTATTAATTACAGCATATCAGAATTATTTTTTTTAGAACCCTCCGAAGTCGGATTTGTCAGGCTATTCCCACACATAAAACAACACAAAGCATTTCCCTTATCTAACTCATCATCATATTTTTTGTCCACTGTCGTTTTCCCAGGTGGTTCGTTATTCACTCTTGCCGTTAAGCGTAGGGGCGATTGGAGCTCGAGTTTGCGTTCTAAAGCCAGATGTGTGGTCTCGGCTGTGCTATGACCGTGTCTGTTCAGGATGTCACTGACCTTTTCTATCCATCTTTTACGTGGTCTTCCTCTGGCTTTGTACCCTGATCTCATTTGGTTATATGCCTGTACGGGCAACTTGTCGTGATGCATTCTCATAATGTGGCCAAACTACTTGATCTGTTCTCAATCTATGTAATCTGTGCAAGGTAGTATATCTATTCTTTCCCTGATATCTTCACTTCGTAATCTATCAAGCCTGGTGACTCCTGCAGCTTTCCTCAAGCATTTCATCTCACTTGTCACTATCTTTCTGTAATGTGAAGATGAGAGAGACCAGGTTTGGCAGTGGTAAGACAGTGTTGGTAGAAATATACTGTAGATCATTTTCTTTTAACTTCCATCTCGATCTTGGGACGAAGAAGTAGTGGTGACAGTTGGTATTTTACTCATCACCATCATCACCACCATCAAATCCATAAAACTTCTTCAGGATCGTAGTGGTGTCACTTTGGAAACATCAAAACAATTGTTTTCCCATGTCACTCTGTTATCAGTTCTTTGTTTGAGTGCGGAGAATCTTAATCATGTCCATTTTGTAATATTGTCAATATACTTTCCTCTTACCTTCTCTTCTTCTTCCACCCGCAACTGTTCACTGCAGGGCATTTTTGGAAAGAGATTTATGCCTCATCCCTTGGCCAAACTACATAAGTTTGTGACGTTTCACCACTGTCTTGTTAGTCTTCAAGAGTGTTTATTTTGTTTTTCATGGACATATTTTTGTTAATGTTTTGTATAATGGATACGTAATATCCATCTGTAGGATTTGTTTGAAAAAGTATGTTTTGTTCTCTGACTACATCCTGCAGAAAATCTAGTAGGTCCGAAGTCCTGCTACATGAGTGATCCAGCCTGAGTTTAGGATGGGTTGCAGAAGTTCAAGTGTCTGTTGCCTTGTCTGGAAAGAATCTTTTTTGTAAGTCCATCGCATGATGATAATGAGGATTTGTTACATCCACTTTTTGAAATTCAGTTAGAATTATGTCTTTGTCTATGATCCCGTAGAAGTTCGTAGATAAGCCCTATTGTGTCCGCAAATGTTCTTGGACAGTTAAGGCATAGAATTATCACTGTATATGGTTTCTGATCTATCCGTGACATTCTAACTACTCTCCTCTGTTGAGTTTCTGCTTTTCTCCTATTTTCACTAGATGGTGTGCCCTTTCTGGCTATATAACGACATGTAGCTCTATTTTATGCTTCCTTCTCATGTCTGTTGTCTATTGTCTCTCCCCAGGCAAACGATGGTTGGTCGTATCCACACATGCCGTTAAGAGTAGGGGTGGGAGATTCAGCTGTCGTTCCAAGGTCAGATGAGTCGCTGTGGTTGCATGGTCCATGTTTGTTCAAGGTCATTTTGATGTTTTCTATCGACCGTTTTCTTGGTCTACTTTGGCCTTACTCCCGGATATTCTTTTTTTTATATGCTCTTATTGGTATTTGGTTTGGGTTCATTCTCATAGCGTAACCACACCAATTGACCTGCTATCTTTCGATATTCTCAACACATGGTATTATACCTACTATTTTCGTAATTTCTTCATTTCTAATTTTATCTAGTTTATGAACCATTGCAGCTTTTCTCAGACACTTCATTTCGCACGTAACGATTTTCCTCTACTACGAGGCTGTTAAGGACCATGTTTAGCAGAGTGTTGGTATAAGAATTGTAGATTTTATCTGTCTTTTGATTTCCATCTTGATCTTTGTGTGTAGAAATAATGGAAAAGTTGATACGTATAGAGAAGTATCTTTGGCAGGCGATGCCCTGGCACACGTACCAGATGACTTGCCCAACAAATATGTGTCTGCATCAGAATAGTGTCAATGCTAGGGATGCCAGATCTGTCAAGGAAAGTGGTATCCGAAATTTTGACTTTTTATTTCTTCTCTTCTTCATCGTTCATTCTCAAACTCCCGCTGGCTCTCCCTTGTAGCAAGACCATGGTCCTATTAGATTTATAGCAGGATGTAGTCCAGAGAATGGAACAGTTATTTGCGCCTTTGGCCCGACACATCCGTCTTCGGTGGAACTTTTTTATTTGATGTTCATCACTTTTCTAAGAGAAGTTGTGTGAAAGTGATTCTACTTAGACACATGTCGTCTGTGTACAGTCCACATCTCAACAGCGTATAACAGCACTGGAAGTACAACTGCTCTGTAAACTTTCAGCATCTATCCAACTATCTAAGGAGTAGAAGTTCAGAGAAGGACTAAACGTCTTGATGTTGTCAGAGCTGGAAGTCCTGAAAATGAGTGGTGGATGTCTAGGAGTTGTCTTAGTTCATGTATATAGGATAATAGAGAAGTAGAGATAAAACACCACAAACAAAATAACAAACACAAGAACAACACTTTTGGGTTCTTCGGCTGACCTCAGACCCCTTACTCAACTTATATATGTGTGTGCGTTCGTTCTCACACTCCCAGCGGATCTTTCTTATAGCAAGACAATGGTACTACACGATTTCCTGTAGTATGTAGTCCACAGTGACCCAGAAGGCATACTGACGTTGGATGTGTCGGGCCGAATACGCAGATATCGTAGCAAAGCTGTAAATCATAACACAACTTTCGTTACGGAGACGGCATTTAGTTGTGAACGATGATGTAGTCCAAATAACGAAAAATGCGTTGTGTCACTGTTTTATTTGCTCCAACCGCCCAATGTATCCTTCTTGGTAACTAATACATTCAGTGTTTTTATTCTTCCACTAAACAGTGGACGACTGAAACCATTTTGCTAGTAGAGTCGGCCAACCGTAAAGGCCAACCTGTACCTGCTCGTTGGCCACACTCTTAAATCTAATCACAATCACGAAAACTTTTTTACCGCTGTCTTGCGTCTCTATCGTCACAGTCACAGCCGTCCACTCTCAACTTTATTAAGACTTTCGTTATAATTATAAATACTTCTTAGTTAATTTGTCTATCTCTTGATTACAGCAGATGGAAGAAGTTCAACAGAAATAAGATGCAGAATAGAAAAGGCAAAAAACAACATTCAGAAAAATGGAAAATATACTGTGTAATATGACCTTGTCATTAGAGGTGAGAAAAAGAGTTCTGCGGTGCTATATAAACTATATAGTAACATATGGATGCGAGTCTTGGACAATAAACAAAATGGAAAGTGTGAAATTAGAGGCAACAGAGATGTGGTTCTACAGAAGAATGTGGTTCTACTGAGAATATCATAGACTGCCAGAAAAACTAAGAGGTGTTGAAAGAGTCAAATGCGAAACGGACCTTGATCAACAATATAAGAAAAAGGCAATCTTTTTTTTTTTTTTGGCCACTTCATGAGACAGGCAGGTTTAGAGAACATAGTCACAACAAGCAAAATTGAAGGCATCAGAGACAGAGGGCGACAACGTGACAAAATATTAGACAGTTTGACGACCTGACACGGCAAGGAAACAACAACGACTTTGATAGATAATACTGTGGACAGAGAGCTGTGGAGAGCCATGACCGCATACGCCAGCGGCATGGCACTTTATGATGATGATCTCTTGATACCTCAGACTCATTTCAGACTCCATCAATCCCGGGAGGCTGAGAAACAAACAAAATGTGGAAAGGATGAAGCGATATAGCTGGATAGAGCTAAAGAGAAACAAATTAGGAGAAATACATTGAAATCGATTTCAAGTACTGTACACAAAATATAATTATACCGAGCAGTACTTAACGATTGACTATATTTATACCCGAGTCACGTGCGATGTTTAATGACGCCAATGGTTCGTATCTAGGTCGCTAGGTCTCCTGGATTGATATCAAATCCCAGACTCAAAACTCCACAAAATATACATTTATTTTACCTGATGCAGTCACTGAAGTCTGTATATTGATGTAATTTGTTCCGTACTTTTTATTTCGTTTCTTTTAAAAAAATTGTATTTATCATCATCATGTAGCATATCTTTTTTAGTATCACAGACTGTCGAAACTTCTGCCGATCAAGAGCTTCTACATCCTATTTCATCTTTTTAAAAATTATTTTATATTATCTTCTTTATATTATCTTCTTTCTTTATTATATTATCTTCTGTCTATTGTCTTCTTTCTATTATTCTCTTTCTATTATCTTCTTTCTTCTTTCTATTTCTTCTTTCTATTATCTTCTTTCTGCTTTCTATTATCTTCTTTCTATTATCTTCTTTCTATTTCTTTTTTCTATTTCTTCTTTCTATAATTTTCTTTCTTCTTTCTATTTCTTCTTTCTATTATTTTCTTTCTTCTTTCTATTATCTTCTTTCGCTTTTTTGTTTTCTATTATTTTCATTCACTTTTTGCTTTCTGTTGTCTTCTTTCACTTTCCTCTTCCTACTATCTTCTTTCTACTATCGTCATTGATCTTTCCTCTTTCATTGTCATCTTTTTTTCACGTCCGTATCATTCGTCTGTAACATTTGTATTCGAAGACCTGCAACCATCTCTCCATGTCTACAGTCAACGTTCTTTTTCTTCAGTGGTCATTCTTAAACTCCCGCTGGACCTATTTTGTAGCAGGACAACAGTCCCACTAGATTTCCAGAAGGACGAAGTTCAGATAATGGAAATGCGTTGTATCGTCGTTTTTTTTTGCGCCAATGACCCGACACATCCGTCCTCAGTGGGAGGGAGAATTCAACTCTCATAACCATACATAACAATAGAAAGCACTAATGATTTATACCCAGTGTCGTAGTCTGCCATGCCTGACAATGTGTCAAGATGTGGAAAATTGAAATATGGCCAAAGATTGGAAAATATCATTATATATATATATATATATATATATATATATATATATATATATATATATATATATATATATATATATATATATATATATATATATATATATATATATATATATATATATATATATATATATATATTCTTTGGGAGTGGTATACATATATATACATATATATTCTTTGGGAGTGGTATACATATATACATATATATATTCTTTGGGAGTGGTATACATATATACATATATATATATATTCTTTGGGAGTGGTATACATATATATACATATATATTCTTTGGGAGTGGTATACATATATATATATATATATTCTTTGGGAGTGGTATACATATATATATATACCACACCCAAAGAATTGCAATTTGTAATTCTGTATGAATTATAGAACAATTGCACTGATCAGTCATGCCAGCAAGATACTTCTCAAGATAATCATGAAAAGGATGTAACAACATATGAACAGAGAAATAGATATAGTTCAAGCAGGTTTTAGACAGAACAGAGAAATAGATATAGTTCAGGCAGATTTTAGACAGAACAGAGAAATAGATATAGTTCAGGCAGGTTTTAGACAGAACAGAGAAATAGATATAGTTCAGGCAGGTTTTAGACAGAACAGAGAAATAGATATAGTTCAGGCAGGTTTTAGACAGAACAGAGAAATAGATATAGTTCAGGCAGGTTTTAGACAGAACAGAGAAATAGATATAGTTCATGCAGGTTTTAGACAGAACAGAGAAATATATATAGTTCAGGCAGGTTTTAGACAGAACAGAGAAATAGATATAGTTCAGGCCGGTTTTAGACAGAACAGACAAATAGATATAGTTCAGGCCGGTTTTAGACAGAACAGAGAAATAGATATAGTTCAGGCAGGTTTTAGACAGAACAGAGAAATAGATATAGTTCAGGCAGGTGTTAGACAGAACAGAGAAATAGATATAGTTCAGGCAGGTTTTAGACAGAACAGAGAAATAGATATAGTTCAGGCAGGTTTTAGACAGAACAGAGAAATAGATATAGTTCAGGCAGGTTTTAGACAGAACAGAGAAATAGATATAGTTCAGGCAGGTTTTAGACAGAACAGAGAAATAGATATAGTTCATGCAGGTTTTAGACAGAACAGAGGCACCAGGGATCACATATTTAACATGAGAAATATAAAAGAGAAATGCTGAGAGTTCAATGGAAACATATACACCTGTTTCATTGACTACTCAAAGGCGTTTGATTGCGTAACACATGGAACAAAATGGTAAACATGGGCCACCCACACCATCTCATATCGCTCATTAAAATGCTTTATCAGAAACAACAGGCTTCTGTTCGTCTCGACGAAGAAACACCTGTCTGTTTGAGATCCAAGAAGGAGTCAGACAGGGATGCATCCTCTCACCACACTTGTTCAACATTTATGCAGAGAAGACCCGTGTTATGTACAGTTTCAACACCTTAATATTGGATGACATGAAATCTCAGAAATTAGGTTTGCATATCAAACCACAATAATATCAAGGAGTCCCACGGGCTTAGAACAAATGATTATGTCAGTCAAACATCAAGTCGACTGTTTTCGTAACGTTTGTTAAGTCGACATATTGGACGCCCTCGTAAAAGGTGGATAGATAGTGTATTAGAGACACTCGGAAATATAACAGCAGAAGAAGCAAATAGACGGGCTTAAGACCGTACACTCACTCTCCCCTCAACACCGAAAGGTACACGAGGACAGAAAGAAGAAGAAGAAGAAACATCACAGCGAGGAACACTTGTTCCTCAATGAAAAAAATAATGCATGTAAGCAGAGACGAAATTACACATACAATAGTCATTGAGAAAGAGCAACTTGAAAATGCAAACAACTTTGAATATATAGGATCAACCATCAACGCCACAGGAGATTTCTCGGCAGAGATAAGAACGTGATTAGCAATAGAACTACAAAAAACTTCACAGATGAAAAATCTATTGCAAGGAGCAAACAGAAAAACAAAGTTACAACTACTAAGAAGCTATATCTTTCCAGTGGTAACATACGGTTGTGATACGTGGGCAATGACATCGACAATGAAACAGAAATCATCTGCATTCGAAATGAATGCTATAGAAAGGTCATAAGAATAGCATGGACACACAAAATAACTAACTCAGATTTCAATGATCTGAACATAGAAAAAGAGTGGTCCATCAAATCCTTCAAAAAACCCAAACATACATATTTCGGACATATAAAAAGATACACAAGTTTAGAAAGATTAATCATGGAGGAGAAAGTTCCAGGAAAGAGCACAAAAGGCAGACCAAGATTACGATGGACACATAACATCGAAGACCTTGTGAACATGACACTGAAAGAAGCTGGACAGCTTGCACAGAACCGTGAGGCTTTCAAAGTGACAGTGAGGGCAACGTCTGGAAAAGACACGTGACATATAGACAGATAATGAGTTATAAAGTTTGATTTTCACTCAAACACTAATATTGTTTTTCCTAATTAAATTTAATCTTGACATAGAAGCTAAAGGTATCTCCAGCCTTATTTAATTCTCAATAGAATTTTACATATTCTAGATCCGAGGTACTTGAAAGTATTCACCTCCTCAAGTTTGTACTCATTTCAGTGGTCTCATCGTTTTCGTGGTCGGCCTCTAGGTCTGCCTTCACTGTATCTGTGTAGCATAGCTTGCTGTGGTATGCTGTCTGATGGTAGTTTGCTGATGTGTGCAAACCATTTGATCTGTTGTCTCTTGATGTATTATAAGATTGAGGCGGTGCCGGTCTTTTGTCGGATGTCCTCATTCATCACCCCGTCTCTTAACGATAGGCATATTCCTAGGATTCTGCGTAGGCATGCCATTTCATCTGTCACAAGTTTACGTATGTCTTGCGCTGTAGTTGTCCGTGTTTGGCTTTGGTACCACAGCGTTGGCATAATAATCGTTTTGAATAGTGTTGTTTCGGTATTTCAATTTACGTATTTGTTTCTGAAGATTGGTGTCATTTGCCCTAGGGCTTTCTTTGCTGCTCTTGCCGTCTGTTGTTATATTACTTCCACACCTATATGTATTGCAGGTATGTGAATTCTGTCACTTGGTTAAGTCTGTTGTTTTCACTATATATATATATAGACATAGATATACTCATAAAAACACATGTAAAATATTTTTAAATGACTATATCTACATGACGTGTCATTTACAGAACGTTATCCTAACTGCCATACTGTAAGCCTTTCGGTTTTAATCAATCTGTTCAACCCCTTCCAGTGTCATGTTCAGAAGGTCTTCGATATCCTGTGTCAATCGTAGTCTTGGTCTGCCTCTTCTTCTCTTACCTGGAACATTATCTTGCATGATAAACCTCTCTAAACAATTTTTTCTCTTTATGTATTCAAAATATGTTAGCTTGCGTTTTTGTATTAGTATTGAGGAGTTATTTTAGTTCTATATTCAAATCTTTGCGGAAGTCTGCATTGGTTGAGCTATGTGTACATTTATAAGCAAATATACGGTAAAGAAGATTGAGGATGTGTGTAAAGACATGTAACGATATTCAATAGGAACAATTGTTGAAGAAGGAATGGACAGTAAGAAAGTTAATGCTGTAAGAAAAAGATGGTTTCTGTTCCATCGGTCTATGGGCTCTTGCCCTTTGACAGAATGTAAGACAGTGATAACACTATAAATAAGTTCTATTATTTGTTTTTAGAATTAATAAGAGAGAACAAATATAAATTTAATAAAGACATTATGAAAAATATTTTTTTTTAAAGAAAGACAAAAAGAAAGAGAAAAACATGTTAATTCTCAGGTAGCCTCAAGACTAAAACCCACAACATACATGCACCCATGATGCTACTGGATAGAACATTCTAGAACCAGCATGACACAATCGAGGTAACAATATGTACGGCTCAAGACGAGTAACCTCCCAAGGCGGTAACATACATCCATGATGCTACTCGATAGAAAATCTCAGACATAGCATGCCACAGTCGGAGTAACACCATATTAAAAAGTCCCTTTAATGAATACAACCTACATCTTTTTATTTGGGGTTAATGACCTTCAAAATAGACACAAGGTCAAATTAAACAGTACCCTACAGGACATCCCTGGTCACTAGACCACACTATACGCCACGATATGACCAATAGGAATAACATCCAATGTTTAAAGGCGTGTCTTGGACCACCAATTGGAATCCACAAGTTAAGAAACAAACAATACAGCGGTTCTTAAAAGTTTTGTTATAGCTTAATCCTCTTTAACTATTTGTTTCTATCGTGGACCCCTAAAATATTTCATATTTTAAAATGTTCAGAAATTAATTACCTGTGTGTTAACGATCTTTATCACGTCTCGTCTCCGCAGCGAAGGTTGGCTGCAACGAACCTCCAATATCCCCTGCTTCTTGCTTTGGCTATGCCTGTTATTCTGTGACATGTCCATCTCGTGATGTTTCTCTAAATTTGTATGTCTTGAAAATCTGAAAAAATAAAAGTAGAAGATTCAACTCAATCAAATGTCAATCAATCAAGTGCCATGCCGAGTAACGTAGGCGATCATGTTTCTCCACATCTCTCTGTCTCTTGTGTTGTTAATAAATTCATTTGGTGACATATTTCTGTGCCGAAGTGACACCCCATTTCAGAAATTTCTTTTTGTCTTCCTCTGTTTCTTTTTTCTTTGATCTTTCCGCTGGTTACTAAATGTTAAAGTTTTGTTTTTCTTATCATATGCCCTAAAAACCTTGACCACTTTTCTAATATTTGCTATAATTTTTCTTTTTACTCCAGCATCTCTGGGGATATCTACATTGGTTTTCTTGTCTGTCCATGGAATTTTCATCATTATTCTAAAAACCATATCGTAGTTGTCTCCAGCTTATGTTTAGCTCTTATGTTTGCTTCGTATCCATATCAATTCATTGATCTATTTGGCAACGCTGTAACCAGCCAAATAGAGAACCACCTTCAGACATACATAAATATTTATAAGCATAAATACAGCACGTAACGCACATATACAGACATATATACATATATCATAAAAAATATACAAGGCATGTATACGGAAAGATAGACGCGAGTACAGACAAAGGCGATAACTGACGCATTGTGCGTCATTTGTTGTGATACACACTCGATAAAAACAGTATCAGAGATATGTTGTGACAGCCTTGACCGTTAATTGAGGATATGCAAGGCAGAGCTGGCCTATTTCATAGGTCCTGGCAATCTCCTAATTAATTCAATCATCAATCATTGAATGTTAAAAGAAGTAGGAAGGGAGGAGACTAGAGTATGTATCCGAGTGATGTGTAAGTAATTATATGTGAGATGTGGACACCATTAGTGGGAAAATGAATCGATGAAACCGGCCTGAGAGTCATAAAGAAAGATAGAAAGACGAATGGCTTGATGGAAGGACGGAGGAATAGATATGGAAGTAGAATGACCGATGGACGGATGATGTAACATACACATATAATGATAACGTGATAAAATAATCATCGGACAGGCGGATAATGGGTTAATAGATAAGTAAAGATATTGAATGAAAAACTAGCAGTTAGGTTTATGAATTGATGGATGATTGGATGAACAATCATTGGAACGGGCTGATTGGTTACATCAACTGGCAGTTAGATATATGGCTGAATAATGATGATAAAGTACGCCTTTTAGCTGTGGGAAGGTAGCTCAGTCCAAACCTTTGTAACAAAAGTACAGATTATGTTAAGTGAGTAACCGAGATAACCATCTAGACACGTATAAGGTTAGCTCGTCTGTCTCAAAGGTATAACGTTGTGTAAGGGTGAGGTGGGAGAGGCGGGGAGGAGGTTATGGATGCATTTTAGTGCTATAGTATCTTAAGATAATCAGGTCCATCAGTAGAATCGTGACTTTCGGTGGAATAGAAGACCGGTTCGCAGAATTGATTAGGCCTTCATTCCTTCCTTTTCTTGATTATTCTCGTATTTTCTGTTTGTCACTTGAAATCGCATGCCAAAATTAGTTCAAGCGACTTCAGGTATATAAATAGTGACCAACCGAAAAGACAACAATAATAAAAATCGTAGCGAATGGGGTCCAAATTAATTCTGTTGAAAGGTCTTTATCCAAGAAGTTCATGGTAGAATACGCCTCTGGGACAATCATGCCATTATTCTTCTGTCAGATAGTTTACCCATCAGCAGTTATGTTATATCTAGCACTTCCCTCCACTTAGGAATCTCTGTCACAATAGGACAAACGAGCGGAATTCGCTTCCCTGCGTACTTCATCACTCATGGGTACCATTTGACAGAAGGCACAAAGGCAAAAGTAAGAAATCGAGACAAGAAATGCGGTAACAATGATAATTTTTCACAGGCTGTCAGCCTATCCTCCCCTCCCCCCCCCCCAACTTTCCTTAGTCACCTTCTACGAAATGCCTGAAAAGAAAAAAGTGAAACCCTGTTCACTGCATTCAGTAGAAGTTCATGAAAAAAAGAACCGGAGAAGTAGCTACAACCATTACTAAGACAATAATTACTAAAACAATCATTACTAAGACAATCATTACTAAGACAATAATTACTAAAACAATCATTACTAAGACAATCATTACTAAGACAATCATTACTAAGACAATCATTACTAAGGCAAACATTACTAAGACAATCATTACTAAGACAACCATTACTAAGACAATCATTACTAAGACAATCATTACTAAGTCAATCATTACTAAGACACTCATTACTAAGACAATCATTACTAAGACAATCATTACTAAGACAACCATTACTAAGACAATCATTACTAAAACATTCATTACTAAAACATTCATTACTAAGACAATCATTACTAAGACAACCATTACTTAGACCCAGCAACCATGCAGGCAAGCTAATATGCAGGCAAGTCATATTCAAATATTATAGAAACTTTCTGTATAATGCAGCAGAAAAGTGAACAAGAGAGACAAAGAAGGTTAATAGGTGACCGAGAAAAAATATCGGGGCCAGAGAGAAGCGAGTAAATAATAGGCCTCTATCAGATAGCAACACTATGATGACAAGCCATGCATATCTTAAGAAGCGAATAAGAATTTGGTGAATGGAATTGGTTGTTCAATTCTATATGTTCTATGTGACCCAAATGTTACGCTGAAGCCTTATGTGTCAAATAAAACACGCAGACATCACATCCAAGCTATTAACCACAACATAGGACATTCTGTTTTTCAGATTACATTCTATCTTTTGTTAGCCTTCTCAAACTCCCGCTGGAGCTGCCTGGTAGCAAGAAAATGATTTCACTAGACTTCATGCAGTAGGCAGAATGTAGAGGATTAGTGTCGCA
Organism: Meghimatium bilineatum; assembly: GCA_034231615.1. Lineage (NCBI taxonomy): Eukaryota > Metazoa > Mollusca > Gastropoda > Stylommatophora > Philomycidae > Meghimatium > Meghimatium bilineatum. The sequence goes on from CM067306.1 coordinate 50,800,858, forward strand.
TTTATTTGCGCCAATGGATCGACACATCCAATTTCGGCTTCTACATCCTGATAATGTGTAAGAGTTTGAGAACGATGACAGACGAAGAAGAAAAGAAGGCTTCTTCTTCTTCTCGTTCGGAGTTTGACATGTTTACACAGCAAGTCCTGTTTTCTTAATAAATGCTGCTGTATTTGAAAGCTCCTCAGTGCTCCCATACATCTTTCTATGGATATCCATATCTGTGGGCCAGTGTTCTTCCCTCAACTGGTTTAGTATATTGCAGTCCTGCAGGATATGTTCAGTGGTCTGTTCTGCCTGCCCACAAGGGTACAGTGGCGATGGCACCAATCTTAGTCTATTTAAGTGGCTGTTTAATCTGTTGTGTCCTGTTCTGAGGCGGAAGATAATAATCTGCTCTGCTCTGTCGAGATAGTGGTAATTGTCTTTTGGGTGGTCGACTTTCCTGATGGCTTTGATGAGGGTCTTCTTTTCTTGGTAGGTGAGTTCTTGTTCTTTTTGTTCCTGTGTTGCTCCATCCTTTGCCAGTCTGTCTGCCTCTTCATTTCCTAGTATGCCACAGTAGGATGGTATCCACTGTAGTAATGCCCTTCTTTGGATGCTCACTTCTCGCATGGCTTTCTTCAGGTCTGGCAGCTTATCATCAGTAAGAAATACCACCTGCTGGCATTGGCTTGTTGTGTTTTTAATTATTTCTGCAGCCATGTTTAAAGCCTGTACTTCTTTAAGAAAAAAAGTGAAAAGAAAGAGAAAGAGCAGGAGAAAAATGGATAACAAACTGTTTATTTACGAGAAGCAGTTCGTCTAAAACCCGCCAACCGAACCGGTAACTTTTATGCTCGATCTTGACTATAGGTGCAAAGTACACACGTGGAAATTCTGTCATAACTACGATGCATAAATTCAACTGAAAAACTGCTCAGTGCCAATCGTGGTTCACATCCTGTAGTATTCCTGATAGATGCAAGACCAGCACTCCAATAGCTCCAGTCCAGAAAACTATCAGATCTGCAAATACTACTAACCGAACTAAGCAATCAGCGTAAAGTTTCTATGCAGTGAGTACCATCACATTGTGGAATACTTGGAAATAAGAAAGCAGATCGTCTGGTTAAAGGGGGAGCTGCTGATGATCAACCAGATGTGCCAATATCGCACCATCAAAAGAAACAGATGATCAAGGCAATTAGAAAGACAACTCCATCACACGATGACTTCCAAATTATGAACAGACCAGACCAGGTTGTTATTCTGCGCCTCAGATATGACACAACCGACTCCGCAACCACATGTATACGGGATTCAAGGTTTACAACAAGGTCATGTGGACAGCACCTCAGACATCAGAACGTTTTCTTCAGGAATGCTAGGAATATGAAATTCTGAGGCAAATATACTGACCCAGAGAAAACAATCAATAAATAGGTAACTGCGTGAAACGTAACAACAATCGTACTTACGTATTACACAGGTTTATATAATCGTTTCAATCAGACACGACAGACTATATATAAAACTAGTGGAAAATGATGTGCACACAAGAAAACATACAAATTACAATATACAAATCATATTCAACGTTTCAACCAAAAGGTCTTTATCAAGATGCACACAAAACATCAAAGGACGACGAATGGAAAAATTATCACAACAAACAAACGTATCCAACGGAAATATGGAAATGAGATGCCGGAAGGTCAGGAAGTACATAAAAAACGTAAATTTATGTGGAAACGAAATATATTTGCCCCAGAGAAGCAACAGTGGAAGAAAAACTCTACAGACCAGTTACAAAACATAGTCAAGTTTATAGAAGAAACAAAACTTCAGATATAAGCTTGTTCCAGGCGAACGAAGAGGAAGACTATAGGTGTCGCAATTACAGCTAAGAGCTACATCCAAGAATTGGACTTTTCAGTCGTCTTCCTCTTCTTCTTCTTCTCATTCTGAGTTTGACATGTTACACAGCAAGTCCTGTTTTCTTAATAAATGCTGCTGTATTTGAATGATCCTCAGTGCTCCCATCATCTTATCTTTCTGTGGACATCCATCTCAGTGGGCCAGTGTATTTGCCTCAGAATTTCATATTCCTAGCATTCCTGAAGAATATGGTATGTTCTCTCAGGTCCCTGTCCACATGTAGACATGACAGTGTTGCCAACCTGGAACTTTGTATACAAGATGAGTGATATGAGTGGCGTCATATGGCTTTGCTGAGAGAGAGAGAGAGAGAGAGAGAGAGAGAGAGAGTACATATATGGCAACCCGTACTAAATTAAGTCCATCCTATACACCTCCCGCAACCTTTTCTCTACAACAGTAATAGCAACAGTAATAATAGTAATAATAATAATAGCAATAATAATAGTAATAATAATAATAGTAATAATAATAGTAATAGTAGTAATAATAATAATAGCAATAATAATAATAGTAAAAATAATAATAATAATAGTAATAATAAATAATAGTCTTCTTCTTTCTGTCATCATGTACCTTTCGGTGTTGAGGGGAGAGTGAGTGTACGGTCTTTTGCCCTTCTATTTGCCTCTTTTGCTGTTATATTTCCGAGTGTCTCTAATACACTATCTATCCACCTTTTACGAGGGCGTCCAATAGGTCTCCTGTTTTCGTATCGTTTGTTAAGTGTTTTGTGGATAATACTTTGCTCTTTCTGTCTGGTTATGTGGCCGTACCATTTAACCTGTTATTTCTGTATGTATTCTATTGTTGGTTTGATCCCTAATTGTTTCCTTAGTGCTTCATTCCTGATTTTGTCTCTCAAGCTAACTCCAATCATACGTCTCACACATTTCATTTCAGTGGTGTTAATCTTATGTATTGTTCTAGAATCTAATGTCCAAGTTTGACACTGATAACACAATGTTGGTAAGAAAATGGTGTTGAAAAGCGCTTTCTTTGTTTCTAGTGTAATAATTTTGTTTCTTAGTAAAATAATAACTAATACTAATAATAATAATAGTAATAATAATAATAATATTAATAATAATAATAATAATAATAAAAATGTGGTTCAATGGGCTCCGCATTGCTCTCGGGAGGACCCAGGGTAAGGAAATAGTCATTATCCTAAAACTACATCCTCGTCGTTCACCATGGAAACAGAAATACAGCTGTGTTCCTGATCAACTCTGTTAGCAATCACGTCCGTGGATGCAGCGGCGAGACATGAAATGAGATTTGACTGCAAAAACAAACTACAACAATACTCCAACAGATACAGCAGCACTGTCGACACGCAGTGAGGCAAGGAATTGCGGTTCGGTCAGCCGGAGTGCAGATGCACTGAAGGGGCGGACAATGTCCATGTCCCGAAACGGGTACATGTCAAAAACGTCGAGAAAACTGCAAGTTTCCGGAGACGTAAAGTTAATCATATTGAGTACACAGAGGAGGTATCACAGAGGAGGTATCACAGAGGAGGTAGCACAGAGGAGGTAGCACAGAGGAGGTAGCACAGAGGAGGTAGCACAGAGGAGGTAGCACAGAGGAGGTAGCCCAGAGGAGGTAGCCCAGAGGAGGTAGCACAGAGGAGGTAGCACAGAGGAGGTAGCACAGAGGAGGTAGCACAGAGGAGGTAGCACAGAGGAGGTAGCACAGAGGAGGTAGCACAGAGGAGGTAGCACAGAGGAGGTAGCACAGAGGAGGTAGCACAGAGGAGGTAGCACAGAGGAGGTAGCACAGAGGAGGTAGCACAGAGGGCAGCGTCATCTACACCAAATAGCTATTAAGTACACAGAGGAGGTAGCACAGAGGGCAGCGTCATCTACACCAAATAGCTATTAAGTACACAGAGGAGGTAGCTCAGAGGGCAGCGTCATCTACACCAAATAGCTATTAAGTACACAGATGAGGTAACACAGAGGGCAGCGTCATCTACACCAAATAGCTATTAAGTACACAGAGGAGGTAGCACAGAGGGCAGCGTCATCTACAGCAAATAGCTATTAAGTACACAGATGAGGTAGCACAGAGGGCAGCGTCATCTACAGCAAATAGCTATTAAGTACACAGATGAGGTAACACAGAGGGCAGCGTCATCTACAGCAAATAGCTATTGAGTACACAGAGGAGGTAGCACAGAGGGCAGCGTCATCTACAATAAATAGAATAGAGAAAACGCTATATCGAAACCAAAGTCTTGTTTAGGTCGAGAACAAGCTTCCAGTTGTTCTCCAAGAAGAATGCCTCGTGGAAAATACGCAGCAAATGTCCCACTGTGCTCCTAGATCTGTGACAGACTAGACGTGCATGATGTGTCAATGAATTATACCTCGACTAAGAGGGCGAGCGAGCACAGGCCCAACTATACTGTAGAGTGCTTACTATTCCGGAATCGTGCTCACAGATGAGAAAAGTTTTAGTACCCGATGCAGAATGACACAGGGAGAATGGGTTTAATTAAGTGAGACGAATTCACAGGGAGAATGGGTCTAATTAAGTGAGACAAATTCACAGGGAGAATGGGTCTAATTAATTGAGACAAATTCACAGGGAGAATGGGTCTAATTAAGTGAGATCAATTCACAGGCAGCGGAACACCTTGTGCGAGACAAACGAAGTCAACCCAAGATTAAATCCCTGATTAACTCCAGAGACTCCCACCCAAGGGCATGTTTTTGCTTCTAAAGTACATTAGTGCATTGGGTGATAAACCGTGACGGAGTAAAGTGGTAACAGATAGAAAGGCTGTCACAGGTTAGGGAAGCTTATCCAAATTAAAAGCATGCCAAAATTGGATGTGCTGGAAGTTTCAAAATAACGCAGCTTTGCTGTGAAACTGGCAACACAACGTACCTCACGCTCCTTGACTGAAATGACACGAACTTTCGTGTTGGTTATCAAAGTGTGAACGCAGAATAAGGAAAGAAGAAGTAATGATACTCTTCAGGTAGACCAACAGTCTTATGTTTCCATTTGAACCCATCTTGAGATCTCTGATCTACGTGATCTCTTTAAATCTACAAATAAATTGATCAAATTTCATATTTATCATCTACTTAATGAATTGTCTTACTAGTACAGGGTAACCATGCAGTGGATACCTCTCACTGTGGAATACCAGGAAATGAAAAAAGAAACTGGCTAAAGGAAGGTGCTGCCGAAGACCAACCAGATGTACCAATCACCTACCATCAGAAAAAAACCAGATGATCAAGTCAATAAGAAAACCACAAACACCAACACAAGATGACTATCACATTATGAACAGATTAGAACAAGTTATAATTCTACATCTCAGAACAGGACACAACCGACTCCACAGTCACATTTATACACAGTTCAAGATTGGCAGCACGGCCATGTGTACATGTGGACAGGCAGCACAGAGTACCAAACATATACTTCAAGATTGTTCTGAGCATGAAACGCTGAGGCAGACATATTGGCCAGAGGAAACAACACTGGAATCAAAGCTCCATGGACCACTGTATGAACTACAAAAGACAGTGAGTTTTATTCAGGAGACAGAATTACAGATATAGACATGTTTCAAGTGAACGAAAGAAGAAGAAGGAGAATATTTATCATCGTAATTTACACGCAAGAAAGAAATATCAACAACAAATCAAAATAAAAACATCACGGAATCTAAAAATACCTTTAAAAAAATTGTTACAAAATGCTGAATTGACTAACAAATCAGTCACTTTACTGTATAAATTTTTTATATGTACACTTCCATTGACGTCATCAAAAAACGCCTTCATAATGCCCACCGGAAATTTGTAACAAACCGTGGATATAACCTCTAAATTTGGTTGTTGGTTAGTTTAAAAATAGTTCAAAATTGTATGATTTTCCAAGTTCCAGTATCTGTTTATTTCCGAAATAATTATGAAGAAGATATTCTTTCAAAATTCTTTTCGTACCAAATTCTTTTCTGACGCAGATCATGTCCTGTAGTCCGTTTCTTATGGGATTTGCCCCTTATCATCCGAATAGTAACAAATTCCCTTCAACTCTCTTAATTTGAAAACGTAGTATTTTACAGTTTCGACATCCCAACAGACGTTGTATAAGTCGTTTATGAGGCAATGATCAAGGCAGAACAAAGGCCAGTCGACGGTTCAATGATTCCTTTGATGGTGGCAGCTAATCTAAGAAACATGCATTCTTTACAACAGCAAGCATAGCTAATGATCATTTATTGATACATTTGCGACTTTCCTTTTTTATTTGTGTGTGTGTTCTAAATTTTCATCAGATTTATCTTATAGTATTTTTTTGCTGCAAAAGCATTATAGTGCTGGGATGTCTGGATTTTCGACACGCCATAGGCCAGAGCCAGTCAATAACTATCACACCACCAGGAAGATATGTTTCTTCCTATGTACTGTTACGATATTGATACTCAAAATCTTTATTTTGATGTGTTTTTGATATTTCTTTTTGCATAACTCCTGCGTAATTCCAACATTAACATATGGATGCGAAAGTTGGAAATCAACTTCAAACTTAGAAAAAAGACTAAACACCTTTGATAAATAAATGTTTTAGAAGGCTACTGAACATACGTTGGTCAGACATCACATCAAACACAGTTGTCAGACAAGAATCCAAACAAGAATGTGTATCCACCTATATTAGAAAGCGTCGCTGGAATTACACCGGACACGGGCTACGAATGGATACTGAAAGACTCCCCTGTCAAGATTTGATGTGGTCACCAAAGGGGAGGAGAAAACGAGGAAGACCAAAAGACACTTTACCTCATAGGACTATTACAAGAGAAAGTTTCACCATCGGTATCAGAAACAATGAAGATCTAAAGCAAATTGCGATGCACCGAGAGGCACGGAAATCTAGACATCCGACCTATGTGCCGTCTTTGGCCATAGATGAATAACTAACTAACGAGCCACTGCAGCCAAAGTAGGGTTCACTGTGCTCATTCCCTGCCACCAATTGCCTACTGGCTATACCGAACTTCTCTATGGTTTCAAGCATGCAACCAAATATGCAAGACAATAGGATTGCCACTTCTAGAGTAAATGCGCTTTAATGGTGGCTTCAGCTCATTGGAAAACACTGCAGTCAGTTTCCCCCTCCCAGTGATGCACAGTAAATCTTTGGCTCTTTCCGAACCACAGAGCGTGCATGCATATATGCTAATCAATCAATCAATCAAGTGCCATGCCGAATATCGTAGGCGATCATGTTTCTCCACGACTCTCTGTCTCTTGTGTTTTCAACAAGCTCTGTTGGTGAACTTCTACCGTGCCACAATACTTGTCCATCTAAAAGCTTTTCTCTATGTCGTCCCCCATCTCTTCTCTCCTTGATCATCTTTCCAGTGGTTATTAAGTGTTCAAGCTGTTTTCTTCTCAACACATGCCCTAGAAACCTTGACTGTCTATGCTAATAACAATGCATAAAAACAAAACAATAAAAATGTTCAGCATTAAGAAGCATAATTGTATAGATGACATGCTACAAAGCTTCCATAAGAGAGTCCCAATATAACGGCGTGTTATCTACTAAGGTTTTCTGTTGTATGGGTTATTTGCCTATTGGGCCATTGGTGGGACAAAACAACAGCTCAGCAGCTTATAAGGAACAAAACAGCTCACAAACACATGCATATATCACACAATGGCATTGGGTCTAAGGGCATGATCCCATAGATCGCTGGATCGCCAACCAACCAGCCAACCATCTTATAGCATGGGCAGGGCGATGATATTACAAGATTTCCAGCAGAATGTAGTCCAGAGAACCGAAATACGATATGTCATCCTTTTATTTACATCAATGTCCTGATCTGGGCCGTAGATACGGTTTCTGTAATAGTAGGGGGCGGGCGGGAGGGGGAATTAACCGTGGGGGACAGTTAACCAGGAATGGGAGGGGTAGCCAAAAAAGATCTTACGTGAGCCTTTATATGTTTCAATACCTCTATTTGATGAACATTTTGTTTCAATAAACATTTTGGTTTTTTTACCTCTATTTAATGAACATGTGTTTCAATACTTCTATTTGATGAACGTGTGTTTCAATACCTCTATTTGATGAACTTCGACTTTAAACAAGACAATATCCAGAAGAATAAATTGAATTGAAATTAGGTGCTACAGAAAGATTCTATGAATATCATTGACAGAGAAAAAGAACATTGAAAAGTGGAAATTACTGAAACTAAATGAAGGGTGGCTTCTAAATACCACCATAAGAAGGAAGCTACAGCATTTTGGACACTTAAAGCTACATGATGGTATCGAAAGGTTGATTCAAGAGGCAAGAGTGTCAGGCGAGAGAAGAAGAGTAAGACCAAGAAGACGATGGGCCAGCAACATCAAATAATGTATGTACATGTCTCTGGTCAATGCAGGCCTACTTGCCCGGGACAGAGAGGTGTTCAGAGTATCCACTCTGAAAACATCGCTGTGGAAAGACGACGTCACGTGATATATGTTTGATTAAAAATTGACGACCTTTTTTATGACAAAACAGCTAAAGTGGGTGAGAGGATGTGTGTTACCCGTATTTTGATTAAGCTGCAAGTACTAAAAACCATGCTCTGATTTGCTAAGGTGGGAGGTTTAAATCGTGACCGAGCGCCATTATATGAGACATGTCAATTGAAACGCAAACATGAACTAGTCTCAGAACTAGCTATATATTTGTTGGCCTTGTCCATATCGGCATGCAACTTCAAGCGTGCATATAACAACCAATCAAAAGTCCAATAATAATAATAGAGTACGTAACGAACAGTGTCCTAATTAATTAGGTTAGTTAGATGTTAGTTAGTTAGATGTTAGTTAGTTAGATGAAATTAGTTAGATGTTCGGTCAATAACCACTGTTAAATAACCCCTTATCTACAGGATTGGGCTCGATACATCCAATTTCGGCGTAAATTCGTGACTATATCACGTCTGTATCGATTGCCCTATTTGCAATTTGAGCTTCGCTGGTGATATTGATCTTATGATTGGATCAGAACACGAACTACAAGTTAACAGCAATGTTGAAAACAGCTAATATAATATATGACACAAAGTATATAAATAGTAACCAACGAAAATCACGGAAATAATCGAATATATTATGTGAAAATTGCTATTTTTTTACGGCTGGCAGGTCGTCTTTGTAGGGTCTCGGTTGTAAGGTCTCGGTTGTAAAGTCTCCGTTGTAAGGTCTCGGCTGTACGGTTTCGGTTGTAGGGTCTCAGTTGCAGGGTCTTGGTTTTCGAGTCTAGGTTGTAGGGACACGATTGTAAGGTCTCGGTTGTAAGGTCCCGGGTGTAAGGTCTCGGTTGTAAGGCTTCAGTTGTAGAGCCTCGGTTGTAGGGTCTCGGTTTCGGGTCTACGTTGTATGGACTCGGTTGTAGGGTCTCGGTTTTCGGGTCTAGGTTGTAGGGACTCGGTTGTAGGGGCTCGGTTGTAGGGTCTTGGTTTTCGGGTCTAGATTGTAGGGACTCGGTTGTAGGGGCTCGGTTGTAGGGGCTCGGTTGTAGGGTCTCGGTTTCGGGTCTAGGTTGTAGGAACTCGGTTGTAGGGTCTCGGCTGTAGGATCTATATGATATGATGTGGCAGTCTTGTACATCAGACGCCTGCAAGAAATTACTGCGACATTTCTGCACCTTCATGCATATAGAATGTATCAAGAAGAAGCGAAGCAATATGTTTGTCAGTCTGTACCATTACCTACGCGACTCCAAACAGCAAATAGATCTTCATGAATCTCCGCACAGGTTAGAAACAAACCTTTGATCAAACCTTGGCATACATCTCAACTATTTACAGTATATTTTTCTCTTGATAACATACCCACATGAATTAACACTGTATACACATGTAAATTTGGACATAGAATGCGTACTTTACCTGGCTATATGTGTTATTATCATTTATTATTTGACTAGATTTGTTCGGCTTCCGTCGGAGCCCGTCGTTCCGTCGGGACGAAATTTATTGGGTTGCTTACCCTGATATGCAACACATTGTCAATGTGTTTGCCAACTTGGCTCACCGTGATCTTTGTACCTAAATATTTGAATTTGTGGACCTGTTTTAATACTATATCATTCACTTTAATCTTGCAAGTTGTGATGATTTGTTTATTTGAAATAAACATTACTTCTGTTTTCTTGATATTTAGGAAGAGACATTTCTCTTTACTTTTTGTGACTACTACATTAGTTAAATCTTGAAGGTCTTCCTCCTTTTTTTTTTTTTTTTTTGTATTCAGAGCAGTGTTATTAGCATATGTCAAATTATTTATGATAACCGGTATGTCTGAATACATCGTGAAGGAATAATATTTCCATTGTGGTTCATAATATACAAGCATGTAACAGTGATAATATCAAGTTTGTCTCATGTTGGAGCCTTGATTCCTTGCAATCCATGCAGGTCGCGATGTCCTCGATCGAGTAGATGGCGCCAGCGTTCGGAGGCTAAATTGGGTCAATATGTTACTGTATCAGTAGGTCACGGCAAACCCTTAGAGAGGGACATCTACAAACAGATCGAGTGAGAGGTATATAGAAGAACAGCTGGAGGCATCACACTAGCGAGGTAGTTTTACACATGCTCCAATTTCTCTTGGCGTTTCGGATTTTGTTATTTAAGCCGGCGAATCGTAAATTTAACTCACAAATGGAGAATAACATCACAAGTAAACATATTATACTCACGCATAACAAATAATTATGACCAAACGACTCATTCCTATCACAAATTTCTAAGTTTGTTTCGTTTCTGATTTCGTGTTGAAGTTTTTAAATATCTTTATTCGTTACATATCTCGTAAGGCGATTCTTTTGTAACATCCAAGTTTTTAGCGTAGCCTATATTACAATATGCCACATATCTTAATTTTCGACTTGTATGCTACTATACAGGCTGTCACTGTGTTTATTTATAAGGTGGTTATTCTTTATTGCGTTTAGTGTCCATGAAACAAACTAGCAGAAAATTGTACATTCGTGTACATATTTGTGTTTGAAGTTGTGACAATATGCACAAGTATGTTAATGAAAGTTGTCACCCTTTATAAAGTGTTTTGATGAAAGTTGTGAACTTTCATAAAGTATTTTACTAAAATACTTTGTAGTTGGAATTATAGGACTATGTAAAGTGTTCTTTTGTAAGGTCTTCACATATATAAAGTCTCTTATTGTCAATTCTTCACATATATGAAAGTACTTTATTGAAAATTTCAGACACACATAAAGTGTCTTATTGAAAGTTGTTGACATATATAAAGTGTTATAATCCTCGGTTTGGACATATATAACTTTTTTTGTTGTTGTTGTAAAAGACATTGTTTTATTGAAAATTTTGGTCGTGAATAAAGTGTTTTACTGGAAAATGTGGACAAATATAAAGTGTTTTCCCAAAATTCAAGACAAATGAAATGCTTTATTGAATTCTAGCGACATGTATAAGGTAAGTCAAATATGTCAATATTTTAAACCTTGATTGTTAAGATATCAATAATTAATTAAACCTACCACAGGTCAGGGGCGTAGGGGGGGGGGGGGTTGTAGGGGGTACTACATTGGATGCATCAGACAACAGTCATCTAATGATTAATATCTTCATAAATGTTCATGGAAGGTAGGCACATTGTAGTCTGTATATTATTTGATGTTATGTGTCCATGATTTTCTTTGTTTTCAATCCTTTCTTCCTCCTGCGATTTCTACCTTGAATGATATTCTTATTGACAAGAAATTATGTCGCCTTACATGTTCAAGCCATACCAGATATAATGTCTGTACATGAAAGATATAGTGTCTGTACATGATAGATATAGTGTCTGTACATGATAGATATAGTGTCTGTACATGATAGATATAGTGTCTGTACATGATAGATATAGTGTCTGTACATGATAGATATAGTGTCTGTACATGCTAGATATAGTGTCTGTACATGGTAGATATAGTGTCTGTACATGATAGATATAGTGTCTGTACATGATAGATATAGTGTCTGTACATGCTAGATATAGTGTCTGTACATGCTAGATATAGTGTCTGTACATGCTAGATATAGTGTCTGTACATGCTAGATATAGTGTCTGTACATGATAGATATAGTGTCTGTACATGATAGATATAGTGTCTGTACATGATATATATAGTGTCTTTACATGATAGATATAGTGTCTGTACATGATAGATATAGTGTCTGTACATGCTAGATATAGTGTCTGTACATGGTAGATATAGTGTGTGTACAAGCTAGATATAGTGTCTGTACATGCTAGATATAGTGTCTGTACATGAGGGATATAGTGCCTGTACATGATAGATATAGTGTCTGTACATGAGGGATATAGTGCCTGTACATGATAGATATAGTGCCTGTACATGATAGATATAGTGTCTGTACATGCTAGATATAGTGTCTGTACATGATAGATATAGTGTCCGTACATGATAGATATAGTGTCTGTACATGCTAGATATAGTGTCTGTACATGCTAGATATAGTGTCTGTACATGGTAGATATAGTGTCTGTACATGATAGATATAGTGTCTGTACATGATAGATATAGTGTCTGTACATGCTAGATATAGTGTCTGTACATGCTAGATATAGTGTCTGTACATGCTAGATATAGTGTCTGTACATGATAGATATAGTGTCTGTACATGATAGATATAGTGTCTGTACATGATAGATATAGTGTCTGTACATGCTAGATATAGTGTCTGTACATGGTAGATATAGTGTGTGTACAAGCTAGATATAGTGTCTGTACATGCTAGATATAGTGTCTGTACATGAGGGATATAGTGCCTGTACATGATAGATATAGTGTCTGTACATGAGGGATATAGTGCCTGTACATGATGGATATAGTGCCTGTACATGATAGATATAGTGTCTGTACATGCTAGATATAGTGTCTGTACATGATAGATATAGTGTCCGTACATGATAGATATAGTGTCTGTACATGCTAGATATAGTGTCTGTACATGCTAGATATAGTGTCTGTTCATGCTAGATATAGTGTCTGTACATGCTAGATATAGTGTGGGTACATGCTAGATATAGTGTCTGTACATGATAGATATAGTGTCTGTACATGCTAGATATAGTGTCTGTACATGATAGATATAGTGTCTGTACATGCTAGATATAGTTTCTGTACATGCTAGATATAAATTCTGTACATGCTAGATATAGTGTCTGTACATGCTAGATATAGTGTCTGTACATGATAGATATAGTGTCTGTACATGATAGATATAGTGTCTTTACATGATAGATATAGTGTCTGTACATGCTAGATATAGTGTCTTTACATGGTAGCTATAGTGTGTGTACATGATAGATATAGTGTGTGTACATGGTAGATATAGTGTGTGTACATGCTAGATATAGTCTCTTTACATGCTAGATATAGTGTCTGTACATGATAGATATAGTGTCTGTACATGATAGATATAGTGTCTTTACATGATAGATATAGTGTCTGTACATGCTAGATATAGTGTCTGTACATGCTAGATATAGTGTCTGTACATGCTAGATATAGTGTCTGTACATGCTAGATATAGTGTCTGTACATGCTAGATATAGTGTCTGTACATGCTAGATATAGTGTGTGTACATGCTAGATATAGTGTCTGTACATGCTAGATATAGTGTCTGTACATGCTAGGTATATTGTCTGTACATGATAGATATAGTGTCTGTACATGATAGATATAGTGTCTGTACATGCTAGGTATATTGTCTGTACATGATAGATATAGTGTGTGTACATGCTAGATATAGTGTGTGTACATGCTAGATATAGTGTCTGTACATGCTAGATATAGTGTCTGTACATGCTAGATATAGTGTCTGTACATGCTAGATATAGTGTCTGTACATGCTGTAGTGAACGTTATGACGTGTATATAGGTATATATATATATATATATATATATATATATATATATATATATATATATATATATATATATATATATATATATATATATATATATATATATATATATATATATATATATATATATATATATATATATATATATATATCTGTGAGAAGGATGCAGGTGTTTAAGAAAGTGCTACAGACGTTTGAGAAAGTGCTACATGCGTTTGAGAAAGTGCTACAGGCGTTTGAGAAAGTGCTACAGTCGTTTGTTGAGAATTAGCTAGCCATATAGAATACATCATGATCATTAGGTTCCATGCCGGCTGACGTGTACGATCATTGATCTCCCCAGCTCTCTATCTCCAGTATTATGTATCAGGGTCGTTGTTGTTTCCCTGCCGTGCCAGGTCGTTAATCTATTTTCTCACTTATCGCCCTCTGTATCTGTTGCCTTCAATCTTGCTTGTTGTGACTTTTCTCCAAAACTCCTTGTCTATTAACGTGGCCAAAAATGGAAGTTGTCTTTTTCTTATATTATTGTTTAAATCCGTCTCGTAATTTGACTCTTTCAACACCTTCACATTCGTTTTCCTGGCAGTCCATGGTATTATCGGCATTCTTCTATAGATCCATATCTCTACTGCTTCTAATTTCACACTTTTCTGTTTGTTTATTGTCCAAGACTAGCATCGATATGTTTATATATGAGTTATATAGACCACAAGACAAATATATTTGTTCAGCAGAACATAACTAAACTTGCAGGTTGTCAGAACCACTTTCTACAGTAGTGAAATCGCATAAACGTGTTTGGTTTGAACATGCAACGAGACACGATTCGCTTTCTGCAATTATTGTACAGAGAACAATCGAGGCTGAAAGGGATAGAGGGGAACAAAGAAAATCCTGGACGATAACGTCAAGGAATTGCCTGGGCTTCATGTTTCTACACTTACCGAATGGCTGAGGAGATAGAGATATTTGGAGGGCTTTTTGTGCTGATATCTCCAGTATGGCACCCTTGCTTCCCTCACGAGTTATGGGTATTATTATTATTATTATTATTATTATTATTATTATTATTATTATTATTATTATTATTATTATTATTATTATTATTATTATTATTATTATTATAGGTGTTTTGGCTGTATGTTAGAGTATTTAGTGAGTTTCTCTTATAAATGCAACTTGGTCGAATTTGCATGTTCTTCGAAAGCCGATCAATCACATTGCACTGGCAATGCTCTTGTATGTGTTACTTTACAAAATTTAGATTCTTGTAGAGCATATGTCATCATAAAATCTCTTTATCTCTTTATCTAAACCCTATCTTCCGTAGTTGCTTCCAATTCATTTCATGTCCTATTTAGCTTTTGTGAGTTTTAGTTCTTTATGCATTACTTTCTTTTCCACTTTTCTTCCATCCTTGTGGTTTATGAAAAATGCATCTTACAATACTTTCTTTTAGCCTTCGTAATGTATCCATCTCAAACATCATTTAATTTAGGTATATGCCTCTGAAATTTGTTTAGATCTTTTGGGCTGTGTAGAACATTTGTCATTAATTTTTTTCCCAATGATTTACCCCCTCTTGTCAATAACTATCAATATTCAGTTTTTGTTGAGTGTAGTGATTTTCTAGGCAATATAAATACGTTCAGTAGTCTGCTATTGCTTTATGTACGTACGGTTGCACATATGCCTACGGCGGGATTCGAACTCGGTACATTGACCATCACAGACGCGCTCTGTACTACACCGCCGAAGAGCCAGATACCATCAGATAGTGATCCTCAAAAATTATTGCTATACAGACACAATTGAGACAAAACCAGTGGCAGGTCATACAAAAGATGGATTACATAAATAAAAGAGTCAACGAAAGCAAATATATATTAAGCACACATAGAGGCCGTCTCCAGAGAACTCTCCTACCCATAACGCTGCAAGGTATAAAGGGATTTATAAAGCAAGTTGATTAAAGAAAGTTAGTAGATGAGATGGCAATTTGTGCCTGTGAACAAGTCTCTGTCATTGCATGTCTTTCCTGGATTTCTTAGCTTTGTCTTCTGTTACATGCTCCCCATGGATGACTGATGGATGCAGGCCAGTGAACATTACACCTCTGTTCTTTCTGTGGCAGACTCCTAGGTAGCGGGAATGTTAGATGTGGCATCACTGCTGATGAACCAACAGATCTGACGGAAAAATGATGAACTAGTTGGCCCAGAAGTATATTCTACACTACTGGCAGGACATGTTGATCCTGGGATACTATCACAGTGGAATGTCTCCCTTCATGGACCTGATATTCATCAATAAGCACCATTAACTACAATGTCTTTGAGACAGCAAAGAGTTTGCGTTCAACTGAGATAGATCTATGCTTCTGTCAGGATAGATCTATGCTTCTGTCAGGATAAATCTATGCTTCTGTCAGGATAGATCTATGCTTCTGTCAGGATAGATCTATGCTTCTGTCAGGATAGATCTATGCTTCTGTCAGGATAGATATATGCTTATGTCAGAAAATCTACGGGCTGTTAAGAGCTACCTGCTCACAACTAAAGTGTTTCGAAAGTGTTTAAGATAAAGCGTGTAAAATGGGCGGAAGTAAGGGCTCAGGATACAGTGCACGAACTCGCCCAACTACACTCGAAACCACAAGACATGATTATATACACAGATGGCCCCCATTAACAGAAACACAAATAAAAGCGGTTGGGGTTTTGTTGCCTACAGAAACGCGTTTCTGGTGTGAAGTTGGTTGAGAAATCTGCAGCATATTCTACTGTCACATCGAGCATGAAGAAGGAGATAGAGGGAGTTACAGCAGCTCTTAATTGGTTGATAACTGATACATCAAAACACTCGGTAATACTCACATACTCTCAAAGCATGTTGCGCAAGATAGAAAAGTTCGTGCTAAGAAAAGAATGGTGGGATTTATTGAACAACTCAGTTGTCCAGAGTATTACATGGATATACTGCCCTGGTCATGCTGGGGTCAGAGGAAACGAAAGAGCCGACTAACTGGCAGGCAAAGAGGCGATAGACGGCACATTGCTGAGAAGAGATAAAGCAGACTTAATGAAGGCAGTAATAAATTCATTTCAAGATGATGTCAATGAGGTTGAGAACGTACACATACAGAGAATGTTAGAAATGGGAGTATCTAGAGGTGAGGGAAGGATAGGTAAATTTTTTTGAATATCTCGAAGATCACAAAATCAACATCTGACCAGAACTCTGAGTCTACATACACTGGGATGGCTGCTGGAGCGGAGGGCGGAGCACTTATGGGAATGTCCCGCGTGCTGTGAAGCCAATTTCTAATCAAGAATCAAAAAGCTAAAGTATTTGACTTGTATGCTCCAATATCTACTTTCAAGTCTTGTTAGATAGATATTTCATAATCAACATCTACTTAGCTGAAAACAGAAAAGCAGAGGACAATAAAAAATTTCTTGAGACTAATGGGAATTGAACCAGTCCGCTCAACGGCACCAAATCGCCTAGCAACTATTACACATGCGTTCTTCCGTACTTACAGCCACGTTGAGTTTTTAAAAAGTCATCTGTGACTTTTGTATAGACCTGAAAAAACCTTCCTCTTCAGAAAGAAACAAGTAAAAATGTCACCAAACACCAATTAGACTTACATAAATCACAGGTTTATATTTCGTTTCAATAGGACACCACAGACTGTATCTAAAACTAATGGGTAATGATGGGCAATGATGAGCACACAAGAAATCATAAAAATTACAATACACAAATTACATTCAACGTTTCAACCAAAAGGTCTTTATCAAGACACAAACAAAAACATCAGAAGAAGACGAATGGAAACATTATCACAACGTCCAACGGAAATATGGAAATGATATGCCGGAAGGTCAGAAAGTACATAAAAACGTAAATATATGTGGAAACGAAACGAACAAAAAGATGAGTAAATGACGGAACAAAAAGAATAAAGACAAAGACCACACCAACCCAGTACTAGACATAAGAGTGGTCGGAACTGAATCCAAAAGGCTTGAGTGTACCCAATTCGAAAATGAGACGATTTTCTAGAGCATACCTAGATCTATCATCGGTGGTGCAAGATCTGATGGCGGTGACCTGAATATCCAACGCACCATGATGACCATCGCCGTTAAAGTGTGTGGCCACAGGAGTGAGTGTTCTGTGCTTGATAGCATGAAGATGGTTACAAAAGCGATCGCTCAATCGTAGGCCGGTATCCCCGATGTACTGTTTGCCACAGCGTTTACGTATGATCACGTAAATGACATTACGGGATTCACATGTAAAGGCCTCATCGATGGAGAAAGTGGCCTTGGGAAATGAAATGGAGCGCATCTGAACTACGTCAAATTAAGGGTTCGATAGCTGACAATCACCTCTCTGCTACCCCGGCCACTCTTTGTCTCAAGGACAGAGACTTTGGTAGGCCTGCATTATTTATGCTACCTAAAATCCACAAGCCTTCTAACCCCGGCAGACCTATTGTCTATGAGTATTCCTGCCCTAAGGTACAGATATCGAACTTCTTGGACAGTGTCTCAACCATTAGTGGAACAGCTCCCGACATCCCTTAAGATATTAACCATGCCCTGTCCATCGTTGCCTCTATTCAGTGTTCCCCTGCTCATACCTATCGTCTCTGTCTACTGTCTGCTCCCTTTACACATCCATACTTCACTCTGATGGCATCGAGGCCTTGAAGTTCTTCTTTGACAAGCACCCTTATCCCTCTGTGTCTAACGCTATTCTCATCCGTCATTCTGAGCTTGTGCGTACTCTTAACTACTTTGAGTTTGATGACCTCTTCTTCGACCAAATCAGTGGGGTCACCATGAGCACCAAGATGGGACCCAGCTATGCGTGCTTGTTTATGGGCCACGTTTATCACTAGTTATGAGAGTCCTATGGTGGGCCCTTCCCATTGATGGTCCATAGGTATATCGGTCCATAGTACCATAGATGGTCCATAGGTATATCGATGATGAGATCTGTATCACTGACATGGCCTGATCTGTCACGCTTCATTCACTTTATCGATACCTTTCACCCGGCCATCAAGTTCATATTCAAGATGAATGTGACATTCTACCTCCCATTTGAACTTCCTGGACATATTTATCACTATCTAACCTTCCTGTATGAGCACATAGGTACACTACAAACAGAATGATGCCGCACAGCATTTTCCTATATATCTCCGCGCATCCCTCTTCCTGTCGCGATTTCCTTCCATTCTCTCAACTTCGTCTCCAACGTCTGAGCAGGGGTGAGGAGTACTTTTTCGAAAAATCTCTCGAGATCATGGACATCTTCCGCGGTCGTTATACCACGACAGAGTCTGCACGGTCTCGAGTGTACAGCCTCTCCCGCCAGGATGTCGTCTTGAGCACTCGGAGGTCTTCGCCTTCTAACAGGGTCACACTTGTTCTCCCCTGTCACCCGCATAGTCCTGCAGTTCGTCATACCCTACTCCGACACCTTCCTCTTCTCCAGTCTGATCATAAGACACGTGAAGCATTCTGTGACTGCCCTCCGGTTGCGTACATACGTGACAAGAACCTCATGGATTTACTGAGTCATCGTATGCCTGTCGTCCCTAATAATTCTGGTACCATCAACTGCAAACACTCTAGATGCTACATCTGTCCGTATGTCACCCATACCCGGTCTGTCACATTCCCTAAGGCCACCTTTACCATCGAGGAGAATTGCTCGTGTGTGTCCCGTAACGTCATCTATGTCATTATCTGCAAGCGCTGGACTATTACGTACGTAGGTAAGACTTGCTGATCGATTCTGCGAATACCTACAGAGCATAAAACAGCATTCGGGTAATCCTGTCAACGTCCATTTCAATAGCACAGATCATCGGGGCGCCCAGACTATTCAGGTGACGGTCATTAGGCGTGCTTCTCTGACAACCGAATCCGTCCCGCGTTTGAGAACATATATCCACTTGTGACACTCTTAAGCATCTATGGATCAATGAACGCCAGTCACATTAATCAGATTGTTCCGTAAATTCTCTGATTGTCCCGTTTTCACATTATTTGGGTGCGTTTTTGTATATTTCCTGTTTGTATCACCTCTTACCTAATTTCTACCCTTCTGTGAACGTCAGTTCTGTATTTCCTACCCGTTGTTTAAAAAAAATGTATATGTGTAAGTAGCCTTGATAAAAGCATTTTGGTTAAAACGTCGATCTGTATGTGTGATTATGTGTGTTTCTAGTTATTAGCAAAACTTCATTACCCTGTTTCAAACTTTATCTGTTAGCATCAGCAACCACCGTAAATAGATAGGTAGAGCTGACCCAGTAACGTGGTCTGTAAAGCAGACACTAACATGCTCTGTAGAGCAGACACTGTAATATGCTCTATAGGGCAGGCTCTGTAACATGCCCTGTAGCACAGAATCTGTAACTATGCCTTTAGCACAGACTCTGTTACTAGAACTATAAAGTAGACTACGTAACTATTATAACTATTGAGCATACTCCACAACTAGACATGTAGATTAGATTCAGTAACTAGGCTTGTAGATCTAACACCAGAACTAGTCATATATAACATACCCAGTAACTATCATATTCCAACTAGACACATAGAACAGACCTAACATACAGAACAGACATAGCAACTAGACACATATAACAGAACCAGTAACTAGATAAATAGAACTGACCCAGTAACTAGACATATAGAACATACCCAGTAACTAGACATATAGAACAGACCCAGTAACTAAACATATAGAACAGACCAAGTAACAAGATATATAGAACAGATCTAGCAACTAGACATATAGAACATACCTATCAACTATATATATATATATAGAGCAGAACCAGTAACTAGACATATAGAACATACCCAGTAAATAGACATAAAGAACAGACCCAGTAACTAGACATATAGAACATACCTATCAAATAGATATATATAACAGAACTAGTAATTAGATATAAAGAACATACACAGTAACTAGACATATAGAACATACCCATTAACTAGATATATAGAACATACCCAGTAACTAGACATATAGAACATACCCAGTAACTAAACATATAGAACAGACCCAGTAACTAAACATATAGAACATACCCAGTAACTAAACATATAGAACAGACCCAGTAACTAGAAATATGGAACATACCCAGTAACTAGACACATAGAACATACCAAGTAACTAGACATATAGACCATACCCAGTAAGTAGACATATGGAACATACCCAGTAACTAGATATATAGAACATACCCAGTAATTACACATATAGAACATACCCAGTAACGAGACATATAGAACATACCCAGTAATTAGCCATATAGAACATACCCAGTATATAGATATATAGAACATACCCAGTAACTAGATATATGGAGCAGACCCAGTAACTAGACATAAAGAACATACCAAATAACTAGATATATAGAACATACCCAGTAACTAGATATATAGAACACACCCATTAACTAGACATATCGAACATACCCAGTAACTAGACATATAGAACAGACCCAGTAACTAAACATATAGAACAGACCCAGTAACTAAACATATAGAACATTTCCAGTAACTAAACATATAGAACATACCCAGTAACTAAACATATAGAACAGAACCAGTAACTAGACATATAGAACATACCCAGTAACTAGATATATAGAAGATACCCAGTAACTAGACATATAGAACATACCCAGTAACTAAACATATAGAACAGATCCAGTAACTAGACATATAGAACATACGCAGTAACTAGACATATAGAACAGACTCAGTAACTAAACATATAAAACAGACCCAGTAACTAGATGTATAGAACATATCTAACAACTAGACAAATAGAACAGATCTAGAAACTAGACAAATACAACATACCTAGCAACTAGACAAATTGAGCAGATCTAGCAACTAAACATACAGAACAGATCTAGCAACTAGACACAGAGAACAGATCTAGCAACTAGACAAATAGAACAGATCTAGCAACTAGACAAATAGAACAGGTCTAGTAACTAGACAAATAGAACATATCTAGCTACTAGACATATAGAACAGACACAGTAACTGAACATATAGAACAGATATAGCAAATAGACAAATAGAACTGATCTAGCACCTAGACATATAGAACAAACCCATTAACTAAACATATAGAACAGACCCAGTAATTAGACATATAGAACAGATCTAGCAACTAGACAAATAGAACAGATCTAGCAACTAGACAAATAGAATAGATCTAGCAGCTAGACAAATAGAACAGATCTAGTAACTAGACAAATAGAACATATCTAGCTACTAGACATATAGAACAGACACAGTAACTAAACATATAGAACAGATCTAGCAACTAGACAAATAAAAGAGATTTAGCAACTAGACAAATATAACAGATCTAGCAACTAGACATATAGAACAAACCCAGTAACTAAACATATAGAACAGACCCAGTAACTAGACATATAGAACAGATCTAGCAACAGGACAAATAAACAGATCTAGCAACTAGAGAAATAGAACAGATCTAGTAACTAGACAAATAGAACATATCTATCTACTAGACATATAGAACAGACACAGTAACGAGACATATAGAACAGATCTAGCAACTAGACAAATAGAACATATCTAGCAACTAGACTAATAGGACAGACCTAGCAACTAGACATATATAACAGAACCAGTAACTAGACATATAGAAAAGGCCAAGTAACTAGTAATATATAACAGACCCAGTAACTAGACATATAGAACATATCCAGTAACTGGACATAGAGAACAGAACAAGTAATATAGAACAGATCCAGTAATATATAATAGACCCAGTATCTAGACATATAGAACAGACCCATTAATTAGACATATATAACACACACAGTAACTAGACATATAGATCAGATCCAGTAACTAGACATATAGAACATACCCAGTAACTAGACATATAGAACAGGCCCAGCAACTAGTCATATATAACAGACCCAGTAACTAGACATATAGAACAGACCAAATACTAGACAAATAGAACAGACGAAGTAACTAGACATATAGAACAGTCCAAATAATATAGAACAGACCCAGTAACTAGACATATAGAATAGACCCAATAACTAGACATATAGAACAGGCCCAGTAACTAGTCATATATAACAGACCCAGTAACTAGACATATATAACAGATTCAGTAACTAGACATATAGAGCAGATCCAGTAACTAGACATAGAACAGACCCAGTAACTAGACATATAGAACAGACCCAGTAACTAGACATATAGAACAGACTATGTAATATAGAACAGACCCAGTAACTAGACATATAGAACAGACCCAGTAACTAGACATATAGAACAGACCCAGTAATATAGAACAGACCCAGTAATATAGAACAGACCCAGTAACTAAACATATAGAACAGACCCAGTAACTAAACATATAGAACAGACCCAGTTATTAAACATATAGAACAGGCCCAGTAACTAGTAATATAGAAGAGACCCAGAAACTTGTCAATTAGAATAGATCCAGTGATATAGATCAGACCCAATAACTATCCATACAGAACAGACCTAGAAACGTGTCAATTAGATCAGACCCAGTAACTAGCCACATAGAGCAGACTCCTTAACAAATCATATCATATTATTGATCGCACTGAACAGCAATAAATTATTTCAACATATCGTAACATTGAATGTAGGTCACAACTGACTCAAATTTTAGTTTTTGAAACGAAAAAGAAACAATCCATTCAGAAAATTATCAACAAAGACAGATTGAGATTTATTGTATTATTTGTCATTACGTAACCATTTAGCATGAATGACAAATTACCGTTTACATAGTTCAACTGTAAGTTCTTTGTATAAAATATATTAATTGGGAAATATACTTAAAATACGGTAACAATATGGGTATGGAGAGGTCTGAAAAAAGTCAACGTCAAAAACAACTGTTTTTATAAACTAATAAAATTGTTTGATTGTGATTTTTTGGGGGTTAAATTTACGTATATTTTTTGGGGACTTTATCTGCTAAATATTTTAGAATAAAACCTGCCTTTACAGGTAAGTCCCATGGTAGTAATATGCCGTCTGGGATGAAGATAATTCTTCATGTACTAAACCGCAGAAACTATTAGGTGGGATGACCGGTTCCCTTCCTTGAGGTATTTATCTTCCTCAACCCATGCACAGTTACATACATTCTGTTCCCAAAAAACAGTAAACAACTTTTTTCTAGTTACTTTTATAAAATATATTCGCTGATTGGACATTATTCCATTCCTATCAAGCATATCGACTGTGTCCACCCAGTCATTAACTTCTCGTGGTTACCCTAATTGTACTCACTTCATGTCTCGTGACGTCATGAAAGGTCAAGGTCCAAATAACATTGTTTGACAATAACTCGTGATAGATTCATGAAAATCTCGTGAAAATTAATTAACACAAAACTTTCTGACAATATTCTTCAATGCCTATAAAAGATTGACGGCCCTTGAATAAATTCAGTTGAAAATTCAATGCGCAAGTATGGTTCATCTCACCACAGAACACCGATACATCAGCATTTAACTCAAACAGACTGGACAATCATAGGCCAGATAATTTAATGCGGTTAGTTAGAAGCACCATTAGTCGCCTTTGGAGACGATTTCAACAAACAGGCTAAGTGGAAGACCTGCCGCGCAACGGAAGACCCAGAGTCATACCTCTTGCTGAAGATGGTTTCATACGACAACGTCACCTCAAGAATCAATTTGTATCTGCGGCTTTCAAAGTCCAATCAATGCCAGCAGCTCGTCAAATTTCAGATCAAACTATCAGGAACCAGCAGCAAAACGATAATCTTTGGTCTAGAATACCCTAGAAAGGTCCTGTTCTTGCTGACCGGAATCGTCAGAGCCGACTGCAGTGGGCGAATCAGTATCGTCAATGGAACATTGGGAATGACTGGAGAGGAGTTTGGTTGGGAATGACTGGAGAGGAGTTTGGTTGGGAATGACTGGAGAGGAGTTTGGTTTAGTGACGAATAATTTTTTTCTGCTTCAGCGACACGATAAACGGAGATGAGAGTTTACCGTAGAGTCCGTAAGCGTTACTCCCAGAACAGCGTTGATGAGGCTCCTCCACATGATGGCGGAGGTGTGCTGATGTGTGGGGGGGCGATAAACTTACCGTGAAGAAGTGACCTAATGCAAATTGAAGGACGTTTGAATGCTGAAAGATACGTCACTGCAATTGTTCGTCCCATCGTCCTTCTAATTTCTCTGCATGTGGGTCGATATTTTAGCAGGATATCGCACGACCCCATGTGGAACAACTCAACACCCAGTTTCTCGCTGATAAAAACGTCCAGACCATTCCGTGGCCAGCCATTTCATAAGACATGAACCCCATAGAACACCCATGGGATGAACTCGACAGACAACACCACCAGCGAAACGTTGTTCCAGTCAATTTCTGACAGTTAACTCTTGCACAGCTGATAGAATTGACAGCCATCCCACAACAACAGATGCAATGGCTAACCGGATCCGTGTCACGAAAAGTTGATCTCTGAAAGACTAACAGGAATTGAACAAGTACGTTCAACAGCACCAAATCGCCTAGCAACTAGAGGAGAGCATACACCTCAATGAAACGGAAGCCTCAGTAGCAAAGAATAAAATCCCAAATCAAATTTAATGAACATCATTCCATTGTGAAAGTATGAGATATTCTTCATTCCATTGTGAAAGTATGAGATATTCTTCATTCCATTGTGAAAGTATGAGATATTCTTCATTCCATTGTGAAAGTATGAGATATTCTTCATTCCATTGTGAAAGTATGAGATATTCTTCATTCCATTGTGAAAGTATGAGATATTCTTCATTCCATTGTGAAAGTATGAGATATTCTTCATTCCATTGTGAAAGTATGAGATATTCTTCATTCCATTGTGAAAGTATGAGATATTCTTCATTCCATTGTGAAAGTATGAGATATTCTTCATTCCATTGTGAAAGTATGAGATATTCTTCATTCCATTGTGAAAGTATGAGATATTCTTCATTCCATTGTGAAAGTATGAGATATTCTTCATTCCATTGTGAAAGTATGAGATATTCTTCATTCCATTGTGAAAGTGTGAGATATTCTTCATTCCATTGTGAAAGTATGAGATATTCTTCATTCCATTGTGAAAGTATGAGATATTCTTCATTCCATTGTGAAAGTATGATATATTCTTCATTCCATTGTGAAAGTATGAGATATTCTTCATTCCATTGTGAAAGTATGAGATATTCTTCATTCCATTGTGAAAGTATGAGATATTCTTCATTCCAAGACTGAATTCTGTAAAATAAAATGTTGGTACATATTTATATTTCTTGGTACATAGTTGGCAAATATTTCATATTTGAATTATATTCTGTCTATGTGATATATATATTTGACTTATCTCTATGTGTTTTAAGTGGTATTTGCTATATATTTGTCTTTTATATTATGACCCTTTTGTAACTAACTATTCGTGTTTTTGTGTGGTCATTATGTCTTATGTAAAATAATTTTGTCTACACTCCTTTTGACTATTTTATAAAATTGTAGATATTTGTGTAGCTCCATCAGCGACCAAATTAAGTTACCTATGTTACATCTTGTATTGTTAAGCGTGATTGACTATATTGCTTACTACTATACAAAATATGGGTAAGGAGCCATA